>KZ651615.1:45661-65111 GCA_001010745.2 Gerris buenoi
AAAAAATAAAAACTTTTTTTTATTTTTTTAAATTAATTAAAAAAATATATATAACAAAAAAACTATACATATTTATTTTCTAGACTTGGAGGAATATTCATGCCAAATTTCATGATAAACAAAAAATATTTTTAATTTTTTAAATTTTATTTTTGTTTATAAAAATTGAAAAAATTAAATTCATTAAATATAAAACTCATACGTTATTTTTTATGACTTCAAGAACATCCATGCCAAATTTGAAGAAAATCGAACAAAGCGTTTGGTCGTAAGCGAGTAACAAACTTTTTTAAACGAAATGCGATACGGTCTCCAGTACCTGGGCAAGACCAGGGAAGAAAAAGTTAAAACATAGTCCTCGCTTCGCTTGGTCAAAAAACGTCAGGAAGCTATACTCTACTCATAATTAGAGAGAAAAAAAAATTTAAACCCTGGGTCTATCTACAAGAGGTTGATTTTTTTTAACAGAAGTGTATCATGTGGAGTTTTAACCCCCCCCCTCCAATGCCCAAGGCGTCAATCTCCCACACAAAAAAATTTGAATACTTCCCCAAACTGAAAAATTTCCCAAAAATAGATTTTCCCCCCAAAAAAATCAGATTGCAGAATTAACGATCATAAAACATTCTGTTTGTAAATGCTCATTGAAACCATAATATATATCTGTAATTGTAATCATTTATTTTATCTAAATTTACTACATGAATAATCCTTCCAGGGTGGTATCGAACCCTGAACTCTCATAATTTACAATCTTTATTTTACAATGTATTTTTTAATTAGTTAAAATGATAGGATTCCAACAATCTCAAGACTCTTTCATCCTCTTTTGTAAGGTCTAGACTAGAGTCTAGATTATTCCATGTCTAGTTGCTAATGACTCATGTCATAAGGATCTCCCTTGAGAACTTCTTTGTTAGATAAAAACTTAGTTGACTTTGTCTCCGGAAGCCTACGATGTAGAGAACCACCTAATTCACAAGTTTTTGTTACAAACGTTAGTCTAGGTTCGAATCCCGCTCAAGTGGGTTGATTTTTATTGCCCGGCCCCCCCCCCCACACACTCTCTAGTTAAAAAGGAGGACATATTGTTCATGTTCGTGCTCTATATATTTAAGAGTGTTCACATGAAACCTAATACGATATAAATTAACACCTATTTATTGCTTTAGGGTTCTTTGTGACAAAAGAAAAAAAAAGAAGCTAAATCTCCACCCACTGATTCAGTTATAGCGTCGGTGACTTGGTGACTTGTAGCTTTAAAAATGAATTAATATGGAAGGGTGGTTTTATCGAACCCCTTTTTATATGGTCCGAAGGGAGATGGGGATATTGTTCAACCGTGTTTGAAACATCCGCTTAGCGACACGCACTCCCTTCTAAATTCACCCCAACTATCCCACGGAGATTGTTGCTAAAACACCCTTCAGAAGGAAGTACGAAAATCGGCTTCTGGTACCAAACTAGAGATGAGGGGGTGTTATAAATCGGCTATTTGTGACCAACACCCCCCCTTTTTATAAAACCATAATGTCATAAAATGACTTAAGGGGTAACGGAATACGGCTAATCGCTTTAGCTATAGAATCCGAAACATTATCCGCCCTCAAACGCTGGAGTTTCAAAACCTTCTCTTTAACTCGAAGTGTGCGACGATATCGGCACGTGACTTGAAAGGGAAAATGAAGTTTTAGTTTTTGTATCGTCAAAAGTCCCCCCCCCCACTCCCCCCTTATTTCTAAAAGTCATATTTCATAAATGGATTTAAAAAGGAGTTTTGATAGACGTGTGATTCATTTTATCATTGACATTATAATATATCCTAATAAGTACCTAACATTCTTCAGAGGACTAGAGATGAAGGTGGTGGTGATTCAACGTTTAAGAAATCCTATAAGACTTTAATTATCGTGATTCACTTCTGGCTTGGAGCAAATTCTAGGATGATGGTTAGAGTAATTCAATTTGGGTTTGGGTAGATTCTTGGAAGATGAAAATTTCGTCTTTCATATTTAATTGATTGCTATTTAAAGCAACGTGATTTAGTTGCCTTTAGATTCTAGAAACATGTAAATAATTTTCGACTTTGAAACATCTTTAAGAAGTTTATATAATGTGATTAATGTGTAGTTGGAAGTTGAATTTTTAAATAATTGTGATTTAGTTGTGGGTAGTGTTTAGACGATATTGTGTCCCACGTTTGAAGCGTCTTTAAGTTTTTAAATACCGTTGTCTAGGCAGTGCCTTAGATTTAAACAAAAAAAAATGTTGATTTACCGACTTTCGAAATAATATATTTCATAATATATTTTTAGAAAGAATGAGTAACAAAATATTAGTGTGACAATATAGGTACATAGTCGTAATAACAGTAATTACGAAATCCACTATATTGTGATTTTAATTCTTCAGTACGCATCTAATTATCCTCAATTTTTATTTTAGTCCATTATCAATAATCTGCATAGTTATTTAAGTAAACATTATCGTTGTCATTAACGATAAGTTGGTAAACCCCGAATCGTCCGTTCGCAAAACAAAAAGTTCTCCCAAATTTGTTTTCTGGATCCAACTACTCTGTAGACCCCCTTGATACTTAAAATGAAACCTCAGGCCCTGAATTTCCACAAACCCCCATCATGAAATTCCACAAATGATTTTTTTACTCACCATGACATTCTTTAAGATATCAGTCCAAAACAATTAATTTACCTCATGACGGAAAATCAATGAACCATAAATGATGACTTAACTGCGCCATTATGTTATTTTTCCCATGGTGCTTATTTTTTTTTTTTATATACAGACCTGCTCTGAGTAAGGTCAAAGTCCATGATAAAGCTTGCAGGGATCACCCTTTAGAATAAGATGAGCAGATTATACTTGGTTAGTGACACGCTCAGCTATTAGCTTGAGGGCACCATTACATCTTTAAATGACCGTAAACCATCTGACCCTTTTAGACTAAGGCTACCATGAATAACCCCTCCACAAATCCCTACTATATTAACCACACGCTTCTTCCTATCCATTTAATGACTTTGACTGTCGAACCTCAAGCAATCTAAAGATTATATTCATAAACGGGATTCTGTGAGTTGGGAAATGATCAACAAATAGCTTCATAGGAAAAGAAATGAGGGATTTTAGCACAAACGAATTCTTCTGTGGGAATAGCCCACTGATAGCCTACTAATTTAAACTTCATTTTAATTCTTCATTTTTTAATTTCAAACTTCTATGCGCATGTAATATTAAATGAAAATATATAAATTTAATATTGAATATATATATATATATATATATCAAATGAGGATATCCTTACCGTCGATACTTGCTTAATCTGGGGATCACTGGACCGGTTTCGGATAAACGCCATCATCAACAGAGTCGAAGTCTCTCGTAGCACTCAACACTCTCATCACACACATGAACACACTCAACACATACTCATGTTAAGAACAAGTTCATTCTCTCATGTAGACTCGATGAGTGTGACGAGGACGAGTGGTAGCACTCGACACTACTAGTCTCTTGTAGGAGAGACTTTGACTCTGCTGATGATTGCGTTTAGCCGAAACCGGTCCAGTGATCCCCAGTAGTAAGTAAGTAAGTAATCAAGTAAGTATTGACGGTAGGGATATCCTCATTTGATAGCTTACGAACTTGCGGTAGCAACTTACTTTGAATTTAATTACTACATTCTTTAAGAGCTTTCCATAATGACATGCATCATGAGGGATACGTGACAGACTTTTGTACCCTGTACCCCTGTGAACCAAAATTTAAATTACGAAATCTCATGTATAGACAGTGAACTTCTCCTTGCTTCGAAGGTCGAGTGNATTTACGTATTAATGCGATATTAGATTAGATAATAATTTTTAAATATATATAATTTTGTAAATAAAGCATTTTTTAAATTCACAATAATCACATTTAATATTTATTTTTTTATATTTATACATGTTTAAGTGAATATATCTGTCATTTCATATAGACATAGCTGTTAATGCTCTTTCAAAGAATGACAGTTTCAGTAATTTAATTTGATCTGAAACTGTACACTGTACCAAAAATATGACTTCTCTAATTCGAATTTTTCAATGGTCCCTTGAGCTTTGAATTATCAAAGTTCCACGTGTATATTACAGTTACCAAACCTCTATGTTAAAAAAACAAACAAAAGAATTGTTTGTTTATGTGGATAGTAAAATAGGATTCGATTTCTCTAACCACGCCCACATAGTGCCCCTTTTTTCCCGCGCTACGCCGCCCTAATCTCCCGCCCGAATAAAATAAACCCGCGACAATGACCCCGGCTCCTTCTCGTAATAGGTGGTATTATAAGATTATGTTTATTTTTCAAACAGTGACAGAACAATAGAAAAAACTTATGTTTTTATGTGAGTGCGGGTGGATTTAGATGATGTTATTTATGATATTTGTTCATTGACATTTGGATTTCCCACGTGTCCTAGCCAGTAGAAGTACAACGGTGTTAATGGTCAGCAAATAAATTCTATAAAAAGAGGGTTGTATATTGTGTGCGTGTCAGCAATATGGTACCGTGTTTGCAAACTGCAATAAGCCACACAAATTGTGTGCGGGAGAGACACCAAATATATCCGTGGCATTTATTTATAGAGAGAGAGATAGAGGTATTGTGATAACGCAAAAATTAGTCTGGAAAAGTGGTTGTAAATGTCATACAGTTTAAAGTATACAAATTTTAAACTGACGGCAGATGGCAAGCCTGTCGTTTGGGCAGACTTGTAGAGCCTTAAAAACTGGGCCAATTTCAACGAAATTTGGCATACATTATCAAAATAAAATTATACTCCAAGCTCCAAGGTGATTCGAGAAAGATTATTGTAGTTTAATGTTCCACTCTAGGCATACCCTTTCCCATTTGATTCTGTTATTTGTTTGAATCTCTATAATAAGTATATAAATTAATAAATCTTGTATGACTTGGTTGATTTATATTTTTTTATCCTTCGGTAGGATTCTGGCTGCGACCAAGGACTTGCACCTGACTCACTTTTGGGCCATATTCTTTAATTCTCCTCAGGTCATTCATTCGTCCTTTACTCTTTTTTCATAGTTTTAGTAGTGTAATATATAGCATATTTCTAATGGTTAGTCGTGGTTTTATTACAGAGTTAAATATGAATAAAAGCCGCGTCTAGGAGGTTGCAAGACACAACACGTCTGGATGTTAAACTCAACGAAGAGAAGGAGATTAAATTGTAAGTATTTAAACTTATAAGGTCAAAGATTTTGATTTAAGGCGTGTGTGCATTTTCAGAAAAAAGCACACGTAGAACAAGAAATTAGCCTTTAAATTTGAGTACGATACACCCCAAACATTCTGACATCGCGAATAAATCTGTAGTCATTAAAAACTTCATTAGAAATTCATTATTTTTGAGGAGTTTCTAATAAAAGATACATTATAATATTGCTATGTGTACCCTGCAGTAATTATTCTTAATTAGAAGGTGGATCCTTAAGGGTAAGAAGAAAATAAGACTAATTCATGTATTATGGCAACGTTTCGACTACACAAGCCATTTTTGAGCCTTAAACATATAAAGTTTATTGCAAGCAATGGCATACACAATTATTACTAAAAAACTTGATACCGTTAAAAGAATACCGTTAGTAATTGTGTATCATTGCTTACAAAAAACTTTATATGTTATCGAAAATGGCTCTTGCAGCCGAAACGTTGCCACACTACATCAATTAGTCTTCTTTTCTTCTTGCGCTTAAGGATCCACCTGCCACATTCTCACTAAGAGTAAAAGATACATAGTTTAAATACGAAATTAACCATACAAATCGCTTTCCCAGGAAATATCTTGTTTCTGAAAATAAACTATTTAAAGATGGATGGTCGAGGTTTGATTCTTCGCCTGGAAAATTTAAATTCTTTAAATTCTAATCAAATGTTTAAATATCAGAATACTTGTCCGAAAAAATTATAGGGTGACCAAATTTTAAAAAAATATCCGGACTTCCAAATTAACTTTCGATCAAATATAATATAAAGGGTTTTTAGAAAAGTTCTTTGGTTTCAAAAACTATATTAGACGGAACAACTGGAACTTTTGGAATGTTTCTGAAGAGCCCTTTGAAGACCAACTTCGTTCCCGAGGTCAAAGGTACGCAACAATTAAAGATACAATTATTTTCGTCAAAAACGTCACAAGTTTTGAATTTTTTTTTTTTATCTTTATTGTTTAACACAACTACATAATTTCATGTTATAAAAGTTACAGAGATTAAATGTTTTTTGGCAATGAGTAACGTGAGAAAGGTAATGGTCCAGTGATATTCCTTTCGGCTGGGAGAAATTATTAAGGATTGATAGTTACTAGTTACGTTAAACTTGTAAATAGGTAAATGAAAATTAAATATGTGAGTGAATAAAATTAAATTAATTGGAGATTAAAGAATAAAATTAAATATAAAAATTATGTGACGAGAAGGTTTCTAGACCACTGCCTCTTCAGGCGACGAGGTTGGTTATCTGAAATAATTCGGGATGCAAGGAGTTCTATTAAGGGATTGGGGTGATTGTGTAGAGATTCGTGGAGTGTATGGTATCGGGATACGGATAGATCTCGGACAAAAGGAACATTGAGATCGGTGTGGAGTGTGGAGAGTGAGTTTGGAGACGTAAAAGGGGCATCTGTGATTTTCCTAAGGATCTTGGATTGGAGAGTTTGGATTTGACGGATGTTGGAAGGCTTGGTGCTAATATATAAGTGTGTAGTCTTATTAAAGCTGGTTGTAAGACTACATTGTAAATACGAAGTTAAGATTATTCAAGGTAAGATGAGACCTACGATCTATAGATCTAGAAGACGAAGCAGCAACTTGTATCGTCTTAAAATGTCCGTACGCTTAGTTTTTGTATGATTTTGCCAAGTGATTCGTCTATCGAGGAGAAGGCCGAGGTAACGGACTATGTTGGATTGAGGAATAAGAACTTGATTAAGGATGACTGGAGGACAGGTGCTATGACTATGACGAAGAGTAAAAGTAATATGAACACTCGTTAATTCGTATCCTCTATTTCCTTAACTAAGGTTCCAGAAGGAGAAGGTGGCTTTGGGTGTTATTAGATGCGGTTTGGGGGTTTTCGTGGACAGATAGGATAGCCTTGTTTTTTGCAAAGGTGGCAACGACCGAGGAAGGGTGTTGAGGGATGTCGTGAGTGAAAAAGGATTATAGAAGAGGTCCTAGGATACTGCCCTGCGGTACTCCAGCACTTAAAGGGCAGATGGATGAAAATGAGGATCGGAAAAATGACGATTTTGATTAAAATATTCTACAATGTAGTCCATTTAAATACGAATCTTATGATTTAAGTCGTTTTCCCAGGAAAAATCTAGTTCCTGAGAAAATAGCTTAAAACGCGTACGGAGAGAGCCCGGGTTCGATTCTCCGCCCAAGAGAAGTTATTTTTATAATAAATTTTGATGAAATGTTCAATAATAATTAAATTTACCTGCGAAAACTTATACATGGAAAATATTTGGCTATGTATATATGAACTTGTATATTGAGAAAGTTTGTCTCAGTTGTCTTGGACCGATTTTTTAGTAATTTGAATGTGTTGTCGAAAGTAGACCCCAGATTAATTTCAAACGTCTGCGCTCTTTAAATTTTGTTAAAATTGATACTTAAATTCATGTAACAAATATCAAAAATTATGACAGATTTACAAAAGGGAGAGGAAATAAAATAAAATTGACAAAAAATAGTTGTAGAAGCACACTGAGAAAAAAAAGAGGCCATTTTTGGGTTGCCGCAGCCCAAAAATGTCGTTACGGCCGGGACGACCAGAGGTTCGTTGCGATAACAAGTCGAGTTTAGTAAACTGTTAACAATAAACCTTTAGTTGCTGTAATTGTAATTTGTATGGTAGCGGTAACCAAGAGGGTTAGTAACTGTTATTAAATGAAAGAAAATCTATATTCGCGGCAACAATGTTTTTAGTTACCGTCAACAGTCGGTCCAGTCACGGTAATTATTTTTATAGTTACTGCTACTACAAAGTTCTTTGCCAGAACATATAAAATAGTTGCTGTAACTACAAAATTTGTTACCGCTAATGTGTAATTAATGACCCAAACCATATATATTTTACGCTACCTATATTAATTAGTTCGCTCAACTATAACAATAGTTGCTGTGCCTGTTTAACAGTTGCTGTAACTCCAAAATTTGTTCCCGCTGCTGTATAATATAATGACTCCACCTATTAATGTCATTCCCCCAATCATGTATATAGTCACACCAAACATAATTTTTGTCATCCTCAACAATAATTATACTCCCCTCTACTACTCTTTTGGTTCCTGAATAGTTGCAGGAACCAAAAGAGTAGTAAGGGGAACTATCCATGGTGGGACCTATAGTAGTACGCCCTCTCCGATTGCAAAGTATATGATTGTTTATACAGTTGAGTGTTTTAGGTCAAACAATTTATTGAGGGCAAAATAAGCTTAAAAAGAATTTAGAATTTATTGGAAGCATTTTAGATTGCTTCCAATATAATAATAACCTTTTTTAAATTTATAACTTAGTGTGCTTTCAATAAATTGCCTAATCTGAAACATTTAACACTATAAACAATCATGTATTTTGCAATCGGAGGGGACGTAATACTATTATAGGTCCCACCATGGATAGCTACCCTGATATTTACAGGGAACTATACTACTACTAGTATAGTATATAACTAGAAGTAATATGTAACTAGTAGGTACTCCTGAATTTATACTTACTCGCATTTACTTAAAAGTTCAAACTTTTGTATTGAAACAATACAGTAAAGCAAAGAAAATGTGTAAGTAAAACGTTGCAATCAAAGACAAATGATGCAAAACTATTAAGGATAGAATAATTTAGCCTGGACATCGTGTTTTAGTATAAAAATTGTTTATTAAAAATACATACAAGAAAAATATACAAAAAATAAGTAGTCTAATTAATTATTAAAAGTAAAAAATACTAAGGACCATCGTACTGAAAGTACCTATAGGTACTTGTAACGTGTACATGTGAGTACCTTTACCTAGTAATACTGAGTACTAGATGAACTAGGAACAACCTACCCCTTGTTCACGGTACGGAGGTAGGCAAAGAACTGACTGACTATAATTCTCTGCTCTGGCGAGCGTGGTGTCGCAAAATGAAACTGCGCATGCTCAGGAGTGGTTCATGTAGTTACGGATACTGTTTTTATAGTTACGGTTACTAAAATTGGGTATTGTGACTAGAACATTAGCTCTTCCTACTATCTTTATAGTTAAAACACAAGAATGACAGCAAATTTTGTACCCGTTACTAAAATCACTTACGGTTACTATAAACTTTGTTAAAACACTATCCATAATTAAGTTGTTTGTAATAATTCGTCCTAACCAATAATATAGAAAGGGTACCTAGTTGCTTAGTTGCGGTTGATTCATTTATAGTAAAGCGGATTTGACTCATCAAAATACTGGAAACAAGACTGCCAACTATAGTTTTACAATCAAATGTGAGCTACTCAGTTTCACTTTCCAATCTTACGAATTCGTATGTTAGAAGACATGAATATAAAAGAAACACAGGCCTCCTCTGGCAACCGAGTTATTGAATAAGGGCCCTAGAAACTAGAAACCTTAAACTATTTATCTGATTAGTGAATAAATGTTATACTCATGAAAATAAATGTTAAACACTTAATTGCTAAATTAAATCATTTAAGGTACAAAAATCAAGGGCGAACGGAATGAACTAGAATTTTAGAACTTTATTAGACAGGGTGGTCTTGGTTCTAGGAAAAAAATCCTGCAGACGCCTCTAAAAACTAAAAAAATAATCTTAGGCTCTATCGCTGTACGCCCTGTGGTTATCGTTAAGAGGGGCCAAAATTATTTCCAAAGCAAACCCCCAATGTGAGTTATGCTGAGGAAACAGGCATAATTTTTTGAAGGGGTTGGTTGGAAAATTGAAGGCGGGTTTAAAATTGCGTCAATTTAAATTTCTACCATTACAAATGTAAGCTTTCAACAAGAATTTAAGATTTAAAAAAAAAAAACTATTTATCTGAATAGCGAATAAATGATAACATCATGAAAATCAATTTTAAACACTACTTAATAGCTACATTAAACCATTTAAGCTACAAAAAACACTTCAAGGGCGCGTGGAGCCAACTAGAATTTCAAGCTCGATTCCAACCGATGATGATAATTGAATGATTAGAATTAATTCGATTAATAAAATTATTAAATTACAAATTCTTTTTGGTTATCCCCACTCCGCCCCGTGCTCTGCACCCCCTGTCGGCGCGACCAGGTATATGCTTGTACAAAAAGATAAAGATTAAAGATAACAAAAAAGGGACAATACTAATATCAATCATTTATAAAATATTTAATTTTATTATTAAATATTTAAAATATATATAAATATTTTCTGTAGATCTAAAGTAAAATAGACTGCCAATTGGTGTGGCACAAGCATCCTCGCATCCTATCCACGTACTTAATTGATTTTATTCTTTTATGAGCCATTATTGTCTAATTGGTTTAATTGTTTCTCCCGTTTTCTTTAATCTGTCAAAATTGTTTTGATTTTTTTACACGAATTAAAGTATCAATTTAGCAGAAGTTAAAGAGCGCTGAGGGTTCACATTAATCTGGTGCTATCTGCGGGTTACTTTTGATAGACTAAAAAAATTTCATTCAAATCTGATAAGTACTTTTGAAGCTACAGTTGTAAATAAATGTATGTTTGTGCGCATATGGAAGAAAAACAAATAGGTACAGAAGGTAGCTAGGTTTGGAGCAGAAGGTTGAAACTTATATGGGACCAACAATGGGCTAATTATGGCCTACCACCCAAATTTCATTAAAAGTGGACGAGCAGTTTTTAAGATATAGTGGTTTGCAAAAATTAAACGACTGGCCGACTGATAGACCGACAAACAGACACGGAACCAAAAATGATCCCTGATGTCTGAAACGGATTTCTGTCTTGGAATTTTTTAAGTCGGGCTCCTAAAAATTTTCGTTCTTCAGGAAGATCACATAGCTTCCGTTACCTCCGGTAAGCTCGGAAGCAAAATTCATTTTATTCTAATAAATGTAATAATCTTTATTTTGAAAGTCATGCGTTGTCAACTTAGTTTATGTAAAATCCAAACATATAGTTGCGTCAACTGTATTCACCTAATTTAATTTCGGATACTTCAGCCCTCAACTAATTCATTAGTTGCGGTTACAAGGTTAAGATTTTCAATATTCACTTATTTACCGCAACTATAAATAAAACAAACAATAGTAACAACAATTATAAATTAGTATCCGCAAAAAATTTATAATTGGGGATACTAAACCGGCGTAACTAAACCCTACTAATTGCAGTAACAAGATAAAATAATGAAAAATAATTGCCGCAAACCAAATACAGTTGCCTCAAATGCATTTGACTTTGCGGTGACTAAATCTGCATTAACTATATTTAGTTATTGTACATTCATCTAAAATTTTTCTCAGTGCATAAAATCATTAAAGTATACGAAATAGGGCGCGAGGAAGGTCTATTTTATAATATAATCTTTTCTAAATATATATTTGTAATTATATCTCATCTTAATATCTATATTTATCTGAGTATAATAAATATTCTCCCCTCTTAATTTATGGCTATTAGAATAAATATATTTTTATCAAATTATCTTATCTTAGATAAACATTATTCCAATTTATTAATTTTGTCTGGAAATTATTCCATGAATAGGTATTTGCAATTTTATCTGATAAACAATTATAATTCTTATCAATCTTTATTGTTGTCGTTTCTTATCTAATAGATAAGGTATGAATATATATACATTAAAAAATACTATTTAGCGATAAGAGATGTTGTTTTAAAGGAAATATAGTACGTATGAAGGATGTAGGAAAATAATTTTTTTCCCCTTGTTTGTTTGCGTGTTATCAGTTTTCAAGAAGTACAGAAGGGGGGACGGCACTGTCCCCTTATCAGTTGATACCCATCTCCCCTTTAACAGAGGGGGGGTGGGGTTCAGACCAGGGCCCCCCTCCCCCTTAAAGATCAATAGTAGAGATCTGACGTCACTTCTACATAACCCCCCTTTCCCCCTTTGCCTTTCAGATAGAAGGATGAGGGGGGGGGGGTAAACCGCCATCTTGAATCAAGATTAGAGATAGCCTGTTTAAAAAGAGAAGACCTTTTTCTCTAATCTTTGATATTTTTTTAATAATTTTTTGTTTGTTTTTAAACTTTCTTCATAAACTTAGTATAGGGGAAATATTATAATTACTTAAAATGATATATTAAACAGAAATGTTTAGTCATTTTGTTACTCATGGTGACTAAAATTAACTCACACTTAGTAAAACTCTAAAAGAAAATTTGATCATTTTATTGTGATGAAAACCACAATTTTTTAATTTCTATCCGTTCAGTTTGTCATCGATTCTGATATGTGTTACTGATAGTGACTTAAATCAGTTTCTCACTGATTCTCATACTAAATCTCATACTAAATCTCATACTTAAACACTGAAAGGAAAATTGATAATTTTATTGTTATAAACAAGTAAGGCGCGCTTCACGTAAGTACGTGAGGCGATAATCGCCGGTTTCTGTATTAGAGTAATAAAATTATCTGGAGTAATAGTTGCATATTATTTTTCTACACTTCGAAACCTTTAAATTGATGTATAACATGCCATGGATCATGGTAACTAAAAACTTTTTTTTAGTCACCCGCCATATTGGCCGGGCCGCCATCTTGGAAATATTAAGTGTAAAATCTCCAAAATTTGTCCAGTTGTCTAAAATGCCGAGATGTACCTGTGTGGCAAATTTCATGTTTCTAGCTATAGTAGTTTATGAATTGAAACAAGCCAACGGACAGACAGACAGACCCGTTATATAAAGTTTCTTTTTTACTTTGTACAGAAACCTAAAACTACAATAGTGTTTTACAGATTGATAACCACATAGGTTTGTCATCGATTCTGATGTTTGCCACTAATATAGGTTCTTTAAATTTAATTAGGAATACAGTAAAGCACTAAAAAGGAATCAATGTAATAAAAATCACATTAGTGGTTTTCAATAAAGACCGATTTCAAGCCCTTACTTAGTTATCATCAATAGATTTAATCAGTAATCAAGTTGCTATTTTGGATTTTGAAGATAACAGAGAAGAAAATATCTAAATACATACTTAGATAACCGATTTCAAATAAATTTGGATTAAATTATTCGAGGTGAATTCGAGAAGTCAATTTTAGCTTTAAATCCCCCTCCCCTCCCCCCCCCTCCCAAAAAAATAGTCTGAAAAAATGGTATGTACTTATAAAACTAATTTAATTGATATAAAAGTCGTTTCCCAGGATACATTCTATTTTATGAGAAAATAACGATAACTGTTGATGACGCGAGATCAAGATTCAATTCCCCGCCGGGTAGGAAATTTTATTAGCGTGGATAATTTTTTATTCCGTTAATTAAAACAACACAAAACATTTTCTTGTTTTTGTGCGAAATATTCACTCGACTAACCTAATATCTGATTTCTACATTTCTCCAAGATATTAAAATGAGTATACATATATTATAGAAAATAGCCAGTGGCCTAGCTTTAGGTTATAATTTCTAATTGTTATTAACAGAATAATTACTAATAAACATATGTAATTAATTTTATCTAAGTACTTTTAAGAAATTATTTACATTTTACTTTAATTTGTGGCATTATTGTGATTGAAAATAGACTTTGTAACCGATTCCTTGAATTATGCAGTACCTTGGAATTTTACAGAATGACCAAAATAAAAACTACAGCTATTTTTGAAAGTATCGCAATACCTATACTATTTAGAAATTGAATAATATTTAATGTTAGACGCAGTTAAATATAGACACTTAGATAATTAAGTATAATATTTTGTAGCAAGTTTTAAAAAAAATTAAATTATGCTCCCAATTGTAATTTGGCCATCAATTACGTATTTATAGAATTATATGAGTGTATCATACTAATTATTAATCATTTAACTTATTGTGACTTAAACTTTCTCATAGTGAATAAGTGAAACACTAAAAGTAAAATTGATGAGTTTCTTGTGATAAAAATTATTTATAGGTATATAAGGTGTTTCAGCTAGGTACAGAAAAGGGGGCTGATTCTTTCCGGCAGAAAATTTCTTATCAACCATGGTCTTCAAATTGGTATTAGTATCAATAATCAATATGTTTTTTACTCAAGATTTAACTAATTTGATTATTACTTCTGGGCTGCAGATGATTTCGTTATCATAATCGAAGCTATTTTGAAAATTTGAGTACAATTTAATTTTTTATTGTTTGTATTTTGGAATTTGGAGCTCTCCGCAGAGCCCAAATTTAAGAAAACTGGGCGACTATTGTATCATTGAAAAGCTTATTAAAATGAAAAAAAAAATGTATGTAAAAAAAAAAAATATATATATATATATATTTCATAACAAAAAATTCACAAGTTATGGACGCTCAAATAACCATCACTTTTGATCAAATAAAATATTCACTTGTAGTAACTTGTATCACATCTATAACAATTCCTAATTCAACAAATAGCGCAATTTAAAGTCAATTTACCCCTCTTAAATACCGTAAACCACATTTTTACCTTTTATAGTTGACGGGTTACTATGTAATGTATACGATTATTCTATAGAATGAATAGGATAATCGATAGCACGAAAAAAAGGACATGTTTTATTATGATTTTAATTTTTGTATTTAAAATAAAATACTTATTTATAATCAAATAATAAGCTAAAACTAGGTGTGCAATGCAGTTGTCTGCTTGCAATATTGAGCTGTGCGTGCATTTTAATCCTAGACAATAAACATTTTTATTTTTAAACAGCTGAAATCGGATCAAAAATATTAATATTTCTAATTTTTAATTAATCAGAATTTTTTCCCATTTTTTTCTATTATATTCATTCCTATGAATGACTTTAACTTGCGGACTTAAAACCTTTTTTCACCTTTTATTGTAATTTTATTTACATTTATTGTTTTAGTTAATTAGTCTGAAATTGTTAAATTGTGTTAGTTTAGTTTTTAGTTATTTTTTTCGTGTATTGTGTTAATTTAAGGACAATTTAAAACCGTGTGCTGGTTAGGTTAGAGTTGGCTTATTTTTTTATTTTTGCTTTTATTGCAATTTTATGTACTTTTATTGTTATTGTTATTTAGTTTATAATTGTTNCCATTATAATTTGATTTAAATTAAAATTTAATCTTTCCGTAGTATGAATACTACCAAAAACATAAAAATTAATTAAGAAAATTTAATTTAAATTTCATCTGCTTCTGCTTAAATTTGACTTCTTATATTTATAAACTCTCTACAAGTATAATTAACGTGCTGAAGAGTATAATATTGGAATTGGCCTGTGTAATTCTTTCACTTAGCTTATCCAAGCTATTATACCGGTGTTCCATCATGTTATCATATATTAAATAATTCACATTTAGTGCCAACTAACAATTTTTTGGTTCAATCTTATATTTTTGAGAAAAAAAAATCTGAAAATAAAGTATACATTATTATTCACCTGTTTATTTTACAGTTAAAACCTAATTTTTAAATAATATTTTTCGATTCCGTCCACAATAACAGCAGTTTACTCATGTTCATTGTTTAAAGTATTCATTCAATTGAACATCCTGTACAAAAAAATCACAAACTGTTATAATGTTTAGTGGTTACAAGTATTGTAAACAAATGATTTACTCGAAAATCGGCAAAAAAATCCTTATTGGTACTCTCCTGATGGATGGACACTCAATACATTCATGTGATGTCTTTGTTAACTTCGATATATTTCACAAGTTATGGACGCTCAAATAACCATCACTTTTGATCAAATAAAATATTCACTTGTAGTAACTTGTATCACATCTATAACAATTCCTAATTCAACAAATAGCGCAATTTAAAGTCAATTTACCCCTCTTAAATACCGTAAACCACATTTTTACCTTTTATAGTTGACGGGTTACTATGTAATGTATACGATTATTCTATAGAATGAATAGGATAATCGATAGCACGAAAAAAAGGACATGTTTTATTATGATTTTAATTTTTGTATTTAAAATAAAATACTTATTTATAATCAAATAATAAGCTAAAACTAGGTGTGCAATGCAGTTGTCTGCTTGCAATATTGAGCTGTGCGTGCATTTTAATCCTAGACAATAAACATTTTTATTTTTAAACAGCTGAAATCGGATCAAAAATATTAATATTTCTAATTTTTAATTAATCAGAATTTTTTCCCATTTTTTTCTATTATATTCATTCCTATGAATGACTTTAACTTGCGGACTTAAAACCTTTTTTCACCTTTTATTGTAATTTTATTTACATTTATTGTTTTAGTTAATTAGTCTGAAATTGTTAAATTGTGTTAGTTTAGTTTTTAGTTATTTTTTTCGTGTATTGTGTTAATTTAAGGACAATTTAAAACCGTGTGCTGGTTAGGTTAGAGTTGGCTTATTTTTTTTTTTTAGCTTTTATTGCAATTTTATGTACTTTTATTGCTTATTGTTGGTTAGTTTAATTTTAGTTAGTTTTTTCGTGTATTGTATTTATTTAAATGGACAATTTAAAGCCGTTTTTAGGGTAGGTTACGGTTAGATTTTTTTTAGCTTTTATTACAATTTTATTTACTTTTATTATTGTTTAGTATATAATTGTTAAATAGTGTTAGTTTAGTTTTTTTCGCTTATAGTATTTATTTAAGAACAATTTGAAGCCGTGAGTTGGATACGATAGGGTTAGGTCATTGTTGTTTGTGAACTTTTTTTCTGTATCATTTTGTTTTTATAAACTTTTAATAANCAAATTTTTTCTACCTTATATCACCTGTTCAACCTTAAACCAGGTGCAATGCAGGAGAAAGAAAGGTAATGTTCATGATATAAGTACTCTTAAAAAGATAAAAACAACAAACATAAAAGAATACTTACGTACTTAACTTAGACTAAAGTAATACTTGAGAATTACCTTAAAATGAAAAAGAATGATAAAAAAGGAGAATATCCCGCTCCAGAAGTACCATAAATGTGATAGGATGAGTATTATAAAAAGTACATAAGGAAAAAACAAAAGAATTTTATTCGGTCTGTAAGCTACAAAAAAGATCAGTGCTACCCCCTCTTGTGATTTCTTTTGTTTAGTTGGCATACCTTACAACGCGTGCCTATTGACAAGGCATCGAGAGGTTAGGTTTTTGTTTTTGTTTGACACGTGGCTCCTTTTTTCATACTCTAGTTACTTTAGAAACAGTTGAGTGTTAAAAAATGTCGTAGAGAACGCGCGCAGGAAAGAGAAAGGGCGGGAAACGCGTGTCTGGGTTTCACCCCTTGATTTGTTTTTGTATCGAATAAAAAAAGCTCCGTCTGTTCGATGTCAATCATTTTTTTGAGTGGCTGGACATCTTTTATATAAAATTTTCATTCACTTGAACGATGTCCTTTTTTACTTGTTATACTATATTTTGTTTAAGGGGTGGTCATTCTTTTTTAGATTCATGTGAATAAAAACTTAATGTAAAAATTATTGAATTTCGTGGCTTCGGTACAGACCGCAGACAGATTTATTTTTTAACGTAGGTAAATTGTGCTATCATGGAATCCTATGTCGTGTTAGGATGTTACTGAGGTTGGACTTAATCAGAGGTGGTTTGAGGATGTTGAAAGTGGTTAGAGATGCTAACCACTTTCTAATATTAAGAGGAAATCTACATCTCTTTTCCTTTTTAACTGCAAGAAAACATTGTTAGAAAAATTTCCGAGTAAAATTCCTGGATAAAGCTACATTCTTTTTGACGACCATACTACAAGATGTTAAACCGTTGTTTTTTCTTAAGATCTTTTTTATCCCCGGAGATTCTTATCAAAAAAAGAAGCCATCTTGTCACATCCACGTTATCATTTCGGATCTAAAGCATAGTTACTTATGTAAAGTAAAGAAAGAAAGGACATTTGTACGCAAGGGACAACCCGACACCATTTTTAAAGAAAGAAAAAAACAAACGAAATCTCTTTTTTTTTTAGGTAAACGTTTTGTAGATAAGAAGTGTTTTATTTTTAAGGTGTTCCACTAGGTAAGATTCTTGGGTCAGTTCTATTTCTAGTCTTAAGTAATAAACTATTGTTTGAAATCTTTTAAATTCTTAGATTTTTTTCCTTTCAAAAAACCTTTTTAGGTTTTTTGGGATTTAATTGTTAAAAGCTTCGTGTTTATTTGGATTCAGGAGTAATTGTTCAAAGATCTTCCGTTTTGATGAAGATCTTAAATAATAAATTTATTATTTTACATCGTCATGAAAGTTTAAAAAAAATATATTAGAGTTAGTTATTTTAATGTTAACATAACATTTTTGTTTGCCTCTTTTGACTACAGAATTAAATTAATTATTATAGATTTGAGTTCTGTGTTTGATATGATAACATAGCTGTCTATGTGATCATTAGTGTGGAGCATGTCTCACTTTTTTCATTGGAGGCAAAATATGATTATTTTAGTTATTAGACTAGTTTTATGGAGAAAAGTATTAAGATATTTCAGGCTGTAGGTATTTTACTTAACTTTTCTATCTTTGTGATCATTAGTGTGGAACATGTTATATGGCCTCTCTAGGAATCAAACCTACTAGTCCAGTCCACGAAGCTATGATTTGGCCAATAGCGGAAGTAAATCGAAAAGTTTTAATATTTATTTGTCTTGGCGTTTGTTTGTTGCTGCTTAAAAACATAACAAAGGCTCTGAAAGTTTTGAGGATAGCTATGGCCGTTATCTTGAAGTTTAGGTCCCATTTTTTGTCCCATAAATCTCAAAAAGATTATATTTACAAAAAAATATCATTAATACCTTCTTATTCGTTACTACTGTTTGTAGATTCATTTTTATCATTATTATTATTTTCAATTTTATTATTTTTATTAGCATTTATAAATTTATTTTACATCTACTTTTATTATTTTACATTTTTTTTTCTTTTATTATTTGTTATCACTACCGCAAAAGGAGTCACTCCCAGTTCACAAGATTTGTTTATTTACTTATTATTATTTATTTTTAATAGATAATATTTTAAAAATAAGCATTATAATTATTGAATTGTAGTAAAGAGAAATATATTTTATTTATAATTTAAATTTAAATATTTAAATCTCGGGGTTATGTGTCGCTTTATCAGCCGTATATATATTACTACGTTATATTACTTTATTGTTATTTTGTTTATTGTTTCTAAACTATTAACAGTTTTAGCGATCTTTAACACATCATAGGGGTGTCGCTGTTGGTTTTACTAAAAAACTGTATTTAAAAAAA
>KZ651615.1:65946-76383 GCA_001010745.2 Gerris buenoi
GGTACACATGTTCATTTTACCAATGCCCAGGAATCGATCGGGTGTGCAGACGTATCAAGTCTAAATTATGGGCTGATTTTGCCGAAATTTGCCATACAAATTCATACCCCGAGGCAAAATTTGAATTTTTGCTCCAAATTTGGGATTTTATTAACTACTAGCTGGATACCTGTGCTCCACTATAGTTTTTTTTTTTTTTTTTTTAAATTTGATGATTTATAAACTATCGTCAAGCAACATTCCTATTTGAAAAAAAAATCTCTTATTCATAATTGACTCCAACTATTGAAGAAACAATTTTAAAAGCTAATGTTCCGGTAAATGCAGAGTAGTATTGTCCTCCCTCCTCGCAGTGTCGCATCCTTGGGTGAAAATTATCCTTTATTAATGTATGCTTGCATCTAAATCTTTATTAGAAGCCTACTCCCAAGTACTTCCTAACCTCAGAAAGTCAGTGTAGGCTAAAATACACCATTTTTACATTTCCCTCCTCCTCCCTTAGGGATCAAATTTCAGAAAAATTTATTTTGGCAGACTTTATAATGTTATTTAAGAAATCATAATACTTAATGCATAATGCTTTTATTATAGTGTTTCAAAGAAGTGATGGCTATATAGAGGGGAGATGGTTTCGAAGTATAGGTCCGCCATCTTGAATAAAAAATTTAAAAACCTTAACGCTAAGAGGAAACTAAACTATAATTTATGTTCAATCTGATTCAACTTCATTCTATCTAGAAGTATAATTTTATTTTTAAATTTCAAAGGATCAAATATTTAATTACTAAACCAAGACTGAATCTGTTTTCTGGAAAATTTTGGCAATGATTTAACCCTTTGCAAAGGTTAAAATGAAGGTACCTACTCAAAAGGACTAGCTTTGTTAATCTTTAAAAAGATTTAGTGAATAGTCATATTTGATAACAAGAGTTCCTTCCAAAGAAAAAACAAACAATGAACAATTGCTTTGTATTTGAACAATGGACAATGTGACACTGAATACAAAAGTACATAAGCAAAGGAAAATACAGAGTGTAAGTACACATATTATATTCATATGAACTAAGTACTCAGGTAGCAACCTTAACTATATATTTATGTACCAATTATTGTGTGAATTATGTAGAGTTTTTTAAGGTACTAAAGTACTTTTTAAGGACGTGCAGTTTGTTAGATCAGTCTACCTGCATCTTATAATTACTTTTTACTTCGGCCTTAAGTAAAAGCGAAAATATTTAGCTCAAGTTTAATAAAGAAAGGTACATCTTTTAATTTTTATTTATTTATTTATTTGCTCCACTATACGGAGGGTTTTTTTTTTTTTTTTTTTTTTTTTTTTTTTTAAATTTGATGATTTATAAACTATCGTCAAGCAACATTCCTATTTGAAAAAAAAATCTCTTATTCATAATTGACTCCAACTATTGAAGAAACAATTTTAAAAGCTAATGTTCCGGTAAATGCAGAGTAGTATTGTCCTCCCTCCTCGCAGTGTCGCATCCTTGGGTGAAAATTATCCTTTATTAATGTATGCTTGCATCTAAATCTTTATTAGAAGCCTACTCCCAAGTACTTCCTAACCTCAGAAAGTCAGTGTAGGCTAAAATACACCATTTTTACATTTCCCTCCTCCTCCCTTAGGGATCAAATTTCAGAAAAATTTATTTTGGCAGACTTTATAATGTTATTTAAGAAATCATAATACTTAATGCATAATGCTTTTATTATAGTGTTTCAAAGAAGTGATGGCTATATAGAGGGGAGATGGTTTCGAAGTATAGGTCCGCCATCTTGAATAAAAAATTTAAAAACCTTAACGCTAAGAGGGACCTATCTTATAATTATTAATTTGCAATATTTATCCTAAAGATTACTTTGACGAATATGTCATAGAAATGGACGTAATCTTGAATCAAAATGACTGATTGGAAACCCGGTCAGAAAATGTCAATGATATCTAGTGTCATTGGTTCTGGAAGGAGATATCGTCATATGGTATTTCCTACGGCCGCCATCTTCAATGTAGACGGTGGTTCATAAAAAAAAAAAAACAACTGAGGTAAAGATTACAGAAACCAAAATACGTTCTTTGAAGGGACCTCATTGACCGTTTGAAGGGCGGAATCATTTTTTTTGGAACGAAGTTCCTTATGGAACGTTCTGGATCCCGGGTGTGAATCCAAAAAACGACCAAAATCACCGTCACGCAAAATCCGTCACGAAATCTACCGATGTCAATAACTTGAGTAAAAGTTCACCGAGTTAGTTGAAATTTGGTACACATGTTCATTTTACCAATGCCCAGGCTAAGTTCGTTGGACAACGTTATCCGTTCAAGCGTTCACGCGCAACGCTCGCGTAAACGTAAGCTTCAAAAATGTTAAGACGGGAAAAAGTATTAAGGAAGCCTGTTACTTGACTTGTTTTGTTATATATGTCAAATGTCACTTATTTCAATCTCACATTCTTTAACCATACTCTACTCTTAATTACTACTTTAATCATACTCTTTAACTAACTCATCATGATTAACTTTTTTCTTATATTCAAGACATATTTATTGTAAGACGCTTGATTTAATGATACAAATAACACTTTTCTTTTAATTATGTCTCTTTTCTAACTCCGCCATGTATAAGTAGTTAGCAACGTACACGTACCTACTTAGCAGTGTGATTTTATCATTTATATTTAATGAAAAATGCTAGGAACTTCGTTCCTACCGGGTGTCCCGCGACGCCACACGTATTTTTTTCTATAAACTACGCCTAAAGTGCTACATGAATCATTTTTCTTATTTTAAAAGTTACAGCTGTTTAATCCATTTGAAATGGGACACCCTTTGTATAATATAAATGCCCCGTGCTTCGCTACGGAGTGTTTTAAATTTGATGTTTATAAACTACCAGGAAAGCATACAAATTATTTTACTATGGGAGAATATCTAGATTCTATTCCTCCTACTTATATCCCCTCCTCTTTAATAAGAAAATTGCAAATATCCTAAATTTACCCCCTCCTAAATGAAAATATGACAAAACTGTACATAACAACAGTTACTGTACTCTTAAAGAGCATTTCAACGATATGCAACATGAAGATAAAGGGTATTCATTACTTGTACCCCGTACCCCTTTGAACCAAAATTTATAGTTTTAGGGGAAGTTACTTTGAAGGTCAAGTGTGCAAATTTTCATCGAGATCGGACTAAAATGTAGATTTGTATAAAAGAACATGCATATGTACACACATATTACATATGTTGACTTTTATATACATTTATATAGATATAGATATAAATTTACATTTTACCTCTCCCCCTTCTAAATTAAAATAAGTCAAAACTGTACTTAAGAACAGTTACTTTTCTCTTAAACAGCTTTTCAACGATGTGTATCATGAAGGGTATCCATTACTATGTCATTTGTACCCAGTACACATAACAGCAATTACTGTACTCTTGAAGAGCATTTCAACGATATGCATCATGAAGATGAAGGGTATTCATTACTTGTACCCCGTACCCCTGTGAACCAAAATTTTAATTTCGTAATCTCATGTAGGCAGTGACCTTTACCTTGCTTTGAAGAAAAAGTCTGTATATTCATCAAATTGGGATAAAAGACATACCCTCATACGGATACTCTTCTTTTTATATAAGATACAGCTATATTTTTTCCATCCCCCCCCCCTCCTTAGGGAAAATATGATAAAACTGTACATAACAACAATTATTACTGTCCTCTTAAAGAGCTTTTCAACGATATGCATCATGAAGGGTATTCATTACTTTGACATTTGTACCCCGTACCCCTGTGTACCAAAATTAAATTTCGAAAATTCATGTAGACAGTGTTTTTCCCCTTGCTTTGAAGGTCAATTGTGCAAATTTTCATCAAGATCTGACTACAACTGTTGATTTGTATAAAGAACATACATACATTCGTTGACTTTTATATATATATGGCCGCCATCTTGAATCAAAATGCCCGATTGGTAAACTATTGATCAAAAGTTACTAATTTCATAAAAGGAAGCCAACATCTAAATTTCAAGGTTCTAGTACAATTGGTTCCGGAGATATCGTCCTGTCGAAGTGTATATAAATGGCCGCCATCTTGAATCAAGATGGCGGCGGATTTTTAAAATATTTCTTAGCGAGCACCTAGGATGTAAGAGGAACACACCTACAAAATTTCATGGTCGTAGGTCCAGTGGTTTCAGAGATATCGTGATGTGTCAGTGAGTGAGTGGTATTTGGATTTTATATATATAGATAATAATTAAACATAGCCTATGCCACTCAAGAATAGTCTAGTTTTCTATCAGTAAAAGACTTTTCAGAATTGGAGCAGATCCAATTATGTCGTACTTCTCTTCTTTCCGGAAAGATTACATTTTTATCTTTGAAGAGCTGATGTTGAAAGTTATAGTTTTAAAGTTTTCATTACTGTCCTGTTATATCCTTCTTCTCATGATACGAATCTGTTTAGCTTGCTGTTGAAACTAACTTTTATCTGAAGATACAAGTTCAGTGTGGAATGATCCTTCATTTTATCTTAGAAGAACTAATTTCTTTTATCTTCTTTCCAAGTCATGCTACCTAAAACTAGATCTTTTATTTACAAACTATCCTCCGGCATACTTAACAAAAACTGTGAAAGAAATAGTTTAAAGTATATAATTAAAAAAAAAAAAAAAATGCATACTTCTATGTCTATATATATAAGCGTATTGTTATGGAATTCGATCTCAATTCTTTTGTTCCAATATATCGATTTTTTAATACCTTTTGTTGAACCTGATATAAAAGTAATATTTTTTCAGTAAGGTTCAGGTTACTGTGAAAAATGTTGACAGGTAGTCTTTACTTTTTTTTTTTTTTGGGGGGGGGGGGTTTTTTGGACTTCAGCGAAAGACAGGTAGCTTGTTTTTTTGTTAATTGAGTACCTGCAAGGGGTTTTTTACTGTATTTAAAAGGGTGGTTTTTAATACCTTTTTTTTAAATTTGATTTTTAATCCAGGGTTTAATATTTCAAGGTTTTTTTTTTTTCTTTAGATTTAGGTTGTACAATAGGACTTTTTTAAGCTAAGATATATTGTGGCCGCAGTAGCGGTCCATATTATTTTAGTTTATTTTGTATTGTTTAATTTATTGTTTTGATGTACCGGTAAAAGGAGTTTTCTTGTTTGTTGTTTGTTTGGCAAAATGTCAAGGAAAATTTAGTTGCTGTGTGAAATAACAGAGGAAAACTTATTTTACGGTATTTAGATTTCAGGTTTTTAGGGTTTTTAGGTTCGTTGGTTTAAAGGTTTAGTATCAAGTTTAATTGTTAACGTTTAGCCTAATACGAGTTGTTCAATAAATACAAAGTATTCAAACCAGTAAAACGTTTTCTTTATTAAGATCACACGGCAGCCACATATATTTTTAAATGTATATGTACTATTTTTTTATTACCTTATTTTTGATTATCTTAATTCTCTTTCCCAAATCACTCTACACGTTTAAATTTAAAAACATTTTCTGACTTGGCAAATACACACCACAAAGAGGCTAAAATTAAATGCAGTGTCGTTATACAAATTTGTATTCTTGTGCTGCGACGCTCAAATGGAAAAATAAGATTTATTATTTGATTTAAGTTTGGGGTGTGTATTTGCCAAGTCAGAAAATGTTTTTAAATTTTAACGTGTAGAGTGATTTGGGAAAGAGAATTAAGAGAGAGAGACTGACAAACATCATCTACTTGCACTGGATAAATTAGACCTTGTAGAACTTACGGTGGGAGACTTGGCTAAACCTATAATCTCTCAGCTTTTTACGCGAGAGCGAGACGGCTTATTTTTTTACACTAGTGTTTTTGTTGGGATACAATTATACGGGACTATATTGGGATTGGGTGTAACCTGCACAATCTCTTAAATTTGTGGAAGTTATGCGTGTGCCAAGGATCTCACGTTTGCGCATGTGCCGTAGCCACGTCTAATCCGATCATTAAAATTCATATTGCATCATCATACGTTCGGTCCTCAACTATCCTCCAAATTTGAGCAAAATCGGACCATAGGTTTTGAGAGATTAATGTTTGGAGTATTTTACGTTTGTGCCCGCGTAAGGCTACCATTGATCAGCAAGCGATAGAATTCATAGGGGACCATTAAGGGCCTACTCCGCGTAATCATTGAAAGTGACATCAAAATCGGATAACAATGTGGGAAGGATTCGGCGTGTGGACACAGACATTCAACTAAATTTGCTCAGGAAGGTCTAAAACGTATATAAAATGTTTATTTTGGAGTGAAGTAATGGTTCCCCTCTCAAAAGTAAACTCAAGGGTTCCGCTACCTTGGTTGGCTCGGAATCAAAATTATACTTTGAAGGCAATATATTATCAAAAAATTATTAATATAATAATAAAATATATAAATACATTTAATGAAATAAACCTACTTCTTACTGGAACTAACACACAGTACCAAATACTAATAAGTGACAAATACTTTGTCACTTACTTAAGAAGTAGTAACAAATAATTATTTGCAAGTAACAAGATACAGGTAAACTGAACACGTCCTTAAAAAGTACTTAAGTACCTTTAAAAACAACTGCTTGTACCAAAGTACCAAACATTGCAGGACTCACTTTCTATAGAATTCACGTAATACTTAGTACAATCTAGTTTAGGTTGCTACCTGAGTACTTAGTTCATATGAACATATGTGTACTTACACTCTGCACTTCCCTATGTTTAGGTACTTTTGTATTCAGTGTCACACTTTCCATTGTTAAAATACAATGCAATTGTTCGTTGTTTGCTTTTCTTTGGAAGGAACTCTTGTTATCAAATATGACTATTCGCTAAATCTCTTTATCATTAACAAAGCTAGTCCTTTTGAGTACCTTCATTTTAAACTTTACAAAGGGTTAAATCCTTAGCCAGAATTTCTACTATATTATGTATTTGCATTTGATTTTTTTAACTTGAAAAATAGATATTGATTTAGCCTTCACCCCGGGCTCGCTATGAGATGTGCTTAATTAGTGCTATGTTTCCTGTTATCATGTAGGCCCAGCAATTAAATAAAGTACCGAAATAGTTTTGTATCCAAAGATTGTTTATTCCATTACTAAGAATATAATACTCTCTAAATCGTAGTGTGGAATTTAAATAGCCAATCGAAAAGAAGCAATTTAGCAATAAATAGCAATTCTCAATATAAACAAGATATGCCACAAAAAAAATGGTAAAATATACATATAAGAAAAAAACCAATTAGACTGAGAAGTCATTGAACAATCATCAACCATTGGTGCATTAATTTAATTGCCACTCTCTTATCAATAAGGCAGCACCACCAGCAATTAAATAAATAATCAATACTCTATTTAAAGAGCATTAGTGTGAGGTTTAAGTCCTCTAATCAGAAATGAAATCGGTCAACAGTTGCAGATACTATAAGAGCTCTAAGCCAAAAATTTAAACGCAAATTAATAAATTTAGTTCTATCTAAGGTAGAACCGATGGTACGACAAAAAGTCATAAAACCAACGTTGTAGATATTTTAAAATCTATTATCGCTGGTGGAACATGATTTTCGATACGACTTACCGTTTAGCTGCAATTTTTTTTTTAAATTTTTGTGAAACACTCTGACTGACAAAAATATCCATGTCTCGAGAACTACTAAGAAAGAGTGGCATATGCTTACTGCTTACTCGATATTTTTGTTGCATTTGATCCATAGAATCCACCAGTTTCGTCATGATATTTTATCGCGGGTACTCTGTATAAAGGTATAAAATTATTAACTTTTTTTTTTTTTTTTTTTTTTTTATTAAACTCTTGATATCTAATATGACTAGCTTATTAAATCTCTTTAGGATTAACCAAAACTAATTATGTATTTTAACTTCCCTTATTATGAACTTCACAATCAATTAAACCAATGCGAGAATTTCCAGAAAATAGATTTCAAGTTCAGTATTTGTTTGTTACCGTAAGGATTTGATTTTAAAAATATTTTTGGAATTTGAATAAGAAAATGCACTTACTCTTTCTTCTTCTCCTTATTATATTTTCTACCATTTTAACTCTTTCAATGTGTCCCATATTAATGTAAGTCTTGCTCCTTCTTCACCTATCTATATTTCCAATTCTTAAGTATACTATAACTATTTTACCTTAGGCCCTCCGCACACGGAGCCACTCAAAACAAACTGATTACAAACTCAAATCACCAACCAGTTGACTATGAGTTTCAACCTGTTTAATTGAATGGGACACCGCACACGGTGCAACTCATTACAAAATGGGTTTGCTTTCTGTTAACTCAAAAATGACTGGAGTTTCCAGTTGAGTTTGTTTTGAGTTGCTCCGTGTGCGGAGGGCCTTATTCTTCTTCCTATTCCATATTCTCAACTCAGTCGTACATTCTACTTCTACTCCTTCCTGTTGTTCAGATCATCAACTCTTTCTCGTACACTACTATGACTCTCTCTTCTTCTACTCCTTCCTGTTGTTCAGATCCTCAACTCTGTCTGGTGCACTACTATGACTCTCTCTTCTTCTACTCCTGCCTGTTGTTCAGATCATCAACTCTGTCTCGTTCACTACTATGACTCTCTCTTCTTCTACTTCTTCCTGTTGGACAGATCATCAACGCTGTCTCGTACACTACTATGACTCTCTTCTTCTACTCCTTCCTGTTGTTCAGATTCTCAACTTCGTCGCACACACTTCTTGCCAACCAGCTACGTATATACTCAATTTGCTAATTAGTCAATTCTTTCTTCAAAGAGATATAAGTTCCCCTGAAAATTACTATTCATCTCAGTATGTTAGGACAAAAACCTGGATTAGTGTCTATTGTATAGACTCGCATCACAATGACCACTGTCCACTTCTCGGAATTGTTAAACCACTCATGTTTTTTTTCATGGGTATTTATTTTCTTTTAACAGTGTTCGTTTTGTTGTCCATTGTATAAAAGGTCTACAATATGTGCTAAATACTAAACTTTATAAAGGTACTTAAACCTTTTTTTTGTCCTGCACGTCTGTAAGTTTGACAGATATATAAGTGCTTCTGTCTAGCTCTGGTTTTTGACAGTTTACTTGTATTTTGGAGGTTCGACAGGAATTGTGGTTTTTTCTACACTTTCAATGGTTTTTAGTTACTTGCTTAGACAGTTTCAAGTAGCAGTGTTGTATTTTGAAAAATGACTAAATGTCTTGAAAAATCCTCTTTCTTCCTTCTTTTCAGTAGGTCTTAAAATTAAAATTTTGTTGGTGAACTAATACATTTTAAAATCTTTTTGTCCGATTTTAATGAAGTTTAGATGGGTCATAATTAGCCCACTGTTGGTTCATTTGAGGTTCAACCTTCTGCGTCTATTTGTTTGACTTGCTCTTACACATGCACATGCATAAAAACATACATTTATTAACACCTATATCTTCGAAGGTATACCCATCTGAGTTTAACGGAGTGCGCTCTAAAATTAATTAATTATAATTAATTGGCAGACTATTTTATATAAATTGAAGTATAAATGACAAGTAGAAAGAAAAATGAATAGAAGGCCAAAATTAAGTCATTGTTGGTCCAGTATCCATACGCTTTGATAACTATAACTATAGAAGTACTCATCTGATTTAAAAAAAAAAAAATGGATGGTTTGTTAAAAGAAGCTCATTGCATAATTACTCATTGAAATTTCAACCATAGGTGAACTTTTAATATTTAATTAAAATAGTTTTACCCCCAATAGGAATCGAAACCCCTTATAAATATCTAAATCTTTAAAATTACCATGTTGAAGATATTGGGGTAGTTTTTTTAAAGTAGAGTAGAAGAAAGTAGGTGGCACACAGATAATCTCATATAATTTCAACCAAATTTAATTTCCTTATAAAAGTGTAACTCCACTGGCAATCAAAGCAGATCAAAATCCCATGTGTCAATTAAAAAACAGTTTTTTATGTCCTAATTCAAAAATTAGAGGACAGACATCCATCGTCTCGTTTCTATTTGGTGGTCAGTCGTCCAACCTCAAATAACTTGTCCGATTTTGATGGGTCACACTTAGCTCACAGATGGTTCTAGATTAATTTAAACCATTCGCACAATATTAATATTTCTTAAAAATAAATGAACCCCACCGGGAACCGAAAACCGATTCAAATCTCATGTGAACATTCCTCTAATTGGCTGACTTTTTTTTTATGTGTGTCTGTGTCTATGTTATGCCGTTATTAAATTATTATTTGGTGATTAATTACTCATCTACTCCTTATGATGAGCAGCCGGCCCTTGCTTTCAATAACGATAATCCATTGGCTAACCCCATAATATGTATATACATACATGAAAATAATTCTAATAATGTATAGGTCACAAGCATACGGATACAAAACATATATATACACACACA
>KZ651615.1:105012-118712 GCA_001010745.2 Gerris buenoi
TATATATATATAAATATTTGCATGTTGGTATGAATGTTACGTTGTAGAATGGATGTTTTTTTTAGAACTACTGATCCGTTTTGAAAATTCGTTCACTGATAAAAAGCTACACTATTCCCTAATGGCATAATAGGGTATGTTTTATTTTATTCTCATTATTATCTATATATAACACAAGAAGAGTGTCTTTGGATATGTTTGTCATGTAGGTATACAAATCTATATTATAGTTATTTCTTAAATTATATTAATTTCTGCCAAGATGTCATTTTCTAATATTTAATCCCTTATGGGGGAAATAAGGGCGAAGAAAAAATGAGCCCAGACTGATTTTCTGAAGTTATAAAAGATAATTTCCAACCAAGGATGCAATCACACACCGGGGATTTGAATTTATATAGAATTCTTAATACAAATTGAACTTCAAAGTAAATTATTATGTATAACAAATATTGGAATAAATATATTATTATTATTATGATTATTATTATTGGTAACCCATATTCAGCCAGCACAAAGCAAGTTTTTATTGGTGTGGACCCAACTTTTTACCACATTTAGATCAAAAAGAATTTTAATAATAAATAGAAGTTTATCTCGAAAACCTGGTTATTAGTGTTGACGAGCTACAGGAAAGAATTTCACAACACACCTCATTGCTAATATTCCTCTTGTGCAAGATGCTAAGCTTAAGATGCACAGAGGAATGTGGCAATACAATTGTGATAAACTGTCGAGGATTTGTGATAGTTGTTTTCTAATTAGGAGTAAATTTTTCAGTTATATTAGAATTATTAATAACTTTTGCGATAAACAAAAACTTAGTTGTTATGCTTGCATGATTAACAAAGGTAACGAAAGCTATGTGATAGTTCTGAAGAACGAATTTTTTTCCCCCTGATTTCAAAAATTCTTATTAAGAACTCCGTTTCAGACGTAAGGGAAAAATTATGGTCTCGTGTCTGTCTGTCGTTCTATTTTTACGAACCAACCTATTTTAAATTGACCGATTTTAATGAAATTGGAATGTAGTAGGTCCATTTGTCTTTTGTTGGTCTCTTAAGTTTCAACATTCTGCGACCATTTTTTTTTTTTTAATTGTAAATGTTATTATTTTGTTTATATTATTGTTATTGTTATGTTAGATATTGTTTACATGAACTAGAAAATCTATATATGTAATTATTTTTGTTACGGAACATTAAAATTCATAGCTCTATTATATTATAATTTCAGAACATATTTTTTTATAATAATTAATTTTATTAACTTGTTAAATTAATTCTTTTTATGTAAATAATTGTGTTTATAATTATAATTATATTTATTTAGACTTGAGTGTAAGTATATATACCCTTAGGCTTTAGGATTTTAAGTGTATAGCTTCGAACAATTAATTCATTTTAGTATTCGTATTAAAAATTAAATATTCCATTTCCCATTATATATGCATATTATAATATATTAGTTTTAACATTTTAGTACATTTTAACAGTTAATTACACATTTCATGTATCATCTATATATTATGCGTTTGTCGTTTGTCTGTTTATTATATATACTGACGTTTTATTACTTGTTTGAGTTCTCGTATATGAGAAAGTTTAGGCTGCCGAGCTGCTATATATCTTCAGGGCAGGTGAGAAAAAGTATAAATCTGTCCGAAACAAGTTTAGAATGCGTTGATTTTTTGAAAGTTTTTAGTTTTCCGAATGTTTTTTTTTTGGAAAATTAGCTATTGTTTTAACCCAGAAGACCCGAAACCAATGTTTTAACACAATTACTCGTTTCGGGAGTTTTTAAGATAGGATGTTTATCTGTCTGTGACACGCACATTTCTCACAATTTTCGAGATTGAGTGTTGAACCTTGATACAAAAATCAGATCTTACATGTACGTGACGTCTGGAAAAAAATAAATTTGTGGTCATCAACCCATTCCGATTGCGGTGAGATTGCACCTATTATTCCTCATTATAAGATTAGCATTTCTACTCAATTTTTGTTTTAATATCTGTCGCCATTTTGAGATATCGACTGTTGAACTTGAAACTTTGATAAATTAATAAATTAAATATTGATATAAACTGTTTAACATTTGATTTTTGAACATAGAAAAAATTTCAACATGCACGTTCAAAATAAATTGAATAATAATTCAACATCTTTTATTTTTTTAAAGAATAAATGCGTAAACAAAGTGGAACGATATTGGATCGAAGGGATTAAATTTATCTTATATTATTGTTTGCATTTTAATTCTGAAATCTGCAATGTTGCTATTAATAAGAAGTTATGGATTACTATAATCGTATTAGGGAATAGAGGACCTGGCGTTCACGTTTTAATACCGAATTCGGTCTTTCTTACTCATCAAATTGAGCAGTGATGCTCTAATACGCACATCATAGTAGCCGCTTAGTAGCCGCCTTTCAAATCCAGTAAGGGGGGGGGGGGCAGAGCACCCTTCGCTTTTTTGTTTTGTTTTTTTAATATGTACTTATTTAATAATTATTATCTCTTAAATTTGTAATTTTATTTTTAACTTTACCTTTTTTGTTATTTTTATTTATTTCTATATTGTTTCGAACTTTATATCTATTTTTTTTTTTAATTCACATAATCTATTATTATGTCTCTTAATAATATGTTTAAATCCACATTTTCTATGTATATTTATTAAATAGAGGGTGGTTGTCTTAGTTAAATCCGTTCAGATTGGATCTGTCATTTTGGGCTTATTGTTATAATGGAATAGAACACGATAAGAGACTGAAGGACCATAGCAGTGTGTGGTGGCGCCCTCTATTCAAAGATTTAATTCAGGTTAATTCAGCTCGTGTCCGTTCTATCTGGTATCAGCGCTAGTGCAGGTCTTAACGCTTGGTTAACTAATCCCACCCTTTCTATATTCAATTCACTATATAGAGACCCCTCTCCCTGGATACCCTATACTCAGGGAGAGGGGTTTATTCAACTAAAGTCGACCCTTATAGATCGAGTCTACAACCCATATCCAAATACAGTACCTAAAACCTTTTATACTGAACCACTGAAAACCCCCTGCTTAATATATATATATTTTTTTAAATCTGATCTAATTTAGTCCAATTTTGTCTATTATAATATATACTTTTAACTAAGTACTATACACTTTCGATAACGTCTGGAATTTTGTGTCACACCTTTCTCGTGCCCTATTATTAGATGAATACTGATATTAAAAATATGTAATGATATAAATTGAGGAAAAAAATAAATACAAAAAATAAAAATGCATGCAGTGAGCACATGCGTAGCTCTACGTATACCTCTAGATAATAATAGATCCTACTTTATAGTTGATTTTATGAAAGATGATAAGTAGGTGATGATAAGGTAATAGATAAAAAAAAATAATGTAGTATGACAAAAAATTGTTTTATTTACTTTATTCGCCGTTAATATAAAGAACAATCCTACTCTTATTCTGTTTATATGTGATAAAATATGCCATAATAGATCATATTATAATCACATCACATAATCCTCTTTTTTCAATAACGTCATAACTACCTGTGGGCTATTTCGACCAACCATCCATATTTCATCATGATTGCAGGAGTTCTTTGTCGAAGTAAATTGTATTTTCGTAAGGGTGCTTCGGTTACCTCCGTTAACGTGTGTGTAGAATTTAATTTTGCAAAGCTATTGATGACATTCATAAGTTAGCATAAAGCTGCATTTTTAATTCTTCATCCCTCCCTATTTGGTAATATTTCGTATAGTCTAGTAGTATTCTAGTACCTACTTCCTACTAGAACGGGTAGGACGAACCACATGTTCGAACCTTGCAATTAGGTCATCAGCCCCGTGGTGGAGAATTCCAGCCACTTCACACATTTGTACATTATACCGCCGAAGCGAGTATGATGTGATCAATAGTGAGCCATATAAATCAGAGCGTCACGGCGAGGAATCGAACCTCATCTCGTTCCACTCATGATTCAGTGATGGCCGAACAGACTTGGTTTAACCTACATGGCCACGCTGGGCTCTCTAATATTTTGTATAAAATATGTACATATAATGAAATTGTTATAATATAATGCTTAATGCTTTTGTTTTTAATAAAGATATTTTATTATTTCTGTTTCAGATGTGCTACTTCTACGAGTGCTTTTTATTTATTTATTTTTCAAAATTATTGATAAATTAAAATTGTTTGTAGTGAATTAAAATGTTTAATTTGTGCGCAATAATATCAAAGTAGAGTCAGTTTATTTCATTAACTTTTTACGAGTGTATGTGGTAATGTGGTGTAATATATATTTCCAAATTCTGGAGCGTTTTATGCTGCTTCATCAATGCTGGTGTATTCAGATCATCATTTCATTTTATCATCCTCCTGGTTCCATTTTAAACAACACATCAGGTATTATAATTTATTTTAAAGCATTTACTATAATATGTATGTATAAAATGTTATAAATAGAGTCTAAATGGTAACCACTACGTCCCCTTGGAATATCCTGAAAAGCCCTGTGATGTCCTTACTTTTAGTTGTGCCGCCCGGAAAATCAACATTTTCCGCCTTCTTGAACCCAGTTTAATGAGTCACCAAAATTTTTAAAAATTCGTAAAAAGTGGACCGATCGAGTTCAAATTTGGCTCGAATGTACCTCCCTGTATGTCAAACAAATCCACCAAATTTAATTTTGATATTGGCCGCCATTTTGAAGTTATCGATTTTTTAATTTTGAAACTTTGACACTTTATAATATTACCGAAAGTATAAATACGTTTTTGACATACAGGTTATCGTTGGAACCGGTAAAAAAAAGAACAAATACATAAAATAAATCGGGTACGGGGTACCTCGGAACTTTTCCTCACTTCAGAGGCCACTATAGTGGCCTCTCCTGCTGCTTCGTAGCAGAAGCGCACTGATCAGTAGCTGAAGCAGCTACTGATTTATTTTCATTACCCATCTTTTATATAATCGAGTAGTGTCCCGACGGCAACGGCGACGACTCACCTCTAAATGATTTATAACGTTAAAAATTGATGCGCCATAAGCTGGAACTGAACCAGTGACCTCCTGTGGGTCAGGCGTAAACGCTACCTCGACGCCATTCCATTGTAATGAAACTCCATGCATAAAACTTATTATTTAAACAGTAAATATCTATTTAATTATAACTTTTTACTCCATATTTATTTTAACCATATTTATTCTGCCCGTTGCCACGGGCATAACGGCTAGTATTTTATAATACATTATAATACCCATATTTTATTTTATTTTTTGAAGTTTGGTGGTATTTTGACTGATGTAAACAAACTTCGAAGTCATCAAAATTAACGTACTAATAAATAATTATATTGGCTTATAAACATTTAAACTAATTAATGGATTTTTTTTTTTTTATATTTGTTCCCTAATTTTTTCCGGTTCCAACGATATGCTGTATGTCAATAACCTATTTATACTTTCGGTAGATATTATTATTATTAACCCTCAAAGTTTAAAAATTCAAAAATGAATAACTTCAAAATGGCGGCCAATATTAATATGAAATTTGGTGGCCTTGTTTGTAGAGAGGTACATTCGTGCCAAATTTCAACTCGATCAGGACCATTTTTAAATGATCCTTACCGGAAAAAGTTGATTTTCTGGGTGGCACCACTACAGGTAAGGACTGATTTTCTGCCAAGTTTCAACTCTCTAGGTCCTAGGTCAGTCTAGGTCAAATACCTTGGGTGCTACGATGATAACACACACACACGCACACACATACATACAGACGTCATGCTGAAAACGACTCAGGAGGTTTTAAAAACACCCAAAACGGATAATTCCGTTGAAATCTCGGGGGGAAAAAAATTGTGAAAACAATACTTTTCCTATTATAGGTAGTGAGGAAAAGTAAAAACGATGAAATTCCATTATATTAGTTTAAATGTTATAAGCAAACCTAATTATTAATTAGTGCGATACTTTCGTTAAACTTAAAGGTTTGTTTTCCGACATCTGTCGAAATAACGCCAAAATTCAAATAATTAAATGAATGCCACGCCCAATGCTGCTTCCACAATGAGAGGCCGAAGTGAGGAAAAGTTCTGAGGTTCAACCCGATTGTTTTTTATATCGAAACAAGAGTGTCGATCATGGTTTTCCAGGCCGAAACTTGGTGACGCGAACTCTTTCAAGCAGCTTCACATCTGATTAAGCAATGCTGTGTGAACACCGAGTGGAGGGATCGGTCCGGGAATTGAACCCGGAGCTTTGTGGTCAGTGGTCAACCATCCAACTACCGGCAACGCCCGAAGCTACTTAACCTTGATTTAGAGCCAACCGCTCTCCCTTACGAGCTTACCCACGCATCTGTAGTGCTCATAGTGTGACAATTTTTCTTCTGGGTTAAACTACTTTTTAAAGTGATTAAAGCCCAGCAATACATTCTTCTAAATTCTATTATTGAATATGTTTTTTATATTTTAATATACTTTTGAATTTATAATTAATGTATTATTATAGCCCTTAATAATAATTCAATTTTTACTGCTTAAATGTAGAAAAAAGTTTTTAATTATGAATCCATTATATTTATGCATATTTTGGTTGTGTAGAGCTAATTGTTGCTAGAGGTCGACCAAGAAGTCATGGAAATCTGAGGAGTGCGCTAGTGTCGTTGTTTTGGTGTCATGTAGAGACAGTTTTTAATAAAATAGACCACTGTCAAAAAACACAGTGTTTATTTTGTTATTAAACATTTTATTTTTGATAACTTCTATCGACTGTACTGACTTCGGCAATATTCGGAAGTTCCGACTTTAAACGAAGCTAAGCTTTCATTTTCTTCCGTGTTCATGACTTCTTGGTCGACCTCTAGTAATTCAATTGAATTAAAAGTACGAAATAATTAATTTTTTTTTTTAGATTTTTTTTTTTAAATTATGTTTAACAAAAAATGATTAGTAATTAATTTGATAGAAAATTTTAATATTAGAATTGGATTAATTGACCTCCTAAAGAGTTTGACGACAGGCACGATCATGTTTTCAGCAAAGCACAAGCTAATATGTATATAGGATTTAAAAAAAGGGAAATCTGAAAACTTTATAAAAATATGTAATAATAATTCTTCTGTAATGTGTGTTTTGAACCCTTTTATGTATAATTTTGATAAAATATTTTCTCCTCCTGAAAATTGTTTGGCCTATGTTAAAGTTTTGTATTTATTGTATAAAAACTTTTATTTATAACTCTACATATACATAGGCCAAACCATTTTCAGAAAGAGAAAATATTTTATCAAAATGTAATAATAATGATTTCGATGAAATTTTCCTGCACATTCAGAAAAATTATTCATTTCCCGACTCAAAATCGAGGAATTAATTAAAACGGATTTCTGAAGACGGTGTTCTCCAAAAATATAGTTACGGCTGTTTTAACTATTACGACTTTTTTTTTTTTTTTTTTTTTTTAACTATTATAATATTCTGTAGTCAATTTTAATACGAATCTAATAATATAAGTTGTTGTTTTCTCGGGAAAAATCTAGCTTCTAACAAAATAGCTATCGTTTTTAAATTTGTGTGAAAAATTATTTATGTAATTGGAAAAAAAAAAAAATTAACTTTGACTTGTTCGATCCAAGTTCTTTTGTCAATAATTTTGACAGAGATAATAAGTCAGATATATATATAACCAAGACAGTGTATGCTATATTTTTATATTAAAATCAATGTGTTGTTTTTTATGATTGATTATTATTATTATTATTATTATTATTATTATTATTATACTGACTACTAATATTGTTTTATATTTCAGGTAATTGTTTGAAGACATCCGCCGTGAGGAAGACAAGGTTAGTGGCTCACCACGAAGTATTATTGAATAAATTCCTTTAATTAACAAAAAGTGGTTTTAAACCACTTTTTTCATACTTTATAAGAGAAAAGACCTGTGAATAATAATTATATTAAATTAGAATATTAATTTTATTTACATTAAGAAGTAAATTATTAATGGCATGTCCCTACAAAGTATAATTTAAGTCTTGTGGTTTTTCTAGAACATTTGTTTGTTACGTTGCGTCCTAATAAACACATTTTATAAAAAAAAAAGTTGAATATTATTTTAACAAGTTACATATTTGAAATATAAATGTATTGGCTATTAAAGAATCTGTTTACTTATAAATTTGATTAAAGCTAAACCCGCATATCACACGCATCTAGGTTAACCCGCTACTCACGAACTCACCCATAACATCATTATTTTAAGTTCTTTTTCATACCCATATACCATACCTCTTAATGTTTTGCTGAAACTGAACCCGCAATATATATATTTGTGCGGGTTTGGCAGTTTTCCCCTAAGCAATTTCCCTGTATAATATTGTCATTTAAAATTGATACATGCTTTTTAAGGATGTATATATGTGTATACATTTTCATATGAATAACATAAAAAAAGCTTAGGGTTACCTTTTTAAGGTGTTCCATTTATTAAATAAATCCTAATCCTAAAAAAAATGCTTATCATATCTAAACACCAAACTAGAAAAAAGTAATTTTACCTTTTCATTACGTTAGATTGTTACATGTTTGTTGCAAATAAAACTTACTATCTTTTATGTGTAAAATTTGATATTTTTTGGTTACTGAATTTTAAAAATATTTATACTGGGTGTCCTCAAAGGAAACCGCACCACTATATTATTTATTCTTATTCTTTTTTTTTTTTTTTTTATTTGTTTTGTTTTTCTTATGTTTATTCAATATCTATACTTTTTTTGGTGGTTGGACTAATCCTATTTTATTAATTTATTTTATTTTATTATTAATTCTAGGTTCTTTAATGAACTTGTTTTTATTTCTAGCATCTAATTAATTGTTTTTATTTCACGACAGAGATCTCCGATTTTAGGTTATTTCCACTCTGGACAAAGACCGAGGTCTCAATATTTGGCCCGACTGAGGAGGAGGAGGCTTGATAGGTTTCAATGCCACTAAGAGTTTAGATTTAGATTTTGATTATCTTTTTCTTTTTTTCCGTCTCACAACATTCGTTAGCCCCTCTAAAACTAACGCCCTGGCCCCAGTTTGTCCACAGGCGAATCTGGGCCAAGAAATTACCCGATCTTATTGTGGAATTATTATCCGCAAACGCAAATACGTTTCAAGTCTCGTGTTTTTTTGTTTGTTTTTTTTCATTTTATGATTATTTTAAATTTTATTGTGCTTTTTACATTTTTCTTGATGATTATATTCATTGGAGAAAACATCAATGGTTGTTTTATTACTTGTAAGTATATTTATTTTAATTAAATATGAATTAATAATTAAGTTCTATAAATTATAAAATCTTTCTATTTCTAACAAATTGTAACAACGAAAATATTGTTTCATAATTAATAATTGCATTTATTTGAAATTTTATTCATAAGAGTTTGACATATCTTAAGTTATTTTATTCAATAAATATTAATGTATCTTATAATTATGTATTTAGCTCATCGTATATTTTTATTTGTGTTTTATTATAGGTAAATATTGCTGGGAATTTGCTAATTACTTGGATTCAATAAATTTATTTAAACAAAACAGATGTTAAGAAAAAGCCTACTTTTTTAGGTATGTTCTTTTACCTACGATTGATACGTAATATAAACATTGTATCTCTGTTTAGATTCGTAGAAAGTGATTTTTTACGCACCTGTATTAATTGCGCATGCGCGTCTAATAAATGTGAAGAATTCCTCTTCTTTACCACTCTAGCGCGGTAAAAAGAAGAATTCTTCAACTTTACGCACGATTAGCGAGTTTGTTTACATTTAACAAAACTAATTTTCTGTTTGTTTAATTAAAGTAACTGTTTATATCGAGATTTAAGTGAAAAAGAATGAGCGATTTAAGTGATTATGACGAAAAAAAGGAAAATTAATACGCCTCCCAAAATAATTAATTCGGCACAAAATACAACTAATGAATTAATGTCATCTTTATCTATAAAGAGTAATACGAACTTACATACTTGAAGTTTTTTTATTTTTTGATGTATTAATTATTAAAATCTATCATTCGTAGATAAAGTACGGTACGCAACTCGTGCGAAAACGGCATTTTGCATTACTCGTGTGGTTTTACTACCCTCGCTATCGCTCGGGTGCAAACTCTACACTCGCTTGCAAAATGCAACTTTCCGCACTTAACGCTTAATGTACTATTATTAATTATGTTGATTAGGTAGAAAATAATATCTAAGTTGTTCTTCAATTGGTATGTTGCCCTAATTATAATTATGTCTCTTAAAGAATAATTTCTTAGTGATATTTCAATTGGTAGAAAATTAGAGGACTGTGGTTCGATCCTGGTTTAAGGTGATTCTTTCAACCGAATACGAATATGTTTTTCTAATTAATAAATTACGCTTATTCTAATTAATTAACTAATTAATTTGTTTTGAGTTTTTAATAATTAACCCTATATGAATGGTAACAGGAACAATGTGGACACATGCTTATGATAAAAAAAAAATATCTGTACAATGCGCTTTTTGTCCCAAGGTAAACCTTGGTAACAGATTATAAATTAACTTTTCTTTACTTTGTCGTATTATACCTTTCTTGATTCACCTCGATATAAACTAGTCCAGTCAAATTAGCTCAAAATGGCGACGTATCTTGCATTAAATCATGTAGTTTCAATTTTTTCAGGAATGTGTAGAGAATGGTCCCCTGAATAACGCCTAATAAAGTCCCATCGATTTCAGGCGCCGCTAGCGGTGGGATTGGGGGCAAAAGGTCACATTTTTCAGTTTTCGGCGTTTATCTCGAAAACGGTACGTCGCACAGAAAATATTATTCTATTCAAAATTAAAGCTGATAAAATTTCAAACAAAAATGTACCTATGCATTTTTTTCCTACGGCCAACAGTTTTGGAGTTTTAGAGTCGACAAAAAACAGTATTTTCAAAAATAAACATTTATTCACATTTTATTGTTTACATATTTTATTTGAATTATGTTGATATTTGAATGATGTTTTAATAATTTAGTGAGGATATAAAAATTGTTTTGGGGCTATTAGCTGCCGAAGGGTGTAGGCAGCTAGAGCCTGCAGCTTCTTGAGTTGTAGAGGGGGGGAGTCAGTGCCACAGCGCTCAAACGTGACTTTTTTCAGGTTTTTGCTCATATCTCCAAAACTATTGCTCTTAGGGGAAATTTTTTTATTGAAAATTGAAGCTGATAAAATTTCAAACAAAAATGTTTGAATGCATGTTTTACCTACGACCAACAGTTTTAAAGCTATAGGGTCGACAAAAATCAGTATTTTCAAAAATTAAATTTAATGTAAAATAACATATCCCTTTCATGAATTATTTTAATGATGAGGATAGACCAATTTTTTTAGGGCTATAAGCTGCCGAAGTGTGTAGTAAAAAATTTAAATTTAAAAAAATGTGAATATAATGTTTTTTGTCGACCCTATAGCTCCAAAACTGTTGGTCGTAGGTAAAACATGCATTCAAACATTTTTGTTTGAAATTTTATCAGCTTCAATTTTCAATAAAAAAATTTCCCCTAAGAGCAATAGTTTTGGAGATATGAGCAAAAACCTGAAAAAAGTCACGTTTGAGCGCTGTGGCACTGACTCCCCCCCTCTACAACTCAAGAAGCTGCAGGCTCTAGCTGCCTACACCCTTCGGCAGCTAATAGCCCCAAAACAATTTTTATATCCTCACTAAATTATTAAAACATCATTCGAATATCAACGTAATTAAAATAAAATATGTAAACAATAATATGTGAATAAATGTTTATTTTCGATAATACTGTTTTTTGTCGACTCTAAAGCACCAAAACTGTTGGCCGTAGAAAAAAAATGCATAGGTACATTTTTGTTTGAAATTTTATCAGCTTTAATTTTGAATAGAATAACATTTTCTGTGCGACGTACCGTTTTCGAGATAAACGCCGAAAACTGAAAAATGTGACCTTTTGCCCCCAATCCCACCGCTAGCGGCGCCTGAAATCGATGGGACTTTATTAGGCGTTGTTCAGGGGACCATCCTCTACACATTCCTGAAAAAATTGGGACTACATGACTTAATGCAAGATAAAAACCTAATTTGACTGGACTAAACGTATAAGTCGTTATATTATATATATTTTACCGGAAAAATTTACCTTCTCATATTATGTAATATATATATTACATATATCGGCTATAACTTTAAACTAGGAAAAATGTTTCAACTTCTAGTACTTTAGACTTATAGTTCCTAGGTGGATTTACACCTACGGTCACGGACAGGGATGATCAGTCGGGTAAGGTCAGATCAAGATCCCTTTCTATGTTTTTATATAGAAGCATTCCCACCTTCGGCACGGTCCTGTCACGAACAGGGCACGGTCCGATCAGGGTTGCTTGCCGAGCGATCTAGACCGGAGCTTGCCCTGTGCGTACCGTGATCAGACCTACAGTGTTAGAGCCCTACAGACAGTCAACCCTCAGTTAGCCTCCTAGATTTTATTGCTATTGCCATAGTGTTTTTACTACAGTTATTTCGTTTGAGAATCTTTCTTTACATTGTGTCTTATAATTGTTTCTTATTTTGTTTATCGTTTCTTATTTTGTTTATTGTTTCTTATTTTGATTACTGTTTCTTATTTTGATTACTGTTTCTTATTTTGATTACTGTTTCTTATTTTGTTTATTGTTTCGCATTGTTTATCTCGGGATGGATGACAAGAAATTGATCGAATATGTTCGAGAACAAAAGGTTCTCTATGATTTTTCTGACCCTTTTTACTGCGATAGTAGTGTAAACCTAATTCAAAAAGTTTACACTGGGTTAAATTACTGAGAGACATTATAGTGGTATGTATAGGATGTAGTGTTGAGGGAAGGAGATTCTGCCTTTGACCGACTGTTGCCTGCCCGGGACAGTGGGAATGGGTTGGACCGAGACCGTGCCGTGCCATGTCCGTGATCAGCCCTGTCCGTGATCGAAGGTGAATCCACCTTAAATGAACATAAAGAAAAAATATTATCCACTATCAAAGGGTCAATATGACCCTTTGAAACGTAGTTTCCTCTTATATTTTGTTATTTTTTTTTTCACAAAAATGCATGAAAAATGTTAATTACATATTTATTGAACAAGATAATTATGCAAATGGAAAGGTTTAAATTAACACTAATATTTTTTAAAATAAAATCACAGACTTTTAGTTTTTTGTATTGCTTTTTTTTTTTTTTTTTTTTTTTTTTTTTTTTTTGGTTCCTCTTCAATAGGGAGAATTTTTGACATATTGACATTGACATTTAAAAAAGAAAAGAAAAGAAAAGAAAAGAAAAAAAAAATCAAGACCATTTATAAAAAGAGTACAGAAAAAGTTTAGTACAATACTATATTCTTTCTGTTCATATGACATCATAAACAAAAGGACATCATCCCTTTTTTGTATGTTAACATGGGGGTTAACAGTCTAGATAAAAATTTAAGATATGATTCATATTTTTTTTTTTTAAATGTAAAAGAGAACAAGATTTAAGATAGAAAAGAAATTTCAATAAATTCATTTGTCGTCGTTACCCTTCTTTTTTTATTATTAGTGGCTTCTATTCTGCACTACGGAAAGATAGATCTCCAAAATTTTATATATGCGTGTGTGAGTGTAGACACACACACACACATCT
>KZ651615.1:127001-139377 GCA_001010745.2 Gerris buenoi
ATATATATATGTGTGTGTGTGTGTATGTGTGTGAAAAGAAAGTAATTCATGTATTTTTAACACTATTAACATTTTATTGACTATGATTAAGTTCAGAACATGCCAGTTTGCTTAAGTCAATACTTTTTCTGTAAACACCTATTGTGTGTTGATCAAGACATAACAGAAACGTAAAAAAATGTAATAGAATTGTCTGATAAGAACTTGTTTAAATACTTTAAAGAAGTTTTATGTTATCCCTCTTATAAAGAACATTTCCTTCATTATGTTGAAAGCAATTGCTTTTTATTGCTTATTACTTCTTTTCTTAGCTTAAGTTACTTTGGCACTTTTTTCTCCCCCCCCCCCTTCCCCCCAAAAAAGTAGGCAGCAATAATGTGAGAATGGGAGTGTGAAGACAAAACTAAACTTTTTATTTCATTTATTTCTTTTTTTAAATACTGTTTCTTTTTTTTATTTATTTGTCACTTCTTTCTTTTTCCCCTTATTATTATTATTTTTATGGTGTGTTTATTTTCACACAAAAACTTCTTATCTACTTGTGGCAGCAAAGCGAGGCATTACTGAACTGATTTCGGTCAGGGAAATGTAATTTGACTGCCTAGACGAGACAGTATAAACAGTATTGAACGGGGTTAGTTTATCGCTCTATCCTCTATCAGCTGTATAAACCTTACAAATGGCGTACGCAAGCAGTTAGTCGGCACTTAACATAAGCAGCTACACATTTATACGGTAATTTTTTTTTTTAATGAAGTACCTCAAAACGTGTAAATTCATGAACTTGTCAATATCTTATATTCGTGCAATCACCAATATTTTCTCTGTATACACTACGTATATGAGAAAGTAAAATACGTGTGGTGTCGTGGGACACCCGGTAGGAACGAAGTTCCTTACGCTTTTCATTAAATATAATTTTTTTATTATAAATTACAGTTTCAAAATTAGTATACGATACTAACTGCTTATACAATACATTGTGGAGTTAGAAAAGAGACAACATTAAAAGTAACTAATTATTTGTAGTAGCGGAGTTAAGGCAAAAAGCGGAGTTAAATTAATACCTTTTTATTATCTTTGAAGCGAACTTCTTTCAATAAATAATGTATTGTATGTTGAGAAAAAAGTTAATGAAGAATTTATAGTTAAAGCAGATGGATGTAGTAGAGACGGAAAAGAACTGTCCTCTCAAACCCCGTCGGGGTATATTACTTCTATTAAATATTTTAATAAAAAATATAAATCACTAAATTACAAAAACTTCTGCTTGTATCAGGTTGAAATTTTACATGCCTGTTTCAATTGCACTATAGGTGATGTATACAAAGTTTCATTTAAATCGTTATGTTAGAACGTATGATATCGGAAAAAACGTTTTCTTTATTTGAATCGTTTAGGTCCGCTTTAATAAATTTAGCGATCTTTATAAAATCATAGCAGTGTCGGTGTTTGTTTTACTAAAAAAAAATTATTTAAAAAAGTTGTTTGACTCATTGAATAGATGAAGTTAGAATTTTTTCCTATCCAAAAATTCCAATTTTAAATTTGAAGCTTACGTTTACGCGAGCATTGTGCGTTAACGCTTCGGTGGATAACGTTGAGAAACAAACTCAGCCTGGGCATTGGTTAAATGAACATGTGTACCAAATTTCAATTAACTCGGTAATCTTTTACTCAAGTTATCTTCATCGGTAGATTTCGTGACGCTTTTTACGTGACGGTGAAATGTGACGGTGATTTTGGTCGTTTTTTTTCGTATCCACTCCCGGGCTCCAGAACGTACCATAAGGAACTTCGTTCCAAAAATTATTAAAAAGAATGAAAGGTTATACTGTTATAGGGTTATATCTTGAGTTTATGCTGTTAAGATATTATCACGAACTGATTTTTATTTCAAACACACGTTTGGAACAGAGTATTGTGTTTGTAAAGAGAAAGATGTCACTTCGTACTAAAAAATAAAGATGTTAACATTATTGTCTTCTACAAAAGATGAGATATCAACTCCAGATAGTTAAAGAAGGAAGGAGTTTGAGATTTTTCTATCTAGAGATATATCCTAAAGGTGATGCTGTTGAGATATTGTTAGCACAAAGTGTATAGTCCCCTCTTTCTTTTCTCCACTTTTAATATTGCTTTGAAGATAACAACTTTGTCTTAGATGAATCATCTAGAAGGGTTCCTCAGTTCTTGATTTAAGGACAGTATAAGGATAAAAAAGAAAGAAAAGAATACACTCAAGGAAAGTTGTGAAAAGGGTCCGATGCATATAAAAACGTGATCTATCTCGTAATGAGATCTTCTTATGTTTCCAAGTTTTTCTCCTTTCTTTTTAAACCTCATTGAATAGCTTTTATTAAGGGTGATTTTTAGTATGAAGCATTATGCTGGATTTTGTGGTCAATAAGAAAAGTCTGATTTATATGCGTAAACACATCTTTAAAATAAACGACATGTGTAAATCTGATTAAGATAATAACAGGTATAGCGTGTAAGACAAGATGAATTAAGGCAAAGGTTTTTAAATCTGATTGAAAAAGAGAGTGAAAAAAATTAGTCTGTCAATTAGCGAGGCACTTAATTTCCTACCGCCCTATTTTGAATTATTTTCACCCCAATTCTTTTTACAATCCCCCCCCCCCCCCATTTTTCAAATTGTTTTTATTTTATTTTTTTTTAAAATAAATTAAAGTATCAAGTTATCACAAAATTTAAAGAGTGTATAGACGGTTGAAATTAATCTGGAGCTATCTGCAGGCTACTTTTTACAAACTATATCCAGAAGCAGAAGAGTACCTACTTTTAAAGATTTAGATGTAAATAAATGTATGTTTGAGCGTATGTGGATGAGAAAGAAATGGGCGCAGAAGGCCGACATTTATACGGGGCCAACAATGAGCTAATTATAGTCTACCGACCGACTTTTATATATTAAAATTGGACAAGTAATTTTTAAAATGTGCAAAAATTAAGCGACAAACAGACACGGGATCAAACATGTTCCCTGACAGATTCCTGTTTTGGAATATTTGAATTGGAGAGATAAAAAAGCTAATAAAGATAATAAAGCTTCCGTTTTGGTATATAAGGTCAGAAGCGAACAAGTGTGAGAAGAGACAGTGCAGAAGATGTAACAGATTTTTAAATATTACTTACTTAGGAATAAGTGAGGAAGTATGCTACGTTAGGCTTCAACAAATCTAGGCATGTTCTTAACCTTCTGCCAAATAACAGCTCTGCGGGGCTTCTACCGGTAGAACTCTGTGCCGCATTCCTATATGCCATAAGAACTTGCGCTAATCTTAAATTTCTTTCTCCTGGGCCCGAAGCTTTAAATCTTTCTTTAAACAGCTCTTTCTGCCAACCCATTCGACTTAGGGTGATAAGGTGTTACTCTGATGTGGGTGATGTTGTTTCCCTTACAGAAGTCCGCGAATTCACCACTTGTAAACTGCGGTCCATTGTCTGACACAATACTGCGAGGCACTCCGAATTGTCCAAAAAGCGTTCTTAGAAGTTCTGTCGTTTTTCCCGATGTCGTTGATTTTGTCGGTAGTACTTCCAGCCATTTGCTGTATGCATCAATAACAATCAACCAATGTAAACCTTCTACCGGACCTGCATAATCAATATGCAACCGTGACCATGGTTCTCCCGGGATAGACCACGAATATAATGGAGCTTCTACCTCCCTAGGACGTACCTGTTGGCATTTTGCACATTCCTTCACAAATGCTTCTATGTTGTCATTTAAATTAGGCCACCACACTTGGAACTTAGCAATGGACTTCATGGCTACAATGCCAGGGTGACCTGCATGGAGCATTTCTAAAATATTACGTCTTAAAGAGGTTGGTACTACTATTCTTCCCTGCCACAACATTACTCCCTTTTCCAACGAAAGTTCTTCCTGCTTATTGTAAAAAGGTTCTAAGCCTGTCTCTTTCATGGCCTTCTTTTCTGGCCACCCTTGTTCCAAAAAAAGAATTATTTTTGAGAGGATCTGATCTTCTGAGGTACGCTTCTGCAATATTCTCATTGTAACTGGCATATCCTGCATTCTCATTTGGAATAAATGGTTGTCCCATTCACTATCTTTCTTTTCCATTTCTGACTTATCGCTTACAGCTGGCAACCTAGACAAAGCATCTGCTGCTGCATTCTCCGTCCCAGATACATGCTCAATTTTGTAAGAATATGCAGCTAGTTGCAAGGCCCACCTTGTGAGCCTGTTAGCTGCTGTCTTCGGAATTTCACTATTCTCTCCTAGTAAATATACCAGAGGTTTGTGGTCTGTTCTTAAGACAAATAGTCGGCCATAAATATATTGGTGGAATTTATTTATAGCAAACATTATTGCCAATGCTTCTCGATCTAAGGTTGAGTATTTCTTCTCAGCTGCTTGTAGTGTTCTAGAGGCAAAAGCTATAGGCTTTTCTGTACCGTCATTCTCTCTCTGTAACAACACAGCCCCTAATCCCTCTTCACTTGCATCAGCAGCAACAATAATTTCTTTTTCTGGATTATAATGCGTCAATGTTCCCGCTTTTGTAATGGCTTCCTTCAACTTTTTGAGACACTTATCATCCTCTCTTGTCCACTCCCAGCATCAATGCTTTTTCAGCAATCGATGCAAAGGAGCACATTCTGACTGCAACCGAGGAACAAACCTGCAGTAGTAGTTCACACTGCCTAGTAACGATCTTAGTCTGGTCTCGTTCTTTTTGAGTTTTCGGAGCTGGCATTTGCATTATAGCTTTTACATGTTCCATTGTGGGATGTATTCCTTCACGGTGTAACCTATGACCTAGATATGTAATTTCTTCTTTCATCCAGTTGCATTTTTCCATTTTTACCCGCAATCCGTGAAACTGCAACCTCTTCAGCACTTCTCTTAGATTTTGAATGTGTTCCTCTTTTGAGCGCCCTGTTACTATAATACCATCGAGGTAGCAGGTAACTCCTGGTATTCCTTCTTAGACAGTATCCATCAGCCTTTGAAAAATACTAGGGGCCGAAGACACTCCAAATGGTAAACGCTTGTATGCAAAATATCCTACCTGCGTGGCAATAACAAAATATTTCTTACATTTTTCTTCCACTTCTAATTGTAAGTATGCATCCCGTAAATCAATAGTACTAAACTCTCTTCCGTTTGTCAACTTTTCCATAATTTCTTCAAACCGTGGCAGAGGATGTCTATCAACTATAATATGTTTGTTAATTGTCACTTTAAAATCTGCACATAATCTAATTTTATTATTTGGTTTTGGCGCTACCACTATAGGAGATGCCCACTCAATTGGTGTCGTAGCATCAACTGGTTTTATCACCCCTATCTCAACAAGCCTCTTTAACTCCTCTTCTACCTTCCGTTTTAGAGAAAATGGGACTGGACGTGGTTTAAAAACTTTTGGAGTAGCCTCTTCTTTCATGTTAATGTTAGCTTTATATCCTTGTACCCTTCCCAACTCATTTTTAAATAATTCCCTAAAATCTTCTTTTAATTTACTTATTTCTTCGTTTTTGTCTAATTCTTTGGTTTTTACCGAGCATATTCTTAAACCAGGAGGTAGAGGCAGATTGAATTCTAAGGTCCAGGAAAATCCAAACAGTGGTACTTCGTACGCCTTTACTACGTACAATGATAGAACTTTTTTTCTTCCAAATGCTGACACTGTTACTGTGGCTTTCCCCAATGTTTCAATTTCAACATCTGTATATGCCTTCAGACTTTTAGTAGGTGTAATGTATGGTGAACCAATCCTCTTCCATAATGTTTTACTAATAACTGTTTCACAAGCTCCCGGATCATAAAGCATTTCTACTTTCTTGCCATTTATTATAACATCCAAAAATCCCTTTGAACCTTTCGCTACAGCATTTATTTCATATAGAGTATCCGAATGAAAACTGTCTTCCTCATCAGCACATTCTATTTTCCTTGCAGCTCTTCTATCTTTAATGCCTCCACCTTGAACTACAGCTCTTCCTGTTTTAAGACATGCACGTGCAAAATGATCTTTGCCTTTGCACGCTGAACAGACTTGCCCTAAAGCTGGACATTTCTCCCCATTCCGGTGAATTCTTCCACGGCACCCAAAACAGTCTATTCCCCGCTCTAATTTTGTAGGAAAAGGTTTTTTCCTATCCCGGATAGCTTGTTGATCAGTTACTTTGTTTGTGCTCATTTGATAGTTAGAAGTACCATGTCCTAATTCCTTTATTCTTCTTTGTTGTGTTTGTGCTTTTTCAAGGCTTATTAGAGTCTGTTCCACTTGCTCCAATGATGCTTCATTCGACGGGTGTGATTTCAATACCTCCTGCTGCCAGTTGGTGTCATTAATCCCGATAACCATTTGGTCTCTAAGTCGTTCGTCCAGCGAAGCACCAAATTCACATTTGCCTGCCTGTGCCCTTAGTCCTGCCAGGAACTGTGTGACAGACTCATCTTCTCTGCGTTTACTTGCTGTAAATGTCATTCTTTCAGCTAACACACATGAGCTCTTTGTATAATACTTGTATAGCACCTTCTTAAGATCACTATAAGGAATCTCATTTACAGTTTTAGGGCGGAAATGGTCCACAACGATTTTGAATCCTCTAGGACCTATTCTGGCTAAAAATAGTTGTCTTCTCACCAAATCAGAAATTATATCAGATAAAAATCCATGAATAGCTAATTCATTTTCAAATCTTAACATATAATATTCCCATTCTTCCTCACTGGGGTCATAAGTGGAAAAACGAAATCGGCTCATGGCTCATACGTTCCTCCAAAGATGCCTTTGCTGATGGCTGAACGTTTTTTATGATAGTAGTCTCTGACCTATCAGACTCGCTATCAGGACTATCCCCTCTTGTCTTTCGATTTTTCTTTGGGCCCATTTTCTTTTATTAATTTGTTTTATCGTTTTGACAGATAACTATGTAACTTCTTAATAACACCACGTAAATGCATTATTCACCTTTCCGCGATCCAATTTTACGACTGCGCCAGATGTAATAAGAACACCCGAGTGAACAATAAGTACAATATATAATAAAATGAACATATAAACGTCAAGTATACTACAGAAGGTAACGAACTGTGATAAATTTTCGTCAAGAACGAACATTTTTTTAGATACCTAAAGATATTTAGACGAAGGGAATAATTAGGTGCACAAGTTTTATTGTGTTACAATAACTATCCTTTTAATTTTGTATTACATTTTTTTAAAAATATACTTGTGTTCATACTCATACTTGTTTGCCAACGAACTACACCATATAATCGAGCCAAAAATGACCCTTTTATTTTAAGTATTAAAATCAAATTTTACCTCAGAAATGCATAAAATCGCTGTTTTGAAAGGTCATATTTTTAAATTTTTCCGAGGGGGGCCCCCGGACCCCCGCTACATGCACTCTATAATAATTATTTGTTAATGAAACCCATAACTTATTGTTTAGATACTGTACTGCAGTCCGGGGAGGGGTCCATACTCCCGACACCTCCTTGGAGGGTCAGATCGCCCCCCGTAGATGACACCTTGAATCCTCCACTCCTTGGAATCGTCTAAAAAGACGTTTTCAAGTAATGTAAACTACAAAAATTTTACCGGGGGAGGACCCCCCTAAAATGAAAGAGAACCAGCCCCCTTCAAATCGGCTGAATCTTCCCTGTTGTGTTTAACTTTTTAACCCTTTTGTGTTTAAACCAGTTAGGCTATTGCGATCTTAAGTTTGAAGCTTCAAAAACTTGTTTAAGCTGCATAAAGCTGAAATAAATATATTTAGTTCTTCCTATATATATCCTATATCCGTCGCTCGCTATGCTATATTTGTTCTTACTATTTTTACAGTGGAATAAATTTACAAAAATGTATGTCCAAGCGTAACTCTGTACGTCTAATATTTTCCGAGATATGATACTTTAAAAATTGGATTTTTCTTTTTCACAAAATGTAAATTTTAAGTATTGCTAAAAAAAAATGACATTTTGAATTATTACTCTCGTTCGGGCCATGTAATGTAGGCATAAAACCTCTCACCTACGAGAAAAGTCATAAGAAATGGAGTTGTAGTAAACTGAATTGGCTTTAATGCAAGCACAAAATGAAGCATGTAGATAAAGTAGTTCTCTGTTGCAACCGTAAAAGAAACAAAAAAATTGTATTTTTTTAAGAAGTGAACCAAAACCACTTATAATATCAAGATTTTGGGCATTTGATGAAAGAAAAATGCATAGAATATCAAAATGATATAAATATTTCTTATTAAAAATGTTCTTCAATAATTGAAAGAAAGGAGATGCTTCGTTGAGCAATTGGCAACTTCGAATTTGAAATACTCTGTCAATTCCGTGTCAGACTGCTTAGAAATCCACAAATTTTAAAAGATGGTGAGTGAATCCACGCCAAACGGCTTGTTGTGCACTTCAATAGAGACAGTGATTGTTGTCAAATGATCACAACTTGTTATTGGAAGTGGTTTAGCCTCATTTCTTAAAATAAACTATTTTTCCGTTTTTTGTTTTATTTTTACGATTGCAACAGAACTATTATGTCTGCGGGCTTGTTTTGTGCTTGTATAAAAGCCAATTAAATTTACTACAACTTCATTTCCTGAAATTTTTCTCGTAGTGAGCGGTGTATGCCGATATCTGATATTTAAAATTTTCATTTTTTTTAACTTTTGACCTTCATAGATGCGCTAAATTACTCTTTTTCTTTCAACATTTTCACTGTCTAATTTTCATACTAACTTTATGCAAACTATAGCTGTATCCGTTCTTGCTCAATAGTAAAGAATCAAAATCCAAATAACTACATTTTAAAAATTCAAAAAAGGAAACTTAAAGAATTAATTTTATTCATCTGTATATAGGTCTATAGGGCATTAATAAAACTTCACTCTACTTCATGTTGGCTATATTTCACCTCCTTTGAGGCATCTTCAGGCCTAAAAGGAGGCCTCCCAAATTAAAATTTAGATGTTAAATTTTGATAGTTTGATGTAATGATACACAGTGTTTATTTTGTTAGAATTATATGTTAATATGAATGATGTTGTAGATCGATGAATAAATTTAAAATCTTCTTTTAGGCCTGAAGATGCCCCAAAGGAGGTGAAATATAGCCAACATGAAGTAGTGTGAAGTTGTATTAATGCCCTACAGACCTATATACAGAAGAATAAAATAGATTAAAGGGTAATACACAACAAATATTTAAGAATTAATATTTTGACCTACCTCACTGAACTGGAAGTTCGATTTTTAGGGGACTAAACACGATTTTTATAGGCTAAAATTTAAAAATAAGGGAGGACAAAAACCTAGCACCCCCGGGGTTACCCCCCTCCCCCCTCTCCTCCCGGTAGTAGTTTTCCCTCCACTCGTCCCCCCCTCTACCGGAGGTGCCCCCTCCCCCTCACTGGTGATGGTGGCCCCCCTCTACAAAAATTCATACGCCCATGCTGTGAGGTCGATTATGAGGCTCGAGAAATTGAAAGGGCAGTGCTAATTTAACAATTCTACGAAGTACTTGGGTTGTTAAGTGAGGATATTTCTCAAAATGTATAGAAATGTTGGTTTGAGCCATATAATCGACCTTCCCTATCTTTATTTATTAGCTCGACACTGATTCTTCTATTATAAGCTCTCAGACAATCCTGAACTTCTTGACATTGTTACGATTTGTTGTGAGGTTGTAATAGAAAAATCAGTATCGAGTATATGCCAGCTAATAAATAAAGAACTAGAAGTTCGATTATGCGGCTCAAAAGATATAGAAACTTTGGTCAATCTACAGAGGATTGTGGATTATAATGTGCGGATGATGAGATCTAGAATAGCATGTGAGGATGAGGAAATAACTTGGGCAAACTTTCTCCTGAGATCTCCTCGTTGTTCTCTCTTGATTAAGTTAAAGTGACAAATGCCGCTTTTCTAGTTAAAAAAAAAAAAAAAAAACTCTTACAAAAAGCATTTCTACACATTTTGATTGAAACATTAAATAAATTCTAATTAATTATAGTTTGATTAATAAAAATGATATATTTTAAACAATAACTAATATATGATCGCAACAGTAATATATGATTATTAAGTTAGTTAATAATAATATACAGAAGGTTATATAATGTTGTGAAGGTTGTAATCGGATTACTGATTAGAAGATAATTGTGATGTTTCTAAACAGTCACTATTCAAAATTTTATCTAAACATGGAAAATATAAATCAAAATATTTCAAAAGGTAAATCACAGATTAATTTCGCCGGGACATTTCGAAAACCGGGCTTAGCCGTCCTGTGAAAAACAGATAAATCATAAGCAAGAATAGGTCTACGTCTAGAATTCATTCCACCCGTCCAAAAAGATAATTCCTAAACATGGGTAGTGAGATATCTATGAGAATTAATGTACATATTTTGACGTGAGGACCACGGTTTTCGAATGTAGGAAAGAGGGGCTAGGGGAGGAGGCGCAATTCATATGTTTATGAAATGTGTCAAGATATTTTGAACTAGAGATTATGATGAATTATTGAAATCAACCTGATTTTGGTTTTGGGGCAACACTGCTTTTACTATCTCATTAGTGAGTTTAATAGAGAGGGTTGTTTTAAGGGGGGGGGACATTAATTTGGCAGGGTTGACTCGTTTCCTAAAGCCCTCCCTGATTGTGAGTTTAGATTTTAACAGATCTGGAAATAGAATTTCTGTGTTAAATCAGAATGTTTCGGGGAAGGTCTATCTTTAGTCGGACATTTTCTCTCTTCGACCCCTCTCTGTAAAATACAGTAAATCAGTGTTGCTCTCTCTTCCTTTTAGAGATAAAATACTCTAAAATGGTTTTCTCCCTCCCTCACCTCCCTCTTGAGAGAACTTATTAACCGAATAGATCTTTATTTATCTGAGCCCTTGTTTGAGATTGTCTGTAACCGCATTTTCCAAGCCCTTACTGAAGGGAGAAAGATGTAATTGAGGGTAGATCTTTCCTCTCGACCCTAACTCCCCACACCCGCCGCCCCTTAAAAATAAATCCTTAACTCTTATCCCAATCTGTTTTTAGTTGCCGCATGTTATAAACCCCATCCGATTAAGTATCACTAATATCAACTTCTCCTACAAACAAATCCTAAAAATATTATTCCACTTATTAATAATATACTAAACGTTTTAGAGAAAATAATAATTAAATAGCTCATAACTGGAGTAGATCAAATTGATAGGGTAGCTGCGATTTTTATATCAGAAGAGAGATAGAGAGAGGAGAGAGAGAGAGAGAGAGATGAGTGAGAGAGAGAAATAATATTGTGGATTTGTTAAAAGTGGCGTCGATCCGGTTGGGAATGTCAATTATATATGGTTTATGCAGCTGATGAACGCCACGTCGACCCCGTGTCCATCCACTACATATAGTTTTAAAAAATGTAAAAGCCCTAAGCAACCTAAACTTTGGCAGTGAGGGACCAGGTTCGATTCACCGCCGGGAAGGAGCTATTTTTATGGTAAATTTTCATTAAATGTTTAATAATTATGTTCACGAAAACAGGATACAACTAATAAATAGAAAACACTGCACCAAGTAATTATGTGCTGGTATGTAAGAGAACGAGCTGTATCGGACACACTTATTATTTGTTTTAGTTATTTTAATTCTTGTTTACTTCTTTTCTTTCATTTTAAATTATTATTATCCATATTCTTTTAATATTTTGTTTGTTTAGTTATTAATTTCTGTTAACTTTTATATCTATCTCTATCCTTTAAATTATTTTGGTGTTTTACTCATTTAATCATGGATTCATTTTTAATTATTATTATACGTTGGTACCACTGACTTTTTTAACAATTTAGTTTGATTCTTCATCTCCCACCTTTGCTTACTTATATTATTATTTTTTTTTTTCCTTTTCAACCTTTTTAGGGTTTTGTAGATACTTCTCAAAACCCTTATGCCGAGGGTGATGTGTTCGTCAGTCCGTCGCTCTTTAGTTCATAGCGCCCGAACCATTTAAGCTAAAATGCTGAAATTTGAAACACTGGCGTAACTTCCGGGCCCAAACACAGGACAAATACATAAAAGTTAAAAATTAAATTTGCGCATGCGCAATTCGAAAAAATGCGGTAAAGTCAAAAATTTATATTTTTTTTAATTTTCGAGTGGGGTATCAAATGAAAGCTGCTGAATAGTAGATTACAAATATATGAATACTTTTTTAAGTTCTGCTTTCCTTATTTGTCAAATAAATCAAAATATACCCAAAATTGCCCCTCCCCCCTGAACCACTATATAACGGCTGGTCGTAAAATTTCGAAATAATTTATACTAATACCCTATTGTGGGGTGATGCAAATTCCGGGAGTGCATCCTAAATTTT
>KZ651615.1:143067-156621 GCA_001010745.2 Gerris buenoi
AAAAAAATACACCTTATCAGCTTTGAACTAGGAATTTATCTCTTCTTATTCGTAATCTTTAATAATAGTGCCAAAGTCACCAAGATATACAGTTCTTGCTTTGCCATAAGGTAATGCGGAAATAAATATTATAGTAATGTTAATAAATAGCCAATACAGTGTAACAACCCCTAGAGCGCTTCCTGATGGGCTAAGGGTTGGGGGGGGGGGAGGTATACAATAAAAAGTATCTCCTCTACAAACCTTCGTACAAACCACAATTTTTGATAATAACCTTATTTCAACGAATAAAAACCTATAGATAAAGAAACCACATCTTCGCAGACGGATCTTTGGACTAGGAGGGGGGGTGAGTCCCTCATCCCTTCCCTTCTACCTGACTCCTACACTACAATTAAATTTTGTCGAAAGGGGCTAATATTTTTTTTTAACGGTAGTGTAAGGATTTCCATTAGTTATGTCAATGAGTATGAGTCTGAATATCCACCAGAAAGCATGTAACAGTTCCATCTTTCCTTTTTACTGATTCTAGTTACTGAATCAATTAAAACTGATTATTTACTGAATCAATTTGAAACTAATCATAATTTAAATAAAATCAATGGTTCTCCAAATTGGAGAGTGCCACATTGAGGTAAAGTTCATTTGTCAATATTAGTGTGCCAAATGGCTTCATCTCGTCTTATGACTAGATATGGTCACCTGAGTATTAGGAAATTTGATGAGATAGATTCCAAAATATACGTGTTACTAATAAACTAGATACATTAACATTAAACATTTTTCATGCTTATAGAAAATATAGGTTTCTATCGGAATCACATTTATTTTTATTTTATATTAAATATGCGTTAAAGGTAAAGGTAAATATTAATAAATGTGAACATTTGTGGACTAATTTTGACGTGTCATCCAAATTTTATTTAAATCGGACTTGTAGTTTTTAAGATAAGAGCGTTCGCAAGTATGTTGACGGACTGACCTACTGACAGACACGAGAACAAAAAGTTTCCTTTTTTTAATTATTCTGTTGTTAAAAAGTTTCTTCGTCTCACTTCTCTGGAAATCGAAGTCGGCATGTTTGTGTTAATTTTTTTTTTAAATGAGAACAGTCAACATGTTTCTTAATTATTCTTTATGGGTATATAAAAAGTTTATTTGACTCACATCTCCGGAAATTGAACCCGGTGTATGTTGGTGTTGGGTTTTTTTTTTTGCTTTCTTTTTAATGAGAATAGATAAAAGGTTTCTTAATTATTTTTTATTTATAAAGTTTATCCGTCTCACATATCTATAGAAATCGAACCCAGTATGTTGGTGTTTGGATTTTTGTAATGCGAACAGTCGACATCTTGCTTAATGACTCTTTAGTTAAAATGCGTTTCTTTGTTTCTCTTACCTCTCCGGATATCGAACCCAGTATGTTGGTGTTTGAATTTATTTAGTGCGAACAGTCAACACCTTGCTTAATGACTCTTTAGTTAAAATATTTCTTTGTTTGTCTTACTTCTCCGTATATTGAACCCAGTATATGTTAATGTTTAGATTTATTTAGTGCAAACAGTCAACACCTTTTTTAGGTAATCATTCTTTAGTTAAAGAGTTTATATTATTGTCTTATACATCTCCGGTTACTGAACCCAGTATGTTAGTGTTTAGATTTATTTAGTGCGAATAGTCAACATCTTGCTTAATGACTCTTTAGTTAAAATGTCTCTTTGTTTGTCTTACTTCTCCGTATATTGAACCTAGTGTGTTAGTGTTTGGATTTATTTAGTGCGAACAGTCAACACCTTGTTTAGGTAATTGTCCTTTAGTTAAAAAGTTTCTTTGTTTGTCTCACCTCTCCGGATATTGAACCCAGTATGTTAGTGTTTGGATTTTTTTAATGCTGGAACAACATATACAGCATGTTTCTATTACCTTTGATTATTAATTATTAATACCTACATTTATGTTAATAAGCTTTAAAACTAAATTCTAATCATCAAAAGTGTGAAAGGTTGGTATCAAATTGATGGTTTGGGTATTTTACTGATATCAAGCCCCTCTCTCTTATCAATGCCCGATTACACATCTACTGGTAGACTCACCCCTCTATAAGATATTATCGGAGTCACGTGACTCTCCCCCTCTATAGGCTTTACTGCAAGTTATACACCAAGTAGGATCAAGGAGACCAGTTAGAGGCCTCAGCGAAGACTGAGACTATACGCTGTTGGTAAACATTTAACACCAACGTAATATTGGTGTCCCTCACAACTTTATGCAAGGAAGGCTATTAACTGTTTTAAGTTATATTTGAAACTGAATATTTTAAATCATGATAGTAATTACTGTAAAAACTTCACTTAAAAGAATTATGAATAAAAAAATAATTAAAAATATTAGGTATCTAGGTATATAAATAAACATAGATTTGCTTTACCTTAACTCTATAATGTTATACTTTTTTTTTCTTTTTCATATAGGCACATACGTAATTTATAAGTATTATATACAAAATATTGGGTTTTAAAATATTATAATACAATCCTAATCTTTTGATTTAACTTAAAAACTTCTTCAAGGGTCCTAACAAAAGTAAATAATTTTATAAAAAAAAACTAGTAGCAATGGGGCAAAGGAAACACACTGAAATTAACTACGCACCGTTATATAAAATACATTAAGACTGGGTGTGTAAGTTAACATTCCCATGTGTTACAAACTATGAATGCAACTACAAAATGGAACAGCAGTCACAGCTCTTATAATAACGACAATATAGCATTTATAATACGTTAATATAGGTATAGAATATATAATAGTACATACATTACGCGTCTAGAGCGGAAAGTAGCATTTTGCAAGCGAGTGCGGAGTTTGCACCCGACTGACAGCGAGGGTAGTATAAGCACACGAGCAAAGCAAAATGCATTTTTCGAACGAGCTGCGTTCATTATCTACGATTGCTGGATCTTAATATAATAAATACATAAAAAAATTAATAAACTTCCTGTAAGTTCATATTTTTCTTTTGATAAAGATGACATTTATTCATTAGTTGTATTTTGTGCCGAATTAATTATTTCGGAAGTAGTTTTATTTTCCTCATTTTCGTCAAAATTACTTAAATCACTAAGAATTCATTTTTTATTCTTTTGTAATTAATTCATTTTTTAGGTCTTTACAGTGCTCTGCAACGGAAATATAAGAGGCCCGTGGTTCGAGTCCTGGTGCTGGAGTCTATTTTTCTCTGTATATTTCCCATTGCTAATAATAATTATAATTTGATTTAATTTAAAATTTAAACTTTCCATAGTATGAATACTACACCTACTTAAAAAATGAATTTCTAATTGATTGTACAAGGTGAGGGTACTAATCGGGTACTTTATAATTATAAGTGGTAATTCTCGGTCTAGTTCTACTGTCGTAAATTTCGACTTCTAGATTTTTAGAAAATTGAAAGCTTAAATCGGGACTAGATATCGTTATAGATACAGGAAATATAGAAGCCCGTGGTTCGAGTCCCGGTTCTGGAGTCTATTTTCCTGTCTATTTTTGCTAATAATAATTATAATTTGATTTTATTTTAAATAACTAATTGGTTTTCACTAAAAACTCGATATGAACAGTTACTTTAATTAACCAAACAGCAAATTAGTTTTGTTAAAAGTAAACAAACACGCTAATCGTGCGTTAAGGGGAAGAATTCTTCACTTTAATTCTTCTTTTTTCCGCCCTAGTGCGGAAAAAAGTGAATTATGATACCTATTAAGACAAAAAAATATTAAAACTATGTACCTACCTATTAAGACTAAATAAACATTCCCACTTGATATGCACACTATATAAATGCAACAACTTTCACAGCTTTTATGGTGATTCGAGATTCGACACCTTAATGCAAGACATGAAATTATCTGTTATCTACTTCTTGCATTGAGGTAACGATATGATAACATTACCTAAACTTGTTTAATATTTTTGTTTTAGGAAAATTCTTATATGGGTAATCTATTTATTGGTGACGGATCTTTACTATGACGCATTTATTTAAGACCAAATAAAAAATTATAAAAAAAACTTCATCTAGATAGAATCAACGCAAAAATACTCAAAGGCTGAATGAAAAAAATCTTAGAAAAAAAAACTTTATTCGTAACAAAAGTCACTACCTTCATGTTATAAGACATAATAAAAATATCTAATTAGTACCCACAAACAAATTTAGTGGGTATTCATTTACAGCACAAAACANAGGACCTAATAAGGTTTTTGTTCAGATAACTTCAGCATTATTTAATAAAATAATGTAAATAAGAAGTATTTATTAGAATAAACATTTCTCTAACTGTTCCCCGACTCACAGTTCTTAAATTTAATTATAAGTATTTTATTTTTATTTTTTCTGTATGTGCCCCTGCATCAGGGGCACATAGGACCAATCGAAGTTTTATAGAAAAACAAATTAAATTCTACATTTATTTTTATTTGGCAGTAGCTACAAACAATATTGTTATCACCATCTTCAGACCCTGCGCAAAAATCATGTGCCCACATTCTTTACAAATTCAAATAACAAAATGGGGTGTACCCCATACCTTTACGGTCCTCTGTGCCCCAAGCCACATGTCATTAAAAAATATTTTTTGAAAAGATACACGACAGACTTAAACAAATAAAAACAATTTACATATAAAAGACAAGACCTAAGTTTATCAGATACAGTTAATTTGTTTAAAAATTCTTTATCAAAATAATGTTATATTTATTTAATTATATATAACGCAAATATTAGATCACTTTCCTTGAAAATTGAAAAAAGCGTGTAAAAATTGATTAAACTTAGTTAACTCTGCTAGTGTTTGTTCACTTCTAGAAACAAACTAACTCTAATAGATCATACAGAATTCAGCGTAGGCCACCGCTATACAATCAAAAAACTCAATGGACCTCTGTGCCCCGGAGGTCCTCTGTGCCCCGGTCTCCCCTATTTCTTTTTAATTACTTCACTTTTTCAGCCAATTCTAAGAAGGAAACTAATTAGTCATTATAAAAGGAAACGTTTCTTGAAAAAAAAAAAAAACCTGCAGTCCTTACAGATTGCTCTAATTAAAAATAAGATATAGATTTGTATACGTTATATCGGATGTGGTAATGGTGGTGAGGCCATTTAGAGGACAGAATCCAAAGATAAATGCAATACAAAGTGCTGGTCTGATAGCTACATGCACTTTATTTTCTTCGTCCTTTACTTTTATAGCACGTACTTTCACATCTAAAAAATAACAGCAGTTATCAACAACTTTATAGGAAAATGAAAATTAATAACAAACATCAAAAATAAAACCTAAGTCTTTTGAGGCCAACTGTTAAGTGCAAACTACATGTTAAAGACAAAACTGTGCAGTGTTTTGATTTCAAAAGTCAATGTAGTTTCAACCAAAAATTATACAATTGTAAATAATTCAGACCCGTTTCTAACTTTAATTAGCCAATACAGCTAAATGTATGATAATAAATGGGCCAACTAAATTCTTAGAGTATATACTTTAAGTGAATTGTACAAAATCTAAGTAAAAACTAACCATTTTTTTTTTTTTTATTAATTTAGCAGGATCCAAGTGTAGCGTAATTAATGAGATTCCTATTTCATTTCGGTGCTTGCTCTTACTTATATTCAAGCTATAATTAACCACATCTACGCCAAACATAATATGTTATGCACATGTTGACTATAATAATAAAAATAACAATCCCTATCCTACTTATGACTAGAGAGACGACTAGAGTGACAGGAGTAGCATCTAACTACAATTATTCATTATTCCAAATGGTTTAACAAATTATTATTTTATATATGTATCTATATATATTTACATTTTTCAATTTTCAAAATCAGAGACAAGAATCCTTTAAGTGTAATACCTGTAATACCTTCTATTTCTAAACCCGGATAGGTATAATATACTTGCGGTAGTATGTCAGAAGTGTTTTTTTTTCTTGATGGTATAATTACGAGCAAAGATCGAAATTTCCACCCTCAAGATACTGCCATCACCGGAAAACCTAGAACATGATTGCTTACTTAAATGTATAAATTAAACCAAAAAATGACATTTAAGGTGACTTTTTGCCTTGTTTTGCGTAACCATCCTACTTCTGTTAGTTGTATCATTGTTATTAACTTATTAATATTAATGGACGCAATTAAACAAAAATACCCTTCATTTGTATGCCAGATTACTTGGCTTTGCCTCCTAATCTTTCCATTTCTAATTGCATAATTGTTTAACTTTTTTGTTTTAGGGAAATTCTTATATATATATATATGGGTAATCTATTACTGGTGACGCATCTTTACTATGACGCACAAACTTATCGTTTAATGGTAGGTATATATATTTTACATATATTTATCTATACAATTTTTTTTTATAAAATTATTATTATTGATGCTCTTCAAACACACACATTCATAAAGTCTTATCACATAACGCATAAGTATAAGTATAGAGTATAGGTATTATAGACGAGTACTCCTCTCAAACAAATTGACACATAATAGTTTTATATATAAGTATACTCAGACATTACATAAATAAGCACAAGCTTATAAATACGTGTAAACTTTTTTGTATGTGTTATTTTATGTTGTGGTAAGAAAAAAGGAGTTTTGTTTTTTTCCAAAGCAATAAATTTCTTTTAGCCTTTTCGTTAATCTCAGAAAATTGTGAGAAGAGAACTTTTTATTTTTTCGTTTGGTAACAGTGTCACAGTGTAGCCACCTTTTATACGAGAGAAAATAAAAAAAAAAAAAAAAATCCGGGTGTTAGCAACCCTTTTTCTTTTGTATTGTTTTTTTTTTATTTTAAATGTTGGTATTCCTACATTTTTTTTTCTTTTTAAATGTTTGTTGGGTTGTAAAAAGAATAGGGGGGAAAAAGTAGGCGTGGCTTATTGTTTAGAGTAGGAGCTCGGGAATAACAAAGTTTAGGGAAGGGGCGTGGCTTAATCGATTTGTTAACCCCCACTCTTAATATGTTTGACACCCTCCTAACTAGGCGGAAATGCCCGAATGTTTCGTTCGGGTTTTTCCGTCGTGTCCGCCCGTGCCAGTCTTGTCCGGACCGTCGTGCCGTGCGCGTCGTGTTGAACATACCCCTTATTCGTTTTTGGTATTATTTTCTTGTAAAGAAAACTTGTTCTACCAAATTAGTTATTTGGTTTTTGGACGTTTATATAAATAGTATACGTTTATGTTCTCTGCGAGTCTACAATAAACGAAGAAGAATTGTTGTGGATATTTCCTACAGAAGAAATCGAATAATATACAAAAATGAAGCCAGCTACCTAAAGAATCTACAAAAAGTGTTTTTGTTTTTTGTTTTACTTAATCAAAAAGGACTAGAAATATTAAAATAAAGATAAATTAATCGTATATAAACAAACTTTATTAAACATCAAAGAACAATTTGTAAACAACTTTTCCGTAACAAAAATCAAAAAAAAACAAAATGGCCTACACCTAACTAAGGGTGTACATCGTTACACCCTTCAATTTATTTATTTGAAATAAGATTTATTTTTAAAAATAAACCGAAACGAAATTTATATTTTATCTGCTTAAAACTTGTTTACGGGGTTTTTTCAGTTCCAATTTATTTATTTTTACTGTGAAAGAAAGTAAATTTGTTTACATTATTACAAAACAACACATAAAAATATACTTTAATTGCCAATATGAATTTGTGATCGAGAAATCAAATAATAAAGAAGAAAATAAACTACATTAACAATTTTTTTTATCAAAGATATAAACATATTAGTGGTTTAATTTGGTTATTGTTTCTTGCTGGAGTCGCTGACATAATTTTCGCTTAGTCATCCATGGTAGATGTGTAAGTAGTTGTTATTTATTTATTATAGATTTTACCAATAATTTATTTATATTTCAAGGTATTGCTATATTGATATTTGTATATTATAGGTATATTGTTTGACTATAATCTTAATTTTATAATCTCAATTAAGTTAAAATTACTTATTTATTTTATTTATAAAAATATACTAATTTATTAGATATTTATTTATTTATTACAGGTATTAATTTACCTCTAACACCATAATCTTAAGTTAGAATTACTTATTTGTTTTATTGAAATACCTAGATACTCTTTTATTTATTAAAGATTTTAATTTATTCATTTACTATAGTTATTTATTTTATTGTCTGTGTTTTATTATTGTTTATAGGTATATTAATTTACCTGTATCACTTATGAGAGGTTGAAATTATTTTATCAATAAATAGCCCCCTTTAGACAGTCCGCGTTAAATTTCATTCCTATTTTTTTTTTCATACATTATATTTAAATTAAATAAATATTTCACTTATTTATTTATTTAATAATAATTAGTTTGTATTATTCTAGTCTTAATTCTGTGAAATTTTGCATAAAACAATTGGTTGAAATAAATAGATAATTTAAAATATTGCAAATATTCTATTAATACAACAGTACAATAAGTTATTTTCTTGATTAGTTTTAGCCTTATATATTCATTTATTATATATACCTGCTAAGTTTCTTACTCATCTTCCAATAAATTTAGTATTCTATTTCATATAATTAATATAATAATTTAATAAATAAATCTATGTTGATAATATAAGAGATAACGGTTAATACATGTATCTTAGCAATAGTGATTTTTTATAAAGGAAATGTAGGGTCAGTTATTCAATCGACATTACAGCAAAAATAGTTTTCCGTTTTTTATTATACGATAATCATTCCCATCAGATACCTCATAAACAGTTATTGTACTTTACCTTAAAGAAGGAAATATGCATGTTTCCGAAAATTTGCTGAATCCAAACTTTTCGTTTACTGATGTTGACTGAACCTATCTATCCTCAATTTCTACCTAATTCAGAGTAAATATCCACTCTGAATAGAACAGACAAACATGTGGATATAAATAAATAAATATGTTATAGGCAACATGGATATATTTACATAAATATATAAACAACCCGTTTTTGAGATTCTTAATTCCTTCCTTGCCGGACATACGATTAATTTAGGTTTTAACAAAAAAAAAAACCTTTCAAAATTTGGTTTAAATTACCGATCTTATTTATCAAAATATAATCCTATATGTATATTGATTATGTACTAGAATTTTTATTATTATTGTACATATATATTTACAATATAGAAGAAATGTGACAGAATGGATCATCGGGGAAAATTTCTGGGCCATATTTCAATCTTCTCTTAGGCCATCTTGAAGCCTGTAACATAAACAATTAATTGAAGACAAGGTTTTTACTATTCTAATAAAAATTCTGATATAATGTTACACATTGATATTGTTATGTAAATATAACAAATTTTAAATGTTGTTTACCTTATGCGAACAAAAATCAATTTAGAATATATTAATTCCATGTCGATTTATAAAAACTTCGAAAATGCTGTCAATCTTATTACCTACCTCCTTCAAAATCAAAATCTTGCATTATATAACCACAATCTAAGATCTATCTTCTTAACTTGGGACCATACGAGCTTTTTGTTAGAGGCATTTGGTTTCTTATGTTTTTAAAAATATTTTTACATATCTAATTGAGGAAAGAGTTTTTTTTTACAAAAATAACCTTACTAAATTTGGTCAAATTTCCCGTGTTTAGGTATCATAATATACACCCATATTGATTATGTACTAGAATTTTTAGTTTAACTGTACCGATATTGACAATATACCTTACTTATTTTATTATTTATGCGATAAAATTTACCGAGTTTATATTTACCATAAATTTGCCATTTGTGCGTTTTGATCTCTGCACCGCTAATGCATTATTACACTCGCTGCCTATATTTATATTATACTAGAATATTTAGTATAAATATCCCGATATAAATATTTTTTATTATTTCTACAATAAAAATTTACTGTGTTCATTTTCCATAAATGGACCCTTAACGCGTTTAGATCTCCATCAGCTAGTGTATCATAAATAGCACTAATATCAATCACTAATATAAGTATATATAATATACTTATGATACAATTTACCATATGAATGAACCATTTAACGCTTTTAGATTTCCGTCTGTTAACATATCATAATTAGTACTACCTCTATTGTCTATATAGTGAAGTATACATTTAATATTACCGATATTTACAATAAATATCTAAATTATTATTTACTCCGTATACAAATAGATTAATAAACGATACTGATAATAATAATTAACTAATATACAATAACGCGTGTTTGTACATTACATTGAGTTACATATTTATTTACCAGTGAACATATTGTTCTGGAATTTATTCGCTAAAATTGACCGTAATTATTTATGAAATATATAATATTAATACATTTTTAAAGATGTTTCCTAGTATGAAATATTTTAAGTTATGTAGTAGGTATTCTTAATACTAAGGATTTTATTGAACTTTAGTATCCTAACTACTTTTAGTACACTGAGTTTATTTATTTATACATAAGTAGTAGGTATTATTTCAGTATTTATTCGGTAAAATTTCCCGTTTTTATTACCTATAAATTATAAATATTATAAGGCGTTCAGATTGGTTTCCTGCTAATGTCCTATCCATAGAGAAAGTATCGTGACTTTGTTTACATTAATAGACAAAGTGTTATTATTCTAATATGAATTCGGTAAAATATACCGTATTTATTTATTATATATATAAGTTTAACACGTTTAGATTTTGAAGTTTGTTATTGTCCTATCCTACGTTAATTTAAGAATAACCTATTAAAAATGTTCTGTGTTTAATTATTTATCTACTAGTAAACTTGCCTTGTATATTTATTCTGGTAACAGTTTTTTATTATGAATATTTATATGCGTATACCGTATATAACCTACCGACTATTCAATGCGTTCAGATTTCTGCCTCCCATATACGTATCTTAATTTAATTCTTTCAGACAGTATATTGAATTAATTTATTACGTAAACATAGTAGGTATTATAACAGTATTTATTGGGTAAAATTTATACAGTATTTATTTATCATAAATAAACTTTTACGTCCGTTAAAATTTCCTCCCTCTAATATACTAATTCTTTCATTTTACCTGTAAAAAAGTGAAGCAGAATATAAGTTCTTACTGAATTTATTAACCATAAAAATATACTATTACCGTAAATATATCGTAAAGTTAGTGTAAATTTATAGCCTACTAATTAATAAAATAATTAGTGCATTGAAATTATTCTGATTTGTTAATTATGAATATACTGTTATTAAAAATGATATATCATTCGGTATTCTATTTTTAGAAAATGAATATTTCCCTATGTCTTTTATATTTAGTACCTCAAGTCTATGTATAGGTATAGTAACATGTTATATAAAATATAGGTAGGTACTGTTAACGCGTTCAAATTTTTACCCATTTCTATTTTGTATCCGTGTTTATTATACCAGTTCATTTAGATTTCATTGGTTGATTCACTGATTTATTAATAGGTATATTGTTTAAATACCGATTTATTTGTAGGTCTAAATAATTATTAAATAGTATTGGTATTGTTTAAGTACCGATTTATTTGTAGGTCTAAATAGTTATTAAATATTATTGATATATAGGCTATAGATACTGATATTATAATTATGTATATTGATTTTATAGTGAAATATTAAGTATAATTCTATGCCGTAGGTAATTTAAAATACGCATGTCGATAATTATTACCCCTTAATAAGTATACCTAGATAGATAAACCTTTCAGGTTACGCTGCGCTTATTGTTTGTATCTTATGAAAGATCAGCGCTTATGTTGTTGTACTCTATTGACTGCTTACTTATTTAGCAGTTGGCGAAGGAAATATTTAATAGGTCTACCGATATACAATAAATATGTCAATTATTTACCTCAATAAATATAAAGAAATAAGATTTCTCTTCGTTGGTATTATTTGATTAGTTAAATCTCTGTATTATATAGGTACATTGGCAATATGCATTAATTATATATTGAAATATATACCTACTGAATTATTCAGTGTAAATTTCGACAATATGTAGGTACAACAAATTATCTTATGTATTCACTATAAAAAACTGATAAACGCTTAACATAATAATTTTATCATTTAATATTTATCATACAATATTTCTTTTATTAAATCAGTAAACCTACTGACAATATACGTTTTTACTTATTTATCCGATAATAAATATACTATAATTAAGTACATTTTTTTATGTTATACAATTTACAGTAAATTGCGGTAGAATAGATATACTATATTAAGATGTTATAATATCCGCTATAGCTCAATATAATTGCAAAATAAAAAGAACTTTTTATATACCTTTTTTAAATTTTCTGTCATAAATCATAAATTTGAAACCTGTCAAAATGAAGATTGTACATAATATGGGATATGCCAAAACCTTAGACCATGTATATACATATAGACACGCCACGTCAATTATTCAGTGAGACCAACATCTTTCCTGGGCTATGACGTCACGAACGGGCAAAAACTACCAGTTTGACATAATAAGATAAACAAAGAATAATTAAAAAGACAAGCGTACCAAACAAAACTCTGATGTTGACAGTAGCAGGACTCCGCGTGACGTCACCACCGGGCAAAACTCAAAACATGTTGGTCTCAGTGAATGGCGGGTCTAGGTATATACATGGTCTAAGGCCAAAACAAATAAAATAACTTACGGATGTTTTCCGAACTATCTTTCCATACGTCACAATTTGCTGAAAACAAATTAAATTTTGCTGAAAGGTGGCTAAAAGTATTAAAATAATGCATTGTCATCGTGTTCAGAGCTATTCTGAAAGTTTCAAATATCTAGCTACTCGGGAAGTTAGTTAAAAATCGATTGCAAGATTTGTACTGGACAAACAAACAAGATGCAAGCTAGTAAAAAATTAAGATTCATTCGTATAATATTTAAAAGTTTAATGATTTTATTTTAAACCCAATTATAATACCTATACTATAATATTATTTATAAATATTATTATTTATTTTGTATAATTTACAGTATATTTATGATTTAATCCACTCAATCAAAGTTTGGATAAACTAGTGTAGCTATAGTTTGATAAAGTACCTACTCTTTTACTTATATATCCACTATTTTTTATAAACGTAGATTTGTATTTATTATTATTATTTTTTTTTTAATATTCATTACAGAATATTTATGATAATATAAATACATATCTAAATATCTAAGATCTATTTATCTGAATTTTTATCAAATACTATAACGTGAGTGCGTTTATTTGCTCAATCGATAATTATATATTTTGGTAAAATACTAATTTACTTGTATCCTCTTAAAAAAATATTATTTTTTATTAATTATAAAAAAAACCATAAATCTTATAAAAAATTAACGCATTAAAATTACTACTCGCTTAATTAAATTAAGATAAATTAGTATGTATATATTATTGATAAAATGCTTACTTATTTGATTACTTATAAATATTCTATTATATTCATTTTGTATTAATTATATAGTTATTTTTT
>KZ651615.1:173426-184853 GCA_001010745.2 Gerris buenoi
TATATATATATATATATATTAAGTGTATCTTTAATGTAAGTCATTATAACATAAAGTTGTAATATCCTTCATAAATATGGTGTGGATGAAATCATACTGACAGATCTAAATAATTGCCATTTATAATGAAAATTGTCTCAAAATTGGATATATTATTAATTTATTTATTTACTTTACTAATTAGATATTAGATATAAATGTATTGATATATGGTTAAAGCTGTTTGTGAACAATCAAAATATATTTATCGTTAGTTTATTATGTACTTATAATGATACAATATTTGAATATAATATCTACTTTCTATGATTTAATTTATAATTTTAATAAATAAATGGGGCTTAACTTATATTGGTTTTTTCGATCAAAATATATCTATTTTTAAAATTAAAATATAATTAAAATAGCCATTTTTTATTTTATGGCAAGTATGTGCCTAAATTTTTGAAGATTATTTGGAGGATTATAATAAAATAATTTTGCCTTCAGGAATTTTTATTATTTTTAAGTATTTATTTTAATGGAAAATAATCCTGATTTTATTGATAGGTACTTCTTTAGATTTTTACTCCCCTATGTTCTTTTAAAATATAAATGACTGAATTCTCCATAATTATTAAGGCAAAGGAATATCTCACTTCTGTTTTTATAAGGGGAGTATCAATCTAAAGAAGTGCCATTTTATTTTTTACCATAAATGATAATTTTATAAAGTTAACATTTTAAAAAATGAAAATGTTTTTAAGGTCAATGGTACCCATTTTCCCCTTTTCGATATGGTAAATACATTAATTATTTGATTATTGTCCTTAATAATCATAAGGTATTTAACTTTTTATCACTTGATTGATAATTCCCAAAATGCTCTTACTCCACACTTCCTTCTATAATTGTTGTTTGTAAATTACATCACACTGTTAAAATCCTCAAAAATCTCATAGTTTGTTCATAATTTATCTGTCATGTGACAATATGTACCTACCATATTATTTGTAATAAATGCACACTTGTTTTAATTAGTTTATATGATCGATTATAATACTAATCAATTTTACGGACAAATCGATTAAACGGATAAATCAATTTTTCTTGAGCATCATCCATTTTCGATTCATCATACCTCGTCCGGATAATAACAGTTATTATTTTTAAACAAATTAAACTTTAACATTATAACTATAAAAATACTCTGCCAATTTGTGACTTAATAAATTAACCAATTTATTTCGTATCCCCCCGTTTTTTTTAAATCTGTCAAAATTGTTTTGATTTTTTACATGTATTAAAGAATTAATTTAGCACAATTTAAACAGCGCAGATGGTTGAAATTAATCTGGGGCTATCTGCAAGCAACTTTCGATGAACCATCAAAATGTCATAAAAAATCAGATAAGGCTTTTGTAGATATAGGTGTTAATAGATGTATATTTGTGCGCATGTGAAATAGAAACAAATGAGCGATTAAGGTAGAAACTTATATGGGGTCAACAATGGGCTAATTATGACCTACTATCCAAATTTNCATCAAAATGTCATAAAAAATCAGATAAGGCTTTTGTAGATATAGGTGTTAATAGATGTATATTTGTGCGCATGTGAAATAGAAACAAATGAGCGATTAAGGTAGAAACTTATATGGGGTCAACAATGGGCTAATTATGACCTACTATCCAAATTTCAATCAAATAATAGGACGTGTAGTTTTTAAGATATGTTGAATTGCAAAAATTGAGCAAACAGACAGATAGACACGGAACCAAAAATGAAACGGATTTCTGTTTTTAGAGGAAAATCAAGCAGTCCTTTTTCAAAATATTTATAACATTTTTCATTAATAAATTTTTATTAACAAACATAGAGGTTACAATTCTTTTCATAGAGGTTGCAATTTCTTGTAATTCTTGATAATTATCAGCCAGATTATTGTAATACCTACTCTCTACGCATTACAAAAATGATGTATGTATGTAAAGATATATGTAATATGTATGTAGATAACTAGTTGTGATTTTACAATTCTTATTATTATATTTATATTGATGACTATTTATAAGATTCCACTTCCTAGGAACTATGCAAGTTAATTTTGGTGCGAAAAAAAAAAAATTATGTATGTTTAATTACAAATAAAATAAAATTATATATTAATTGTATTCACGCCCAGTATCACTAATTTCTTAAACTAACTCATCTTTCAGCATCCGATTATAATTACAACTAAAGTTAATAAATTAAACCGATCATAAAAAAGAATTTTAGTTAGTATTCTATTATATCTAATTCCTAACTTACTTATTTAAAATTAAAAAAAAAAATACTTTTATTTTTTAAACACATTATTCCATCATGCTTATACTCGTATATACAGATAGTGTATTTTAGTCTTAATTAACATTTTTATAGCAAAGGTAGCCACTACCTCGTTATTTATTTATTTTTTTATTATTCTTTATTTTTTTATTGTTTAAATTTATAGAGTAAAAGGATATAAGGATGATCACGTAGAGTTTATACATATTCTTAATTTCCTTAAGGTGTACTTCAGGGAACCAACCGTGGCCTATAACTATTTTGTGTGTGTTTATATATATATATATATATATATATATATANCCTGATCTCTGAAACGGATTTCTGTTTTTAGATTATTTATTTTTAGTATCAGAGTATGGAATTTTTGAAATCGGAGACATAAAAATTTTTCGTTCTTCAGACCGATCAAAAAGCTTCCGTTACCTTCGGTAAGCTCGGAAGCAAAATTCCTTTATAGTATTTAATATTTTCCATTACAAATAAAAATAGAACATGTTTAGTACCGTTCTCAAAAACAATATGGTTTCATATTCAAAACGGTGTCCGGTGTATTTTCCCAAAAACTGTAATCCTTTTTTGGGGAATATCATAAAACAGAAATGTTTGGTTTCCTTTGATATTTCGGAATGACCTATTTTTCACATACAATGGGTAATACCTAATAATATTGCTATTTACAAATATTCGTTCAAAACATGATTTTGAAAATGGGTTTTTTTGTCATTAGAATATTTTAACACTATATTCAAGGGAAAATAGTTGATTTTTGACAAATAGAGAGTATATTATTTCAATGTTTAGATACATGTATGTGCAATTTTATATATTTGTGATGATACCTCGACCGCAGGGGTTTGTTGATACCTCGGTAAAGCAATCTACTTGTGATTTGACAAAATTTCATAAAGGTTCAACAAGATTGTAAAGTAAGTTTGATTAATGTAATATCAGAGCCTCAATCTACAAGTATTCCTCAAATACAAATACATTATTTTGTTTGAGAAAAAAGAGTAGAAGGATAAGGGTCAAAAGTTGTATGCATATATCTATTAATGCGAAACAGAAGTGAGTATACAAATACAAAGGGGAAATGCGGCAAATAAGCTTTATTAGCAGTAAAGTTATCTTTGTTTAGATTTCAGGGGTACAATAAGTGTATACCTGAGAAAAATCAATAGGTCAAAACAAATCGTCTGACAAGTAGGTCTGTGAAAAAACTGGGCTTCTAATTTAAAATAGACTGCCAATAGCATAGTTTCCTCGCATGCTATCACGTACTTTATAGATTTTATGCTTTTACAAACTATTATAGTCTATTTTTTTGTTTGTTTTTATATTTGATAGTTTTTATATTGATTCCCCTGTTTTTTTTTTTTTTTTTTTTTTTTTTTTTTTTTTTTTTTTTTTTTTAAAGTATCAATTTAGCAAAAGAACAGAAGCACAGATAGTTCAAATTTATTTGGGGATATCTAAGGGTTACTTTCGATAAACCATAAAAGTTTCATTCAAATCAGATGAGTAGTTTTGAAGCTATAGGTGCGTAAATAAATGGATGTTTGGAAACAAATGAGCGTAGAAGGTTAAAAGCTTGTGTGGGGCCATCAATATCAATGAGCTAAATATGACCTTATACCATACAAATTTCATTAAACTCGGACATGAATAGTTTTTAAGGTATGTTGGTTCGCAAAAATTAAGCGACAGACCGACTGAGAGTATACAGAACATAAATGTTCCCTGATGTCTTTAATTAATGTCTGACTTGGAAGTTTTGAAATCGGGGGCATAAAATATTTTCGCTTTCCTAGTATTAGCTTCGCTAGGTTCCTTGATATTAATAGAACTAACATAGAAATGTAAACAGCCGTGTTAAACACTTATATATTAAACATATTTAAATTATGAATCACCATGTTAATGAAAAAGTTTCGTTCGAAATTGTTGAAACCATTTTTTTTATTTTTCAGTAAGTAATAATTCCAGTTAAATTTACAACTTACCTATTCAATTAACATCCTTATTATAATAAGACAAGTTTAAACATTTAACATACCGATTTCGAAGAGAAAAAAAAAAAATACTTAAAGATTCAAAACACGCTAAAAACAACGACAGAGTCGCTTAACACGACATAAAAGAAAAACGAATTGCTTTTAAAAAACAACAAATAAGAAAACCAAAAGCATTCGATGTTTAACATATCAAATGAGACAAAAAAAAAGTCCAGAACGTTTTTGACATTGATTTAGACATTTGATTCATTATAATATAACACCATTCACTACACAATTTGTATAAATGTATTATATTGATTCACACCTTTATTGGTTTATTTTTTATTTTAGTTTAATTTACATTCTTTAGAAGTTCCTTGATGTAGGTATGATTTTTTTTTTTTTTTTTTTTTTTTTTTTTTTTTTTTTTTTTTTTTTTTTGTCAAAATAAAAGTAAATAAGTATAAGTACTTCTCATTATCACTTTGCTTTGAGTTTTATACTGTTTTTTAGTTTTATTTGTATCATTTGTAAAACATGTAGGTACAGGAAATACCCCTTATAAACGAAGATGCCGCCAAGACAAAAGACTTTAAAAAATAAATAAATAAATAAAGTCCAAAAAAAAGAGAACTTTTTAAACTCCTGTGAATTACAATACGATTAAATTTAAATATTTTGTATTTTGGTAATGAACAGAATATTTAGAAATCGTTCGGACAAACTCGAACAAATCTTTCTTATTTGCAGCAATATTGAATTTAAATCCAATAATATCTAATTTAATTAATTTGTTATTAAACATATTTATAAACTTCGATAAGAAATTATTTACATTTTGATCTTAGGGACTTCTTTAGATTGTTACTCTCCTTATAAAAAACATAGGGGAGTGCTGATCTAAAGAAGGTGTACGGAATGTTCTTTAGACTGTTACACCCGTTATAAAAACGTAAGTGTGATATTCCTTTATCCCAATATACATTGGACTAAACATTCCTTTGTCTTTATTGTTATTTAGTCAAAGTAATTCATATTTTAAAAAATTATAGGGGAGTAACAATCTAAATAAGTATGAGACACTATTTTTATCAACATCTCGGAAACTAGAATTTCTTACAAAATCGTCTTATATGTACGTATAGTTGAAATAGTATTTTTATGGATTACCCTCCAAATTTAAAACTAATATTTTATTTGTCGATTTCGCCTTGGTGTATAATTTATCTGAACTTGTAGGTTTTTTTATACCTCATCAAAATCGGTTCTGTACATATCATCTGCTACAGATTTTCTTCGTTTATCCATTTAAATCCAAATTTTCTCTTATGAACCATGTTACTAATTTTTTGTTCTTCTTGTTTAACTATTTTCTAGGTTAATCTCTTCTTCTTTTAACCACTTATTTACATCAATATTTTACCTTATGAACCATGTTACTAATTCTATTTCTCCTTCTTTTAACTAATTACATCCAAATATTTATATTATGACCAATATCAACCTTGTTTCTAATTTAATCTCTTATTCTTTTAACTACGTTTAATCGAATTTACCAAATAATTTTCTCTCTCTTCTGCTTTCAGAATGGAACTAAGCGGGGGTGGTGGGTCGGGGGCAGAACGAGGCTGGTATGGTGGCGGAGGTGGTGCAGATCCTACGGAACCATCGACTGATTCAGCATTGGTCGATTCCCAATATCATCACCCATACTATCATCATATACCTCATTACGCCTCACAACAATCTCGTAAGTAAACGTACTAACTTGGTTTCTATGGAAAAAAACAAAAAAAAAACCGAAAGGGGTTACTTTATTGATGTACGTTCTTTACCATAAACCTATAGTTAAAGGGTTTAATTCTGGTTTATAATACCAAATTCATGTTGGTACTTCTTTAAATTGTTACTCCCTTTCGTTTTTTTGTTGCTTTTTTTTAATATAGTTGACTTTCAATAAATAACTTTTAAGATAAAGGGGTGTTTTGTCCAATGTACATTGTGACAAATGAATATCTTGCTTCTATTTTTAAAAAAGGGAGAAACAGTCTAAAGAAGAACATTCCGTACTTCTTTAGATTATTTCTCCCCTCTATTTTTTTATACATATAAGGGGAGTAAAAGTCTAAAGAAGTGCTTACTTTGATACGTTATTATTACAGATGCATTATTGTTTTAAATTTCATATGCAAAAACCACATTTTATAGCCATGTTTATAAAGGAATTGTTTGCCGAATTTAAATATATACCTACCTAAACCTGTATCTTTTATTGGCTACATACCTATTTTATAACGCAAAAAGAATTCAGATGTCTTAGTGAATTCTATGTAGAGTCCTTATGTTTATTTAGACTTAGAGTTCTGCATTCTTCTTCTAATAAGAGTGTTTACTAAATACAATTCAAGCTAAAACAATAAACGAATTTTTATAAATAATGAGTATACAATATTTTCATTGATGTATATACGAGTATATATTGTAAATTGGTCCTCTAGGTCGGATAACAATATACATATACATATATGTATATACTTTTGACTACACTAAAAATTATGTTAGATTCGCCTCATTTTAACATTCAATGCGTAGGTGTATGTATACGCATATAAATAATTTATNATATATATATATATATATATATGTATATAACGGGAAGTTACTCCTGTGCTCTTTACCTTCTGACCAAGATCTTGAAATGATGAGAATTCATTTATTTTTAATATTTTTTTTTTCTTCCATAATATTAACAATAATATTGCTTCACTTTCTTTTTCAATGTCGATTATTACTAAAGCGTTTATAATAACGTTATTCTGAATATTATAATATTATGTAAAGTAGGTTTTGTTACGTAATGTTTATATGCATTATAAAATTAAATTTTTTTATTGTTATTAAGAAATAAATAAACTTTTTCTTTATGATTCTTCATATTAAATGTCCTTAGGAATTTTTTATTCATGTAATCGTTTTGAGTCATCTTCAATTAAATTTTAAATTATTTGGAGTATCCTGAGAAATATTTATTTTACGAGTTGTGTGAAGGGGCAGTGCCCTTAAATTTAGTGAATATTTTGAATTTATTATTTGTGTAAAGGCCTCCATACACGATCAAACATTTTACCCAAAATGTTTGCGCAAACCTGATTTCAGGCAATTTAGGCCATACACGTCAAACATCATGTTTACACAAACATCAAACAGCCCCATTTCGGTCAAAATGTTTGCGCAAATATTTTGACTATGTATTTACTGTACCATGTATTATCATATTTTAATTTAATATTTTCTTATTTTAACATGGTTATCCAAGTAGTGTGGTATTAACTTTTAGACCAGCGTTTCCGAACCCTAAGGTCGCGGCAAAATATTTTAGGGTCGCGAAAAATCTTAAAATAAACAATATTTTTTCGTTAAAGGTAAGGAAAAGTTACAATACTTAAAAAAAAACATAATATATAAATAAGTTCAATCGAATAAAAATAGGTATATAAATTTAATTTAATAAAGTAAAAATAATAAAATTATATCTATGTTAAATTCATTCGGAAAAGATTACAACGAATACCTACTTAAAAGGTTGACAAAAAAAAGCGACAAATTAAGGGGTTATTGCAACGAGGAGTAATAAAACTTTCTGAATGCTTTAATCTCGTTTCTTTAAACTTCCGACAAAGGGTCATCAAAAGTCCCATCAAAATAAGTTCTGGAATTAAGCGCTTTATAGAATACAAAACTGATATAATTCAAAGCAGGCACAATAAAATAATAATTAACAAATCAAGCAATGCCATTAACCGTATTTAAGATCAGTGTGCTCAGTTTTTTTTTTAAATAAATCAGCCTACAGTCCCTCCTCACTAATCCTGTAATGATTTTAGTTGAATTCAGGCTATTGGGTCAATGTATATCCCGACAATACGTAGGGTATTCAATATGCAATACAGTATGTTCAAGGTAGGGTCGCGAAAATTTTAAGGAGAAATGTATAGGGTCACATCATCAAGTAGGTTGGGAAACGCTACTCTAGACTCTAGGACTTACCTAATTATTGAACCTACCTGATTCACCTGATTAGAGACTTATGAACATTACTACTATAGGCAACCGTGTTGCATCACGGATTATTATTTTTCTTTATATTAATATAAATTATTTTCTTTATATTAATATAAAGTATTTTCTAAAAAAATAAAATGTATGAGTATAAATTTGCTACTTTTTTGTACTATGTAACATTTAGATGCAATGTCGCGTGCCCTTAAAGCTTAGATTGCTTGTAGGGCAGGGTAAGAGGGGAATATTCGTACACGCAATACCAACGTTTATTCTATGCATATAAAAGAAAAGAAGAAAATATTTCATTGGATTTTACCATGGTTTTAAAATGTTGTTACATACTTATGTTCTTTTAATGCTAAATATACGGTTTGTCCCAAAATAGAGTATCTAAAGGGGAAAAAAATGTTCTTATTTTTGAATTTTCGTAAATAAGAAAAAAAAATGAAAACGTATGCTTGTTGTTAAACATCTTAAAATTATTTTCTTAATTTTGTGAGCAGGGCGTTCAGTTACCCAACTATTAACTACTGAAGAATTACATCCTATAAGGAAAAATTTCTAATTTACCAATTATTCTTGGTTTAAGTAAGGTAAAATACTAAGAAAATGTGACAATCTATAGTCGTGTCTATTATTCACAACTCTGATCAAATACTAAGACAGTGGTACATTCTAGATTACGTTATCTTGTTAATAATAATTTTACTTGGTTTAAACAAGAAAAAAGAACAGTATATATTTTTATGTCTTTAAATCTTTATGATCACAAGTTTATTTCTAATTTATCTAAGTAATAATAATACTTTTTTTACTTTAAAAAATTAAATCAATATTAATGTTTATAATTTTAATAATCGTTTGTAAATATACTTTCGTTTAAAATCGATTATCAACCGTGGTAATTATGCGTAGAAATTATATTATAACAACACATAGCACCTTCGCCGTATTAAGAAAAAAATAAGTGTATAAAATCAACTCACACTCGATAGAACCTTTTAATTGCTTAATTTCCTATGTATTATTAATGAGTTTGTTATATATATATACACACACACACACACACACACACATATATACACATATATATATATATATAAATAGATGTAAGTGGTGCCGGACCAATCTTCTAATATAATATAAAAATGTGAGAATTATTCATTCACGCTGAGTTAAAACTAAGAAATAATTTTGGGGGAAAAAAAATCAAAATCAAAGAATACAGTTAAAAAGTGCAACACAGGCTAGACCAGAAAAAAAAGAAAAGAAAAATAAATACCTTGTATTTAAATTCGGTTGGAACCTACCTTAAAATTATAGTATGAAAGGTTCGAATTGTAGTAGGTAGGTTATAAAGCAGGTTATTATAGAGCCTAACATTTAGCCATAGGTTATTATATAGTATATAGATAGGTAATTCAGATTTTTTTTCAAGTTGAGAACACTGGTAGTTATTTTATCCGGTGTACCCTACGGGTATATTGAAAAAATAAAAACTGAAAAGAAACATATTACAAAATATGTGCAGGGAGGAAGGCTACTCTATAACTGTTTTATATATATATATATATATATCTCTTAAACTNTATATATATATATATATATTTTGATTATGGGAACATGCAGTTTGTAAGTTTTGGGAACACTTTAGCTATATTGAAATTATTTCCTCCCACAGGATTATGTAATGTATCATTAACTAGGTATATTTGCATATAGCTCGCTATCCTAACATCCACCCCCGCCAACTTGTTGGTACCGTATACTTAATTCAGAAAATAAATAAAAAATATTCATTATTGACATTTTAAAAAGTATAAAATGTCGAGTTTCCAAACTGACAAAGAGATAATAAGGTTCAGATGGTTTCTTTTCTATTTAAATATTTTTAAAATTATTCATAAATAAACAAACTAATTTATTAAAAATATATTTTTAATAATACATAATATGTAAATAATTATTACAAGTTTTTAATGAATAGTCTTAAAGTTTTTAAGTAGTAGCAGTAATAAAATAAATTGGACCTAGTTAATAAAACTTTGTTGTATGCATAAGCACTGGGCACATTTGATAAGGTAAATAGATTATAATCTTTTCTGCAATCTAACAAATGTAGAGCCCAAAATAAAGAAATAATAAAAATAATAATATCTTTACTGAAATTATCTTTACTGTAGAGATCAGCGATAGTCACTTGATCAGGAATAGAGAAACTAATATCTTAACTGAAACTAACTTTATTGTATAGATCAGCGGTAGAGTCGCTTGATTAGGAATGAAGATAGACAAATTCTCATAAAATCTCATTTTACTGTACAAAACCTACATTAAATCTTGTAGTTGACGAGTTTATTTTGTGCATTTAAAATTATTGTTAAATTTATGTCTATTACAATAAAGTAGTCATAAGATCAGCTTATTTCTTTATTTTTATTTCTTCTTTTAATTACATAGCTGTGAGATATATGATATATTAAATAACATACTTATAAATTTAATTATAATTATAATTTAATCAAATTATTAATAAATGGTATACTTTACATTTTTGCCCCTAATTGCAACTAACATGTATTGCCTAAAATTAAATTAAAAAAATATATATATATATTTATTCTCCAATTAAAAGAAAATGTATAACAAAGAAAAAAAATAGTAATGAAGGAAATTATTCTCACAGGAACATATTACTTTGAGGACCAAAAAACATTGGTAGCAGATGACAGGACGAAACTCTCATAGTTCGATAACAATCGTACATAGCTTTTTCGTAAGGACTGAACATACCGTCGAAAAATTGTCGCTCTGATAAACTTGAGATAGAGAGATAGTGAAAAAGGCAAAATAAAAAAACAAATAACTAAAAAAAAACGAAATAAAAAACGGTCGGAAATGAAGAGAGGGTGAAATAGATTTTAAGATAACGTAATAAGTACAGTTACAGCCTTCATATCTTTGAGTATAACATGAGAACTCTTTGGAATATACGCAAAAAACAAAACATATATATGTTATTATTAATAAGCAGCTTCATAATTATACGTCTTATATA
>KZ651615.1:248142-258346 GCA_001010745.2 Gerris buenoi
TTTCCCTATATTATTCTAATATGTATACATATTCTAATATATATATATATATATATATATATATACATACGACATACATATACATATTACGTATATAGTAGGGTACATTTTTCGTCTCTGCCTCGCCCCTCACCCTTCTTCCGACAACACTATAGTATAGTGAAATATAAAAGACATATGTACGCTATACTACATATGCTTCTATAAATTGGAACCATACCAACCTGAAACACTCACACAATTACTGTGCTACTGTGTTCAAACGTAAAACTTCTATAATTTATACATATTTCTAATATATGTAGATATATTTTTATATCGTATAAAATGACGGATATACATTTGTTTATATATATTTAGTTTTCAAGATGGAGGCTAATGAATTGGTCCCTGCTAAAAATTGTGATAAAAATTACGAACAAAAAATTTTTAATACATATTTTTTTAGTATTTTATAATAAATTAATTATATTAGATACGAATTAATAATTATACCTATTAGGCATCACTAAGTGATGATATATGAGAAAGTTATCCATGAGTTTGTCGAAGTAATATTTTTAAATACAAAACAAAACAGGAAGCTTCTAATTTTTATTATTCTTCTTTGCACTTCTTATTCTTTCTTTTCTTTTTTTTATTATCTTAAGTTTTTCAAAAGCTCTAATCTACATAATCTATACAGTTTGGTTTAAAGGAAGCTTCCTTCTAAACGACTCACACCAACCAATTTCAATATGCTTTATGAATGATAGACTGACTGAAAAAAAAGAGAAACGAAAGAAGAATAAATAATAAAAAATGAGAAGAAGAATAACAAATAGGGTTAGAAGAAAGAAGAATTGAGGTTTAAAGAAGTCTATAACCGATATAGATTAAAAATATAGATTATATGTAAAGACCTGGAACTGATTATCTATTCACAAAAAAAAACAAAAAAACTCAAGAACATGAGATCCATATAGATTAAATCACATGTTAAAAGAAGAAAACTTTTCAACTACTTACCACTGCTGCCACTACATTTTTTTTTTTTTTTTTTTTAAACATATATATTCTTCTTTGTCTTATTAAAATAACTTAAAACTGACGCGATTCTTTATTTTTACGAGTATACATTGATTTTAGCCATTATATATATTATATTTTAATTTCTGTTTATCTTCTTAAATGAAGCAGTTAAAAGTGTTAATGTCTGTCCCAACTTGCAATATTGGTGTCTTTTTTCGTGTTTAAGAAGGGAACGTTCCTTGCAATTCTTCAGTTTGATATAACTTAAAACTCGCACAGTTATCAATTTGACAGTCTTGCGTACAGCTATTTCACCAGGAATTAAACGACCAAGAATATTGCAATTAAAATAATTTGGAGTTTAATAAATTAGTGTTAAATTAATTTCAGTTTTTTTGTCTAGTAAAAATGTGTTTTGAGTTTAAGTTGAAAAAAAAAAAAAAAGTTGAAGCTGTGTCTAATCTAGCTATGTAGATTAATTGGTAGACTATTTTTTTCTATTAATGCTACCAACATTATTCTCTCTTACCATTTTATTAGTAGCAACAATGCATACGTAATTTATTAATATATTTCTATGTTATTTTAAGCAGCAACTGTTGATAATATTAATGGTACATGATTTAATGTTTATATATGTATGTATTAATTAATTTATTTACTCTTTTCGAGCTATGCATAATAATATAGACTAAAATAAATGTTGCAATTGTTCATTTATTATGACTGTATGTATTAATTAATATGATTATTTTATTACTGCTATAATAAACAATTACAATTCATACTTAAACAAAACTTAATTAAAAGCTATTTATATCAACATATTATATATATATATATATATATTGTGTATGTATGTGGGTTAAAAAATAAATTATTAATATAGTGTAACTTAATGTATTTTTTACTTCATAATATGTACATGCGGTTGCATTGCATTATAAATCTCTTGACATGAAGCAATTTCTTGGCTGAAATACTTTGACGCTTTCATGCAATGATTTTTCTCTTTATTCGTTGTTTCCTGTGTCTGTTGTAACACTTATTTTTATTTAATATTAAATCTACGCAGACAGCTATAACGGGACCACATATAGGCTATACTTTTGACAAACTTTAGTTTTTCTTTAAATTAGGATTAAATATTACTTTTAAAGTTATAGGTGTTTAAAAAAAAAAAAAAAAAAAAAAAAAAAAAAAAAAAAAAAAAAACATTCAGACATACATCTCTTCTTTATATTACTTGTATAGATTTAAAAACTTAAAATTTTGGGAACAATTATAAACAATAGTTGTTCTTTTTAAAGACAAAATATACAGTTAAATAATTACCAAAAGAAAGAAGAATTAACCAATTAGACATAAACATATTATCATTTACACACAAAAAAACAAAAAAAAAACAGATGAAACGAAAAAATGTTTGTCATTTGTTTTGTTTTTAGCAATTTTTAATTACTTGTTTTAGATTTTTTTTTCTCTTTCCATATAAAAAGTCATCATTAATGTGTGGAACACACACACATATATAATGTGTGTGTGTTTTACACATGAATGATGTGTGAGTGTGTGATTATATATTTCAAAATTATACATTATTGTTAAAGGCTCATAAAATACACCTCATAAATTTTAAAACAACGGAATTAAACGCAAGGTGAAATAAATGTAAATAATACATAGTAAGTATATAATTTGTTTTTTTAAAAAAATGTAAAACACTTAAATTATGGAGGGAAAAATATTAATAAATGGGTATATTACGTTTGTATAACCCGCAATTTTTAATCGGCTTAAGAATTATATGCAATTTCTTCTTTTTGCTATCTTCTACTAATTTATGCTTAATTATCCTCTCTATTATTAGGTTTAATTTTGGTTTTAAAGAGGGCAACGATAGAAGTCGATTTTTCTTTTAGAATCGTTAGCTTTATTATTTTGTTTATCAAATAAATTGTTAAATACAATTTTTAAAAAATCGGTCCGAGGCAATTTAGTCAAACTTTCTTATATACGATTTCATAATTACTTAGCCCAGTGTTTCGTAGGTAGTAGGTAATAACAAGGATCGTAGGTAAATATTGTAAACACATTTTAATTAATTTATAACAAATCATTTCATTCGTGACTAAATATAAATTCTATGATCTGGTTGTTCACAATAGAGTGATAAATACTTAATAATGGTAGAATTGTACAAGTGACAATATCAAAATATATCAACATATAGTGTTAGTAAGTCAGAAAATCATGAACCATTTATTCTTCGACTAATAACTAATGGACTTGATAATATATATAAAAATAAATTAAAAATATTTCATACTGTTTATTTTTTATATCAACATATAGTGTTAGTAAGTCAGAAAATCATGAACCATTTATTCTTCGACTAATAACTAATGGACTTGATAATAACTATAAAAATAAATTAAAAATGAAACACTATAGAGTAATAAATAGACTATTTTATCAAAGAATAGTTAAAAACTGATAAATATTGTGATCATTATACAAGAATTATCTTGATACGGAATCACCCTAGATATGTCTATATAATTGATAATTATACATAATTTTTTTATTACGATGCAGTTGTTCGATCTATTGATTATTATCAACATTATTCCTTGCATGGTCAAACTCGTGTGATGTCACATGTTAAATTTTTATTTAATTAAAACAATTTCATTTTATGGTCAATTATTAAAGATAATATACAAATTACAAATAATTACAAGATAAAAAGAACTTTTTGTATACTACGTTTTTTAACTTTCCATACAGAAAAATTTACTAAATACGAATTAAATTCTGCTGAAAGATGGCTAAATGTATTAAAATGCATTGTCATCGTGCTCCGAGCTATTCTAAAAGTTTCAAATGTCTAGCTACTCAGGAAGTTAGTTAAAAATCGATTGCAAGATTTGTACTGGACAAACAAACAAGAAAGCAAGCTAATAGAAACGTAGTAAAATACTTCGCCAATTAGTGTGGCTAATAGCTTCCTCGCGTTTTATTTTGTATAATTATTGATTATCTTACTATTAAAACCTATAATTGTCAAATTTATTTCATTTCCCCATGTATTTTAAATCTGACAAAATTATTTTGATTTTTTACAATACCTTAAGCATAAGTTTAGCATGATTTAATAGAGCCTAGAAGGTTGAAATTAATTTGGGGGCCATCTGCAGGCTACTTTCGACAAACCATCTAAATTTCATAAAAAATAGGTAAATGCTTTTTATGATAATATAGGTGTAATTAAATTTATGTTTTGTGCCCATGTGAAAGAGAACCAAATAGGCGCATTAGGTTGAAACGTTTATGGGACCAACAATGGGCTAATTATGACCTACTATCCAAATATCCATATAATAAGAACAGAAGACATGTTGGTTCGCAAAACTTGAGCAGCAGACCGACGAACAGAAAAGGTTTCTCTGATGTCGATGTCTGAAACGGATTTCTGTCGGAAGCAAAAATTCCAAGACAGAAATCCGTTTCAGACNATATAATATTATTTTAGAACAGTAAAATATACAAAATTACCAAATATATCTAATATTATTCTATTATTTGATATCGCAAATATTCTTCATTATTAAGAGAGGAGACCAAATGAACTTATAAAAACCATCGAATATTATCTTAATAACTTTTTAATCCCTTTTTTTTAATTATATTATTAGAGAAAGCAATAAAGATAAATCTAATCTCTAGGCAAAATCAATAAATAAAATTTAGCTCCAAATTTAGGACGCCACCCCTAAAAATTCTGAAAATACGTGGAAAAAAATATTTATCGAAGACGGTCCGCGGTTTTGATTAAAACAAAAAATCTAAAATATAGTCCATTTAAATACAAATCTAATGATAATATAAGCAGTTTTCTCAGGAAAAATCTAGTTCCTAAGAAAATAGCTTTAAACGAGGACGGAGAAAACCGGGTACGATTCCCCGTCGAGGATAAGTTATTTTTATTATATCTACATTATGATGAATCGTTCAATAATAGTTACATGTAGCTAATAAAGGGGAAACACTGGGCTAAGTAATTATGAAATCGTATATGAGAAAGTTTGTCTAAATTGCCTCGGACCGATTTTTTAAAAATTGTATTTAACAATTTATTTGATAAACAAAATAATAATGCTAACGATTCTTTGTTATCAATATTGTAATATCGAGATGGCAGAAGCAAGCACTCCTCTAGTTTAATTTTAGTCTAAACCAATAATAAACTAATTTTCTGTAATGATAATTTCTATTAATATGAATCCATTTGATCTGATACTGACTCTCTATTTAGTATGATCTTCTGTTATTATATTATAATGACCTATTATCTTACTTCATTAAATATTAATATTTTATCACATCAAATAACATTTTATCTCTTACGTTCTCATTTAATGGTACCACTTTTTTAAATATGAATACTTTTTAAACTTTATCTTAAATGATGTTATATTATCTCTCATCTCTCATAATAATATTTAATCTCATATTCTAAATAATATGTTTCTAATTTGCTTTATGACATAAATATATAAATGTAGTTGTTTTATTATCTCTTTATACTTCTTACTCTTATAAGTATGATCTTTTTATACTGTTTTATTTATTATCTTACATGGTTTAATATTATCTCTGTTGATTTATCACTCTTTTAAGTATGATAATTTTTATACAGATCTATTTATGGTTATCTTTGATGTTTTAGTATTAGCTCTCATCACACGTAATATTTTATTTTCTTATCAATCGTAATATGATCTCTTGTAGAAGTATGATATTTTTTGTTTATACTAATCTATTTATAATATTTTATCTCTAACTGTTGATCTAATTTGATCTATCACTCTTAATAATGATCCTTTTTTTTATTCTCATAATACCTATTGTTTTGTGATACAAATACTATGTTTTAATTTTTACATTTCTCTTATTCTGTTGTTGATTTATCCATGTTACAGAAGGTCGCGAATGTGTAAATTGCGGCGCAACCTCGACACCACTGTGGAGGAGAGACGGTACTGGTCACTATTTGTGTAACGCCTGTGGTCTCTATTACAAGATGAACGGTCAGAACAGGCCGCTTATCAAGCCGAAGAGGCGTCTCGTGAGTGTACTTATTCTTTTTATCAAACTTCTTACCTAGATTTAGAAACAAAACTTAGAAATTAGACATTTTAAATTTGTGGTTCTCAACAAGTGATAACAGCAGATCAATTGATATACTTTTTTTTTTTAAATGAAGTTAATACTTAATTCCTATAAAAAAAAATTGGGAAGTATATATATAATTCAAATTTGATTTATTCACTACGAACCGGTGTCGAAGTATATTTATTTCAATATGTATTCCTCTTCTTTAATTTTAATTTGATTTAAATAAAGTTAATTCTTACAATTAATTGTATCCATTAATTATCGTTAATTATTCCATCAATGTTATTTTTTATCATTAACTAAAAAAAAAAAAAAGGATANACACTAAATTAACTTGGTTGAGTCTTCCTGTACCAAAAATAATAGGAATATTTAACAGCATCTTCGGGAGTATATTTAACATGCTTCAAACAGACCTCCGAAAATAAAAAACAAGTGGAGCGCAGCTGAGTTGAGAGGAGTAATGTGTTGTGGTGTTGCTTCATTCTGCTAGGAGGTGTTTAGCTCCTGTATTGTGGCCAGAGTCAGATTTCACCTCCACCATAATTTTACTGAAACATCCCCCCACTAGTAAAAAGTTATTTTTTGATTTTATTAGTGTAAGTACAGCTTTCAGTTGTACAACTAGCTTTCAGTTGTAAAACTAGCTTTCAGTTGTTGCATAAGAAGGAAGCATTTGAAAATTCAGATACATCATAAATTCGGCATCCAGAAATAATATATGTTTATTTGTTAAAAACTAGGACATTTGTTTGCTTTATTTAATTGTGTATTTCTGATTTTATTACAGAATAATAACAGAAAACCAGTTTTAGATGACTCAGGAGATGAAGACTTCTGTAATATTTGTGGTAAGATTTTTTTTCTTATTTATCTTCGCTTATGACTATTAGGTTTTTGGGTTTGTTGAATGGAAAGAAAAAAAAATATACCGGGTTTACACAGTCAAAGTGTACTTGGACTACAGTCTATAAGATTAGAGTTGGCACAATCAAAAGGCGGGAAAATTTTGAGGGAAACAATTCTAATGGTCCCCCATGTTGAATGCAACTCCAGAAAAAAAATGCTCTACTCTACCCCTGTCCCACATAAAAAATATAACATGGCAACACTGATTTTCCCTTTTTATAACCCCAAAACTACCTCCACGTTTGTTGTTTCCCGCCTTCGATTGTGCCAACTCTAATCTTAGACTGTAAGTCAGCTTTGACTCTACTTGGATCGTGTAAACAGGGAATAAAGTCAACTATATATATATTCAAAAATTCAATTTTAATGCATGACGAGCACAAACGATTAAATTCTTGTCCTTAAAGATGTATACACAGTGCCCGTTTTTTCCTCTTTTTCCCCGCAATATTGAATTAAAAATAATTTAATTATTTCGTAGTTTTTTGTTATTAATATTTTTTTGTGAGATATATATATTTTTATTAAACTAGAGCCCTAATTTTTAAATGGTTTTTCATTATTTACATTTTATTGAACTTTGCCGACTAATGCGTAGGATATTATTTATGTGGGAATATTTTTTTGGTGTAAGAAGCAACTCATTTTAGGGATTCTTATGATAATTATTGCGGGTTTTTGTTACACTGATATTAAATTCTTAGGCTTAACATTATTATAGTTGTATATTTTTATTTTACTTTACAAGTTTTTTTTTAAACCATTAAAAAACGAGTTTTAGTGGTTTTAATAAAATAAATCAAAAGTTTTGATACTAAAAGAGAATTGCTAAGAACATAATTGTTCCGTTACATCAGTCACATAAAGTTCATAACAGTTAGTTACGGTGTTTTGAAGTATAATATTAATTTAAAATTTATTAAAAATGATAAAATCATTAAAAATATACATATTAAAATACATGTCATGAAATTTGTCATTATAGGTATAAAAGTGAGTTTATTAAATATCAAAATATATTGTATTTTTATGACAATCTTTCTAAATCTGTCTAGACATTCATCACAGTATTCATTTCTGGAAGTTTAATTCTGTTCAAAATGCATTTGAATAAACCACGACAAATGTCTAATACTTGCACTCTTATATAAATAAACTATATTCTACCATTTTTTATTAATCAATGTCGTCAAATTCGATTTATTGAGAAATAATCATTAGTTTTTGAAGAGCAGTGCCTCTAAATTTAGACCTAATAAAATTCATTACTGAATTTTCACCCAGGGTATGATTTTTCTGAACGATTAATGTGTATGCCCATGCCCAATTTAGCCGAAATCGGTCCATTAGCTTAAACTACACGCGGATATTATTGTACAGATATTTTGTGTACAGATGACAGACACATATTTTTTAAAAACAACTTTTTGGGTCTCAGGGAAACTTTAATCGTGTAAATCTATCAAAAATTGAATTTTTTTGCAATCACAATACATCTAATACATATGAAAAAGTAAGAAATACACTTATAAAAAAAAGAAAAGGTGCGAACAATACCCCACCATATACTCAATATGTCTAAACACTCCATTTTGAAAATAAAAAAAAGTAAGATGGCTTATCACCGATGTACCAAAGTGGGTAAATGCGAACAAAAGAAGAAAAAATAACTGAAGTACCAAAACGATACACGTCCTCCCCCTATACAGAAGGTTACAGTTTCAAAAAAAAGTACATACCGCTATAGCACTTAGTACTATTGTACCACTTACCCCTCTTGTACATTTTTATAAAAGGGTGCACCCTTTCATTTTATATACAACTGAAAGTTTTCTTTTTTGTACTGGGGGTACCACGATCCCCATTATAGTTTATAAAAGATGAACACCTTGAGATATGGATACTTTATTTTTTCTTTTTCAAAGCAAGTACTATTTTTAAAAAAGAATTTGAAAGAAAAAAGGTTTTGAAAAATGAAGTGCAATTTTTTTGCGTAAAGAGTGTTATACTGAACACTTTATATGTGAAGATAGATTGTGATGAAGATAGAGAACATTTAAGTTAGTTGTTTCTACTGGAATTTGGTAGGAACTTAAATAGTGAATGATGCTGCATATATATATATATTGTGTGTGTGTGTGTACAGGGTGACCCAGTTTTAATGGGACAACAAATAAATCCTGATTCTATGGCCCAAGATAAACAGAAAAAAGATGCCTTATGCAATTCTCAATAGTTTTCGAGATATTTCGAAATATAGATTTTTTTTATACATTGTTTTTTTCTCAAATAAAATGCGTAATAACTCAAAAACAAAAAAAGGTATTGAGTTTTCACCATTAGAAAGAGCATTAAATTTTCATAAAAAATTACTTACAATATAACCCAAGTATTATATTTAAAAAGGAACGTATGCCATTTACAATGTAAAATTAGAGTAGTTTAAAAAATTTAGTGTTATTGAAAACCACCATAAATTTGTTAACACCATTGAGTCTGAAATGCTTGAAAACTGGCCCATTTCATTACCTTTAAAAAGATATAACATAACCTTAACATTGTTTAAACATCCACTGAAATATGCTTAAAAACTCCAATAAATAGCTGCGCAATTTTCTATAGAAACACAACAAATATAAACAAAACACTTCTTAAAATAAAAAAAATGCAAAGTTAATCTAATACAAAGAAATGTTTTGTTTACATTTTTACTGCAAATTTTAGCTACTTTATTGAAGTTTTTTAAGTATATTTAAGTGAAAGTACAAACAATGTTTAGGTTATGTTATATAATTTTAAAGGTAATGATATAGGCCAGTTTTTAAGCTTTTCAGACACATTGGTGGCTATAGTATTAAAAAAGTTAGTTACTACTCTAATTTTAAATTGTAAATGAATGTATGTTCCTTAAAATGTAATACTTGGGTTATATTGTAAGTAATTTTAATGCAAATTTAATTCTCTTTCTAATGGTAAAAACCCCAACTTTATATATCTTTTTTTTGGTTTTTTGAGTTATTACGAAATTATAACAATGTAACCCCTGTACAAAATAATTAAGTAAAAAATATAATTTTTAGTGGTTTCACAGCAAGGTAAAGTT
>KZ651615.1:278002-289465 GCA_001010745.2 Gerris buenoi
ATTTTTTTTTTAATTGTACATCCTCCTGTCTTTCAAAGTACATATTGGAAGATTAAAAAGTAAAGTACTATTTTACGTAATAAACATCTCAATGAATTGTATATAAATATACTTCTTACCAGTGACTGCCGAGCCCTTATGCTCGTGGCAACGGGCTTAATTTTATATTTAGAAATAAAAGTAAAACTAAGTAAATTAATTTAATTAAGTTATTATATCTATCTATTTAAAGTCCAACCAATCATCAAAAACTTTTTTTGGAATAAAGGTGATTGCCTCAGATGAGCAATAGCAAATCATTTTGAGGTGCGTCTTCGGAATACTGCTCGATTATAAACTAGTTACACTGTAGACTAGTTAGATCTAGAATTGCCTGGTAATATTTTTTTTAAAACTAGTTGTGGCTGAAGTTCATCAGCTGTTTCAAGTGTTAATGAAACAATTGATGATGACCGAGGATGAAATAATCGGTCCGAGACTACTTAGACAAACTTTCTCATATACGAGTTCATAATTACTGCCTAGTGATTTCCGTGTATTAGTTTTCGTAGTTACATTTATTTGTTATTAAATATTTTATCAAAATTTATCGAAAAAATAAATTCTTCTCTGCGGGAAATCGAACAAGACCTCTCTCTAAGTCCGCGTTTAAAGCTATTTTCTCAGGCACAAGAATTCTATGGGAAAATGGTTTAGATTAGAAAATAGTTAGATTCGTATTTAAATGGACTACATTTTAGAATTTTTGATCAAAATTGTCGGAATCGTTTTTGAAAAAAAAAAAAAAAAAAAATTAAATAAGTTTTTCGGGTGTAACAAACACCAAATTTGGGGCTAAAATTAATTTCTTGATTTCGACACGGGGTATGATTTTTCTGAACAATGTATGCTAAATTGCGGCAAAATCGGTCCAGTAGTGTAGGCTGCGTCTGCACGGACTACAGGCGAACATTTTTTAAAAACCAATTTTTTGGACTCAAGGTATATCTAAAACGTGTAAATCCATCAAAATTTCATAATCGAGTTTTCGCGCCATCACAATTCTTTCTCTTTATATGAGAATGTAAATAGAAGATTTGCATAGAAACAACAGAAACCTCTTTGACTTCTTTTTAAAGTATTCAGATGAAAAAATTCGTAGGTAAAAACGTAGGTATACTTTAATTTTTGCCATATATGTTTCTTCAAATTTTATAAACTGTTTATTGTTCTGATATTCTGATGAATATAGACAAGCTCGTATCCCTGGCTTAATTTTTTTTCCTGGTGCTTAAAAAAAACAACTTATAATTAATCCGAGCTCCTAATTTGTATATATATATTTTTTAATTTCTCCAATCAAGTAATAATTTATTTCTACAAGTTTGGTAAAAGTTATGATCTAAAGGGAATTCGGGATAGGGCAATGTTTTAATAACAGTGTTTCACAAAAAGCAGTCGAGGAAGGAAAAAAAAAATTCAGTAGCATTTATTTTAAGGACGGCAGTAGTGATGAATTAGTAAAGAAATAACATGTATAATAATGAGTGAGAGAAAAAGAACAGACCATATAATAGTGATGTTGCTTTCAAAGTAGAAATAATGTGGAGAAGAAATCTGGCTTTTTAAAAAATGATTGAGCCAAAAAAAAAGTATAAAAAAATAAACAGTATAAATCAGATTATGCTGTTTTGAATGTTTGAAAGTGCTACTGGTTTAAGCATTTTAATATATATATATATTTATACAAGCGAGTAATTTTTTCGTATAGTTTATGAATGCACCTGATGTCTGAAGGTGGAAGAGAAATGGGATAATGTAAGAATGGAAAAGAAAGAAATATAGGTCTATAGAAAGGAAGAAACAGCACCTGTAATTAATATCTATTGGTCCTCAATTTGAATAAAAAGGAACAACCCAAAGAAAAAAACATGAAAGAATCTAACACTAAAACAAAACGAAAAAAAGGATAAATCAAGGTTGTTGATTGTTGATATATAACTCAGTAGAAGGATTTCAAATTCGTTTGGTTTTTTGTTGTTGTTTTTTTTTTTAAGGCCAAAAAAATAGTGAATAACATTATTTTTTGTTTTGAATGAAACATAAATGTTTATCGTTTTTTATTTGACTTTTTTTTGTTAAATTAGTAATATCAGAAGTAGGTTTTTGGAATCATTAAATTTAATGTAGAGAGGTTTGAGGAATTTGAATTAGCTAAACCTTTTTAAATTGTGTGGATATTGAGGAGTAAGTTAAAGAATGAAAATTAGTGTTTTACCTGACGTGTAGGTAAGAATTAGGTATCTGAGGGATTGGTGGTTCGATTCCAGGTCAGTGTACATTTTTTCTTCCTTTTTTTATTTTTAAGACAGATTTCCAAATTCAGCCACTGCTACATGTGACTGGCGACATAATGTCGTGATGTGAAAGCGACGATATTTGCACAAGTGACATGTTGTAGATCATGGATCTTCAAAGCGAAATTTGTCACAGGATGAGTGCGAACAAGCTCTCATATAAAGTGTCAATAAATAAGTGTAGTGATATCGCACCACAATACCTATATTGCTTATCGCTGAGTTCGGAAGTCTACCTTATCACTACAGTCTATAAGATTAGAGTTGGCACAATCGAAGGCGGGAAACAACAAATGTGGAGGTAGTTTTGGGGTTATAAAAAGGGAAAATCGGTGTTGCCATGTTATTTTTTTTTTTTGTGGAACAGGGGTAGAGTAGAGCATTTTTTTCTGAAGTTGCATTCAACATGGGGACCAATAAAATCGTTTCCCTCAAAATTTTCCCGCCTTTTGATTGTGCCAACTCTAATCTTATAGACTGTAATTTAATGATATGCATTTCTGTTAAACAACATTTAAGGGTTTTAATAATAATTGTAACGTACGCATTTTAATATTATCAAAGTATAGAGGAAAATTTCTGCTTCCAGATAGATGAGGATTTGATGATTTTGAATAACCAAGTTCTTGGTGTATCTGAATTGAAAATTTTCCAAAACAGAAATACGTTTTAGACATCAGGGTACATTATTGGTTTCGTGTCTGTCTGTCAGTCAAAACTATTTTGCGAACCACCACATCTAGCCCATTGTTGTTCCTTGGTTGTTTTAACGATATGCTCCCGAACGATGTTTAATGTATTCTCTGCGTTCACACTAACTTTTTTCTATACACCTTTTTTCTTTCATCTTTAAAAGTAGTCATCCTATTTTGAAGAGATTTATAAAATTTGAATATTGGATTTTTCCCTCCTAATTTTAACCGTATGTGCACTATTTATATTGAATAAAGTGTGAGACCATTGGGAATAGAAACAACCACACTTTAAATTCCCCATACGACCATTCATCGAATAATTGGACTCGCGACAGACCGACATGGAATCAAATTTTTCCCTGTTGTCTGAAACGGATCTGTATGGAATTTTTGAAAGGAGACAAAATATTTTCATTGCTCAGAAAGAGCATACAGCTTCCGTTTCCTTCAGGAAGATCGAAAGCAAAATCATTAAATATGCGGAACAGTTAAAAATTAAGTTATAATATAAAAAGAAGTAGATTTTTTTAATTTAAAACGAGGGGTTTTAATTATGTGAAGTCAATCCAGTTATTTAAATCATCTCTTTGTATAATAATGTAAAGTTATTAATAAATTAAATTAACAACAAATTAATAAAGCAAAATTTCACACAGAGGACGTTCATATTTAATTTTTTTATTGTTAGACCCAAATGTTAAATAAAAATTTACTCATTGAAATTCAGTGTAAAATATTTTTTCTCGTAATAAGGAACATTGCTAATTAGCTAACATGTGTATTACATTAATTTAATACAAATAATTAACGTAAGAAAATTTATAATAATTAGATATATAAAAGATAACTCTATGGTATTTAATTCACTAATTTATCAGTTATTTATAGATAGGATTGTACCATGTAAACACACACTTTTATATACATGAATATACATACACACAGACTCACACACACACACACATATACAGCCTATATATATATATATATATATATATATATATATATATATACACTAAATAAATGAAATGAAAACGGTTCGGTGTTGCTGAATCGATCAAACGAACTGTTTTAAAGCAACTAGAAAGGGAACGAGAGGAGAGAAAAAAAGGTAAAATAGTAACAAAAAAAAGAAGATAAAAAAGGAACCTAAGGATTTAGAAGTTGGAACAGAAGGCGGGACACTAATAGGACAGATTTCTGGTCCACAACACCATGACATTGATATATGAGGTACCGCGTTGTACCCGAGGTACCGCCCGCCACTTTAAACAAGTACCCTGTACCTCCCTGTACTCTGTTTGAAAAACTCCCTTCTCTATACAACTTGAAAAAAACTAAGCTTACACTCGTTCAAACATACTTTCAACTATATAAGCTATATTTGGTGAGGAGTTTACTTTTTTTTAATTCAAAGATTTATTTATATTTTATTTTATTTATAGATTTATATTAAATTATTATTACATATTATGATTAAAATACTATCACTCGCTTAAACATGCTTTTAGCTTATAAGCTATTTATTGGGTTAAGAGTGTAATATTTATAGATTTTTTTATTTTTTATTTTACTTATAGATTTATTAATTTAACTCACTGTCATGATACTCCTCGGCAGTTTTTCCTCATAGGTGCTTTTAGTTGGTCCTCTAGGACAAAAATAAGTTTTGGTACTTTAAGACGGAATATATGCCAAATCAAATTTTAAAATTTTAAGTTCCAAAAAAATATTAAGAAAGAAAATAAATTGAGCTTCTGTGTAAAATATTATTTTGAAAATAAAAAGAAGAAGTATTTACAACGTTACATTAAAATTGAAGGCTTTCAAAAAGTTCAACTTCTGAAATTACAAACGTAAAAAATAATATATGATGCTACCGAATTCCATTCAGATAAAATTAAAGAGTTGCTAGAGAGGCTAAACAAAAAACAAGAAAATAAACGAGATTGAAAGGTTATGTTTACCTTTTTTCAGCAGCTCAGTGTTAACCTCAATTCACTTTAAAAAAATTTTAAATCTTTGTTTAGAATTAATAAATCTGCTACTGTTATTTTTTTGTAGTAACTTTTTTCTTTTTTAACAACTCTTCACCTTTAATAACAAACCTGCCAATTCAACCAACATTCTTTTTTTTATACCACCATGAAAAAACTAAAATAACTCACCCACACATCAATTTTTTAAACAAGATATGAAAAAAAAAATCTAGACGAACAGCCCATTAAGTATTATTTTTTTTTTATTTACCTATAAAAGTAAAGTAATATATAATTGTATTTTATCATCAGAAACTCGTGGTTCAAACTAGATCATTCAAATAAGGGTATACAATCCTATGTTGGTCAATATTTTGATAGAAAAAGTTATTTTAAAATTTAAATGGTAGTGTATTAATTATTTTAAAATAATCAAACCTGGTTTCGTGAATTATACCGTTTTGGGAATAACAGAAAAACAAATTTTATTTAATATTACAATACGATTATACTCTTGAACAACAATCTTTATCAGAGATATGCTTAATAGATGGGTTTTTTTTGGGGGGGGGGGGAATATGAACATGTAGGTATGCCAAATTTTATCAAAATCGTTTAGACTCTTGGTTATTTATTTACATATTATCTATAATAAATATGATGTTAAACATAACCATGGGTTTCTGTTTCTTGTTTTTGTTTTGTCTTATGTACCTTGACTGCAAAACAGAATCTAAATGTTTTCTACTATTAAATCTTATCACAAAATTAATNATACTAAGCCATGTTGAAAGAAACGAACAAGATATGGTACTAATTAAAGTTAAAACCTCAGAACAAAGGGGCCTCCGGTAGGAAGAAAAAAAGAAGTTCTTTGAGTACATAGTAACTTAAGCATTTTTTTAACGAAGTACACTACAAATAGACTTAGTTCGAACAAAGGACTAATGAACTTAAATCGGCGTATAAACAGGATCATTTAGTGGTATAACTAGTTTAAGCATTAAGAATTTACAGTACAGTCTAGAAATAAAATAAAAAAGCGGAATGACATCATACAAACTTTCTCATATACGGTTCTTTGTTTTCGATTTTTCGGTGAATTGTACTATTTTTTTATCAGAAACTAAATTTGTTCCATTAAGTCCATTATCACCATTTTTTCGAATCTTGTGTTGATTCTTTTGCATTACATTTAGAACTAGATTAATTATTCTTTTTATCATTCAGATCATTTTACATGGTGGTATCTTTATGTTTACTATCACCACTTTTTCTGAATCGTGTGTTGATTCTACTATATTGTCACAGAAGAGAGTTAATCTTTCTGGAATACCAAAAGGTCTTGTGCGATTTCTGGCAATAGAATATATTTTTATGTTAGGTGTCTACATCCCACTTCCTCTTCAATACCTATTTAAGTGTATAAGCTATTTATACCTGGATTTCCATTATTTATTTTTTTTTTAAATAAACAGGATTATTATCGCTTAAAAACGGAAGTCGGCCCTCCATTAAAAAAAATATTTATTTATAAAATACCAAAGTAATATGAAATACGAAAAAAATATCATATATCATATCGCATTACCCTAAAACTAGGAAATGGTATTTTTAATTTGCCATATGCTTCATTTTTAATAATATTGAATGTAAACAAAAAATAAATTACAATATGAACTATACTGAACTATAATAGGAAACAAAATAAAAACTATTCACTATATTATCTATAATAAATATGATGTTAAACATAACCATGGGTTTCTGTTTCTTGTTTTTGTTTTGTCTTATGTACCTTGACTGCAAAACAGAATCTAAATGTTTTCTACTATTAAATCTTATCACAAAATTAATCTTTTTAACTAAATTGTTATCTACTTATCGTCGTGACCGTTTTAGAGGTAGATTTTTTTTTTTTTTTTTTTTTTTTTTTTTTAATAGATATCTCGTAACCATATAGCTAAAGATGGTAACATATCTAAGTTTGAACGCAAGATAGGTTGTTTTTTCGTTTTGTTTTTCATTTGAGCAATCGTTTAATTAGTAATCAGATAAAAAACAAAAAAAAAATGAGTACTCTAACGGCCTACCTCCTCCTTAGATCTAACCAAAAATTACATCCTTGTCGATTCATGAAGGAAAATAATACCGGTGGCATAAAAGTTAGTTTTCACTGCCTCCCTAATTACAACCGTTTAATTACTAAAACTACAAATCATTTCTTCACTATAATGATAATTCCTAATTGCTTAAATGAAACTGTACATTTAAAAAAAAAAAAAAGTATCCTGTTTTTTTCATTTATGGTATTAGTCGTAGAATTATAAAAAAAGAGAAAGTATTGTTGTATTATTATTTTGCCTTTATTTATTTTATTTGAAAAAAATCAAATTCTCTAAATATCCGAAAAATAAAAATGCGGAATATCTTTGTTCTTCTAAAAATTTTAACAAACAACCATATCTTTAATAAAACCTGTACGTATTTAATTAAAATCAATTTGGATTGAACGGTATAATAGAAATGTATAGAAAGCTATATGCCACACTGTTTGACTGTTGATCTTTACATATTATCTTTTTTGAACCCTGAACACAAAAGGACAACAATGCGATTACTAAATATACATGATTTTAATGCAATAATGTTTTCCAAACGATTTAAACACAGTATTATTGCTTTAAGTGAACTTTCCCATAAAAGAATGATATGAGTTCAATTCCCAGACCCGATTTGCTCATTTTTTCTTCCACCCGTTTCTTTCCAAATATTACTGTTAACTTTAAGTCTTGTATATTTTTACAATTGCTTTTAAATTAGCGGGATTAGGATGCTTATCTTATTCTTGTTGGTAAAAAAAATCATCCAGTAGCAATTTCAAACAACGAATGCAGTAATGATATTTAATTTTTATGGTCGTTGTAGTTTTGTATGGCATAATAATTGACCGTAAATTATCCGTTCCTCATTTTTTTTTGTATAATTGTAAGACAATTATTCATGTTTTTTAATTCTTTGTTTTTCGTCATTAATTTTCATTTCTTCCTCTTCTCATTTTCTTCTAATCTTTTTCTGGTTATAATTTTTGTTTTGTTTTATTTAGGATAAAATAAAAAAAACTTACATCAATTTATACTGTTTTTCTCGAAATTAAGAAAGTAGTAAAAAAACCACCAGTGGAATATGATATAAAATAGACGTGTATGAGACCCCTATATTTAAAAATGATGAGATTATGATTTTAGGGGCAAAACAATGGGTAAGAACAGAAGCTCTTAAATAAATTTACAGCTTTTTACTTTAATTTACCTTCAAAGAAATATTATTATCTTAAATCGAGATCCAACACCGAGATTTCAACGGAATTATCCGTTTTGGGTGCTTTTAGACCATTTGAATGGTTTTTAGCTCGATATCGGTGTGTCTGTGGCACGTATAACAACTCCCACAGTTTTAAAGCTAGAGAGTTGAAACTTCAGAGGTTCAAAAATCAGTCAGCTTCCAATTTAACGTTATTAACCCATTTTACAGTTAGCAAAATATTTGTAAAACATCGAAATATTTATCAATCAAATCATGTTTAAATTTGTAAGATAAACAGTTCTACGTAAGTTTTTGATATCTGCCGTCATTTTGAAAATATCGACTTTTGATCTTTGGAACTTTTATGCTGAATAATTTTGAAACTATTTTGCCAATAACAACAAATGAAGTATCGATACAAAATTGTTTAACATAAAAAACAACATGTATTGAGCTCGTCCAAATAAATTGAATAGATTAAATGTTGAAATTTTGAAAAATAGTTAGATTATTTTGCTGTAGGAAAGAGTTCGTTTACATTTTAAACTAGTTAATATAATTTTTTTTTCTTATTTGTCTAGTTGTAAAATCATTTATATATTTATGTTTCTGCGTATGATATTTTTGCACTATGACTGTAATTGACAGATTTATTGACGACAGATAATAATAATCCGCCAAATATAAAAATAAGTGAAAAAAAAAAAATGTTTGAAATTATATAGTGATATTTTACCTGTAATTAATGTCTATGTTGGCTTTTCATTACGATATTATAGACGATAACTTTGCTTGTACAATCTAAACAAATTAATAAATAATTTGAAGTAATTTGATCATTCTAAAGAATTTATTTTAATATCACCGAATTAAGAGTATGCTAGAGACAAATCTATTTCAGACATCAGTGAATATTTTTGGTCTAGTGCCTGATTATGACTTTTCGGTCTCTCAGTTATTTTTGCGAAACCACCCTATCTTAGAAACTACTTGTCTAATATTAATGAAATTTTGATGATTGTTCATAAGTAGCCCATTGTTAGTCCCATATTAATATCAACCTCCTTCGCACATTGCTTTCTCTTTCTTATTGCCACGAAATACGTTTCTTTTATTAATACTTATGTCATTAAAAGTACTGATCCTATTTCAAAGAACTTTAGATGGTTTGTCGGAAGTAAACTTATAGATAAATCTGTAATCATTTCCCACATATTTAATTGTATCGAAAAAGATCCAAACAACATCACTTTCAATTAAATATATATATNATGCAAAAGCAACACAAGTTTAAAAAAACGTAATGAAGCCAACAGTTTAAAGTATATTTTATATATATATATATGTGTGTATGTGTGTGTGTGTTTGTGGGTGTGTGTCTGCATATACATATTTACCGATAATTTTTCGTGCCAAACTTGGTGGGAATGAACTATGGTCATTTAACTGGAGTTATTTATTAACGATCCGTTTTAAAAGGTACTTTTCAGAACCACCTTTATTTAGTTGACAATGTCTGTATTATATTATATGAAGCGTGAACTTATTTATCTTTAGCTACATATTTACAAGCAACCCGATTGGAAAAGTACTTTTTAGGACCACTTGAATTTAGATAAATGAATTTTTAATTTTATTTTTTTATCAGTGAAATGAGGAATACGAGTAAATGATTCGAAACTTGATCAGTAGATTCTTTAGGTTCGTAGGTTTCCGCTGCCAGACCGGAGATGACCGCGTCACAGATTTTGTTAATCTCGACGTTTCGACCCTTTACAGGGGTCATTTCTCAAGGGACCTTTCCATGAGATGAAAATAACAATTCTAATATGCCTGACCGTGGAGTGACTCCCTTATCGTAAACAACTCCCTTGAGAATTATCCCTGGTAATATGGGGGTTCGAAGCATTGGGATTCACAAAATCTCAGACCCGGTTTTTTCCATAAATATGTAATTAATCTGACAAGTTTGCCAAAACCAATCTTTATGTGAAAAAAAATTACAAGACCATAATTACCTTATGAGTTTTGAGTAGTACATTTTATTTATTTTTTTCTCTTTTATGAATTATAAGCCATGTTCCTTTTTTGTTTTTTTTTTTTTTCATTTTATCGATTACTTTTTGTTCGACGAAAAACGTTTTTTTTTGTTATATCTACATCCCTCTTCCCTTTAGCTTAAAAAATGACAAAGTCTTGATTTAGATAACAAAAAGGCGAAGAGGTGAAGCTTACCCTCTCTCCCTATTTTCGAAGTGAAAAGCTTTTTTTAAAAAAAAAAAACCCTTCCCCCTCCTCCATTCTATATAACCAGGAAAATGTGTATCGGAGAATCATTGCGCATGTCTTAAGAGCATGCGCAGTACCAAGTTTCGAGGTTATCACTAGGGACAACGAACACCCCTCTCCCCTTGGATGAGGGGAAGAGGTATATCGACCTCTTCTATAAGTCGCCATATTATTTGCCCACAACACTCCCCCCCCCCCTTCTAACTTCTCTAACACACGGATTCACCCGAAAATAACAAAAATAGAAACATAGACGTCTTTATACTTATATATTTTTTAATTATTTAAAATTATAACTAACTCTTTATAAGAATGTATAATGAAGAAATCCTCATTATATTTTTTTATTTATTTATAAGAGCAGTTATACAAAAAACACTATTTTTTTTTTTAATAAGACACTTTATACTTAAATGTTATTTAATGTTTACTACTTAGTATATTTGGCTACTTTATAATTTTATCTGACCAAAAACCACTTGTGTGGTAAAAAAACACCCTGCCAAGTCTGTGGTCCAAAAAAGTTGTGAAATCAACTTTCTATTCCGCCAAGTGAGGTTGGCACTTTCTCCTGACCCATCACTATCAACATTGATACTTTTCAGCTTCTTCTCCTTGGCGGTGGGCCACGCGATTTCCTAAAACTGGAATTTTATATTCTTCAAACACCAATACAATTTCTTGTTTCACCTTCACATTTGCCAAATGAGGTTTGTATGGAAAGATGGTTGTGTGGAAAGATGTTGTGGAGAGATGGTTAACATTAGGTAGTACTGCAGGCACACCGCCAAGGAGAAGAAGCTGAAAAGTATCTATGTTGATAGTGATGGGTCAGGAGAAAGTGCCAACATCACTTGG
>KZ651615.1:353738-368888 GCA_001010745.2 Gerris buenoi
AAGGGAAGTTTGTTTTCAAGCAATCACGGACTAGTATATATATATATAAATTGTTGAATTGCGCTCTGTTTAAGCGGCAGAGACCCTAATTTCACAGTTGACCTCCCACTTTTACCTCCACCCTAGGCCATCGTCCACTAGTTTCAAGACTTAAGGGATTTCTTATCCCTCCCGTTTTTATACTTAGTTTGAGATGCTCCTGAGAAATAAGCCCTTTTTGAAAGTCCTTTTTTCTAGTTGCCCTTTTTCTATAGAAAATCCTATAAAAGATTTCTTATTTTTGAAGGGCCTTGCTTCTATCTTATATTTTCAACTTCTCTTTTCTTTCTTATACTCTTAGTATGTATATAGATAAAATATTTTGATGGCGGCAAGAATTCAATTTTTTAATATTTTGATGGATCATCCACTTTTTAAGTTACAGTAAGTCACAAAGTTTTAGAAAAGGTTTTTGTCTGCTATGTGTCTTCTATGTAGACAAGGAGCCTAAACTACTGATGAAATTTCGTTTACAATCTATACACATGTACAGAACAATCGCACCCTAAAGTGGAATCGTGAAAGTTGTTTTGGTTTTCAATTTGGAGCTCTAATCCATAAAGCTCTGAAAAAACCTTGAAAATATTATCAAAATTACGACAATCTTGATCAAATAAACCCAGGTGTTTACTGTCTCGATTAAAGAGAAATTATTGTGATGGTGTGAAAATTGGATTCTGAGATTTTTATGAATTTACACGTTTTGTGGTCGTGGTCCCCTCAATTGAAAAAAGTGGTTTTAAAAAATGTCTGTTTGTCGTTGTGTAGACGCATGGAGCCAAAACTACTTGGTTGATTTGGACAAAATTTAGCATACATGTTCAGAAAAATTATACCCCGATGCGAAATCGAGAAATAACTTTATCTCTAAATTTGGATTCACAACCCCCAGAAAAAATTATAATTCTCTAAAACGGTTCCGACAATTTTGTTAAAAAATTCTAAAATGTAGTCCATGTAAATACGAATCTAAAGATGTAAGTTGTTTTCCCGAGAGGAATCTAGTTTTCGTGATAACGATCAAAAAAATTTTTTTTTTTACCCAGTACCCCTGTGAACTAAAATTTAAATTTCGAAAATGCATGTAAACAGTGTTTTTCCTCTTGCTTTGAAGAGATCGTACTAAAAATGTAGATTTGTATAAAGAACATATATACACACACACGTACCTTGACTTTTATATTATATGCATATCTATATATATATATATATATATATTTATATATGTATATATATATGTGTGTGTGTGTGTGTGTAGATATGCATGCAAATAAAGTTAAAACGTGTAATATAGTATTCACATCTATTGTATTTATAATAAGTAACGAAATTGAACTTTTTTATTATGGTGATAACTGCTAAAGAGAGACCATAATTTAAAAAAACCGAAGATGATGTACCATTAAAAATATAAACTAATGCCACATTAAATAATAAACTTAATTACGCGTACTTATACAATGCGCTGTAAATTAGTGCGTAATAATGCATTGCTAAAATGTTAATTGATGGTAATAAGTAGCAATAAGGTAACGACGTAAGTCAATTAAATTATGTAGTGCAAGTTTATTGCTAGTAGGTATGCTATTATTAGTATTATAAATTATTACGCTTTAATATGCATTTAATATATGTGCAGGTAATGATGCTAATAATACTAATGATAAATAGTTAATTTTTATTTTAATATATATTTTTATCTTCTTGCTAATTTCGTTTGTTGACCCTTGTTTTTATATTATTTATTTTTACTTTCTCATATATACCTCGTATTTATATTTGTAGAAAAAGTATAGGGATTGCGTGAAATTTGGATTATTGATGGTTTTTTTCACATTTTAAAGTCCCTTGAGTCAAAAATAGAGGTTTTAAAAAAATATCTTTCGTCTATGCAGACGCGCAAAGCCTTAACTACTAATCCGATTTCGATAAAATTTGAAATACACGTTCAGAAAAACCATTCTCTGACAGTCCACTGCTGTACTGTACATAGCTTTGTAATAGGCATTTGAAAAAAAAAACAATCCACTGGATAGTGGCCATATCCCACCCTTTATGGTGGACACTGTGATTTCCATGATCCTTAGTACAGAATTAGTTTGACCACTAAAAATAAAGTCGATGTTAGTTTGTCACTTGATATGTGACCACTTTGATTTGGAGTAATATTTGAATAATTATGCTATCATGTGGAAAAATAACACCAAATTTATTTTTGATCTAGTAATTTGGTACTCCAGAGATTTACTATGAACTAAGAAAGCTCTGTATGAAAAAAAGCCGAACAAGTTCGTTTCCGAAAAGGCTTAAGAAACGAAACTATTTAGGAATTTCATTTAATCGTTTGGCTTACAATAATAATTTGAAACATAGCCACTAATTCCTGGGGCGAAGGCTAGTTTCTTATATATGTGTTAAATATCACTTATACTAACTAAGTTCAATTTTTAAGCTTTTGTTAGTATTCATACTACAGAAAGTTTAAATTTTTTAATTTAAATAAAATTATAATAATATCAAAAGGCTATGTGCCACACTAATTGGCAGTAAATTTTTTCCCTGAAAGTAAAAATTGAAAAATCATAAAACTTTTTTAATTTTAACATTTAAAACTTATATTGAATTTTAACTTATGAAATTTTAATTCGAAGATATCATTAAACAAAAACAAAAAATTAAAATAAAACAATCTACTTACTCTCTTACTTCAAACGGATCCAACCGATTTCGTAAAAAAGTTGCTTAAAAAGATAGAGTGAGAGAGAAAAAACTAAAATGGGTCTCAAAAAATGCAAATGAAGATTGAGTAGAATTATAGGCCGGCTGTTGGTTAGAGTAGCAGATGTTTTAGTCGCGAGCCGCACATCACTGCTCGCCCGTTAACTTTATCCGAATCTACCGCAAAAAAACTAATGTTACATCACTCCAAGTCTCCCAACAAAATCTCTTTTTAAACCATCTGCAATCTCTATCAATACTTAATTGTAATACTTAATATCCCTTTGTCTTAGTTATTGATATCATATCTCTGTGATAGTATACAGACATAACTTATAGATTGTTAATTTCTCTTAGTACTTAGATAACTAAAAGTAAACTTAAATGTACCTCTGACCTTTGTCCTTGTTATCAGAGCTGTGATAATTTAGACACAACTATAATCAACCNTTTTTTTGCATTCAAACTTAAATTTCCCCATGAAATCGATATGGAATCGCAATGTTATTTATACCGTTCAAAAGAGTATTAAATGAGGAAGTTTTTGTGAGATTTGACAGTCTTCAAGAGTTTTTCTAGGAAAATAGTGAGCGTTCAAAGAAATTCAGAAATTTTATTTTTTATAATTTTTTAACGTTTGAACTGTTCTTTCTGCTGAATTTGAAAAACAAAAATGCTCTAGTTTTATAGGAAATTTAACACTGATTACGGAAATATGGTCGTAAGTTAAAAATAATTGTCTTGAAGTGGAGAAATTGCGGCTTTATTAGCAAAAAACGTGTTTTTTTTTAAAAAAAAATCTTTAAAAAATCATATTTCGGCAACGGATTGAGATAGAAAAGTGATCTTGGTGAAGTTTTGCTCCATTTTGGATCTAGTTACACCAAAAAAAAATCGGTTTAGGTCGGTAACACCCTGTATAGATAGTACTTTTCTCTTATTATTTTTTCTTACTCAAACAAAGTATAATTAGTATATTAATACTTATAGATAGCTAGAATGTCCTACTGTCTTAGTCCTTGTTATCAAAGCTGTGATAATATAGATACACTACAGATTATAGATTGTACTTTTCTCTTAGTATTTTTTCTTACTCAAACTAAGTATAACTAGTATTAATACAGATAACTAAACTAAAAGTAAACCATCAATTTAATTCCGGGTAACACAGTTTCCTATACAATGTTTCATATTTAAAAATAAAAAGAAAATAATGGCGCACAGTGACACGTGCCTTCAAGCATCCGGTGAATTACAATATTTTTTTTACGTCAGATCATAGTGGAGGTAGAAAAAAGCAGTGTTATCCTAATAACGGTCCCAAAAAACTAATAACTAAAATACGATATACCTTAAAACAAGCGAAGGATACAGGTGTTTGATGTTTATATATATATATATATAATCATAATTCAAGGATGAATCGGAAGTTCACCTGCTTTCCTTTTTTGAAGACGAAAGAGAACGTTTCGTCGATCGTAATATTATAATTTATGTAGTTTAAGATATAATGAGTCGAAAAGAAGAACAAGAATAACAGTATTTAATAGTAGGGCGTGTTCAGCGTCGCCTTGCGGCGAAAACGGAAATTATTAATAAATTGGTCTAATGTTAGGTATTGAAAATATGTGTTTTTTATATAAAATAATTAAATTCTATTATTCCGCAGAAATAATATAACATAAGAATATAACATTAGGTCTGTGATTGTATAAATCCTAATATTTCGTTGTTACAACAGAGATCATTCTTAATTACCTCATGATGTGGGACATTAGCAACTAGACGATATGATTATGTGCTTAATAAGGAAGTACACATACACACCACTATATAACACAGTATGAACTATAACCTGACAAATACATAAAAATGGTCATTCTCAAGTAAGTTGTTCATGATGTGAGTTATTAGCAGCTAGGTCTTATCTAGTAATTCTATAAACAGTAGTCATCGCTACCAAAAAGTAAAAAATAAATAATAATAAAACCATTTATGTTCATCGTTATTTTTTAGGAGTTCTAGGAAAATCCATGCTAAATTTGAAGAAAATCGAACAACGCATTTGGTCTTGACTGCATAACAAACTAATTAACAGACTCGACGATCGAGTGACGAGTTGATCCTGAGACCTCAAGGAGATTTATTGATCGAGTGGAGGCTCGATCAATAAATCTAAATCTCACTAAGGTGTCTGCTGTCACAGATCGTGTAAATCGTAAATCCCTTAGTTTACAACTTATTAAAGAATAGTTAGAAGGAAGTTAATCATGATGTGTTAAATTATGTGTTATTAGCAACTAGACATAGATTGTTTAGATCTTACTAAGGAGTACACTGTCATAGATTGTGTATAGCCTGACGTTTTTCAATTATTTTCAAGGGAGTTTTTCTTGGTGTGGACAGTTTGCAACTAGACATAGATAGTTTAGATCTTACTAAGGAGTACACTGCCATAGATTTTATATGGCCTGACGTTTTTCAATTATTTTTAAGAGAGTGCTTTTGATGTGGACAGTTTGCAACTAGACATAGATTAAGTTTAGATCTTACCAACGAGTACACTGCCATAGATTTTGTATGGCCTGACGTTTTTCAATTATTCTCAAGGGAGCTGATCTTGATGTGGAGAGTTTGCCACTAGACATAGATTAAGTTTAGATCTTTCTAAGGAGTACAATATCTTAGATTATAAAAATCCCTTAGTATCTATCATATTATAGAGATCAAGGAGTTGGCAACTTAATGGAGTTGCCCATGATGTGAATCATTTGCAACTAGACATAGATTAAGTCTATAGATCTCACTAAGTAGTAAAATATCTTAGATTGTAAAAATCCCTGAGTTTCTTAAATATTATAGAGATCATTCTCAAGGGAGTTTCTCATGATGATTAGCAACTAGAAATGTTAGAATTAACAAAATTTCCGGCGCGATTTATTCTTTATACCTAATTTATACTCAATTAATTATCACGGTTAAATAATCTTATTTAAACATGTTTCCCTTTGTAATTATCTTTTTTTAACATTATTTTAGTATTTATATTAATTAAATTCTTCTTTTAATAATAATTATTCATAAATTATAACTACTTTCGGAAATGAGAAATAATAAATTAACGATATGTTTAAACAGAGTAATTATAATAAAAATGATAATAAATTAACAAAATAACTGATAAGACTAATAACATATGATAATGTTAATAACAATCTATATAAAGAGTTACTACTCTGAGTTTCTTAAATATTATAGAGATCATTCTCAAGGGAGTTTCTCATGATGATTAGCAACTAGAAATGTTAGAATTAACAAAATTTCCGGCGCGATTTATTCTTTATACCTAATTTATACTCAATTAATTATCACGGTTAAATAATCTTATTTAAACATGTTTCCCTTTGTAATTATCTTTTTTTAACATTATTTTAGTATTTATATTAATTAAATTCTTCTTTTAATAATAATTATTCATAAATTATAACTACTTTCGGAAATGAGAAATAATAAATTAACGATATGTTTAAACAGAGTAATTATAATAAAAATGATAATAAATTAACAAAATAACTGATAAGACTAATAACATATGATAATGTTAATAACAATCTATATAAAGAGTTACTACTCCCCAAAAAAAAATCTTAAGATTTCTTTAATGCCGCTCTTCAATTAGAATCTTTAACAATGAACAATTACAGTTTGGTAACACTCGTACAGTCTAGTTACTTTTTTCCTTTTCTTATTCTCTGGTTCATGAACATAACCTGATTTTTAATGATAGAAAAATGTTATCTTGTGTTTTTTTTTATTATTTTTGTTAATTAGTGTATTAGGCCCTTTCATTTATAAGTTTATATTAACGTACGGTGAATTACTGTTTCATGTGGTTTTATTTTTAGACCGTAATACCGTAATGTAATAATATGTACTTGGTACTGAGGGTTTTTTTCTCATTTTCTGGCTATCTTAAGTGATAATTATAAAAAAAAGAGAAACTTTTTTTTCGGGGAGAAATTCTCTTTAAAAAATATTTTACTTGTCTATCATGTAAACTCTCTTTTTTATAATGGTCAAAAAATAATTTTTACGGATTTAAAATGTGTGAGTCGAGAATTGTTGACACATTATACCTAAGGTCGAAAGTTGGTCGAAACAGGGAAAATACTATTATTTTATTTTATTTTATTAAAGTACAGGTGAAATACTTTTTTGTACTCAGCAATTAAGGTTTTTATAGTAAAACCAATGTGTTAATAAAACAGGCACGGTTTTTATAGGATAAATACTTTATCATTAATTTTGTAGTATTAAGATAATATTATGATATTATTATTCAAGGAATAAAACACAGATCTAAGGATTAATCTCTATATTGTCTGACCACAAAAATATATACAATTATGTAATATGGGTTTCCACTTTACTTTTACACTAAGCATTTTTATTAGAAGTAGGAAGGAAGTTCTTTTTGCTTGTATATTTCTCTCGCTCCCCGACCAGATTCCATTTAAAATATTATTAAATATATAACTTCACTAAACAAAAGCATCTGCTTGTACCAGGTTGAAATTTTACAAGCCTGTTTCAATTGTACATTAGACTACACATCGTCGAAACGTGATGTTTTATTAAAATCGTAAGAACGAAAAATATTGGTACAAACATTTTTTATTTTATTTTAAACGTTTAGGTCTGCTTTAATAGTTTTTGTGTCGGCGTCGGAAGTTATTTAAAAACGTTTTTTGTCTCATTGAATAGATAAAATTAGACTTTTTTCCCGTCCTAAAATTCCAATTTCACTTTTGAACTTCGTTTTCGTGAGCGTTGCATGCAAACGTATTGATGGATAACGTTGTTCAACAAACAAATCCTGTGCATTGGTAAAATGAACATGTTTACCAAATTCCAACTGATTATCTTTTACTCAAGTTATTGTCATCGGCCGATTTTTTCGGATTCACTCCCGCGGACTCCAGACGCTGTAAACGTTCCATAAGGAACTTCGTTCCAAAAATACTGTGTCGTTAATAAGTACATTTGTTTATAAAACAATTACTGTGTCTTATATAAAAGTATAATTTTTTATAGAACAAATACAGTTCCTTACAGAACAAGTTCGGTTGTTTATATAACAAATACAGTTCCTTGCAGAACAAGTTCGGTTGTTTAAATAATAAATACAGCTCATCACAAAGTCAAGTTCGGTTTTTATATAGAACAAGCATGGATTGTTACTTACATTCATATTTAAATAAATTAAACACTGTCGCCATTACTGTAAATATATTACATATATACATTTACAGTATAACAGTAATTAGTCCTAAACTGAAATATAAGACGTCAGTTCTCTAGTCAAACAAATTTTTTTTTAACTGAATGTCTGGGGCTGATCAAGCAAATCATCTATTGGATAATTCCATGTACATATTATTATTATTATTTTTTTTTTAATCCCTCCTCAAAGGACATTTAACATTTTATTCTGTTGTTAAAACATTATATCATCAACATGAACCTTATCGATTTCCTTCAAGGGTAGTGTTTTTTTTTTTTTTTTTTTTTTTTTTTTTTTTCGCTGAAGTTTTCTTATCCTATTTTTAGGGTTTTGTAGATACTTCTCAAAACCCTTATGCCGAGGGTGATGTGTCCGTCCGTCCGTCGCTCTTTGGTTCATAGGGCCCGAACCGTTCAAGCGAAAGTGCTGAAATTTGGAACCCTGGTGCAACTTTTTGACCCAACCAGAGGAAAAATATACAGAAGTCCATAATTAGATTTGCGCATGCGCAATTCAAAAAAATGTGGTAAACTCAAAAATTTACATTTTTTTTAATTTTTGAGTGGGGTATCAAATGAAAGCTGCTGAAGAGTAGAACACAAATATATATATGCTTTTTTAAATTTTGCATTCCTTATAGGGGAAAAAAATCAAAATATACCCAAAAAAAATTTCCCCCCCCCCAACCACTATAGATTGGCTGGTGCTAAAATTTCGAAATAATTCATGCTAATGCCTTATTGTTGGGCGATGAAAATTCCGGGAGTTGATCCCAAATTTTTAAAAATTGTCAATTTTGGGCGCGAAATAGTGAAGTGCGCCCAAAATTTTATTTTTTTAAAATTTTGAGTTGGGTATCAAATGAAAGCTGCTGAAGAGTAGGACACAAATATATATATGCTTTTTCAAATTTTGCATTCCTTATAGGGGGAAAAAATCAAAATATACCCAAAAAAAATTGTCCCCCCCCCAACCACTATAGATCGGCTGGTGCTAAAATTTCGAAATAATTCATGCTAATACCTTATATTAGGGCGATGATATTTCCGGGAGTTCATTCAAAGATTTTAAAAATTGTCAATTTTGTGCGCAAAAATTTGGGGTGCGCCCAAAATTTTATTTTTCAAAAATTTTGAGTTGGGTATCAAATGAAAGCTGCTGAAGAGTAGGACACAAATATATATTTGCTTTTTTAAAGTTTGCATTCCTTATTGGTTTATTACTGATAAAAAACATTGTGACCCCCCGGGGAATCGAACCCGGACTCTTGAGATCGAAGACCAGAAATCATAATTACATAATGGGTATGCTTACTCATCTACAAAACCCTAAAAAGTACTTGGGGCAAGTACTTCCCTGTGATTTTTAATAATATTAACAATCAATCATATTTTACAAAAAAAAATTCTAATTTGGAACTTTTTAACTTTTATTGTTAATTTTAAGACGACTTGAGTAAAGCAACTAAACGTACAAAGTTAAAACTAACAATAATCATAAAGTAAGAATGATAATAAAGTAAAAACACCATAAACTTACTGATAATTGCACCAATAAAATAAATATAGATTTATTCCGAAGCACGCACATCTTATAGATTTATTTTCAAAACGGAGGGGAGAAGAAGGATAACTCGTTTTCAAGTTATCCTTTAAGATTTTAAATATATATTATAGCTCTCTTCCTTCGTTCCGGAATTGATACTATAAAGTAAAATGTAAACTCGAAAATATAATTTATTTCTTCAACAAAACATAATAATAAAATAATCTAATGTAAGGTAGAAGCTGAAAGATATTTTATGTTATATTGTCAACACTGTGTTGTAATAAAAGTCGAAAAAGAGTGGGAAACGATTATTTTCAAATAAATTATTTGTTTATGATGTGTACCTAAAGGCAGTTTTACTAATATAAATCCGTAAATGGAAGAATTAGGGTTGCCAAAGAGCTTATGCAAGTGCTATGTGTAGTTGCTTCATCAGCTGTATAAACAGTATAATTGACATTTGAAAACGGATAGCACTTTATATATAACACTTTATTTCAGTAATGTAAACAGAAAACCTAGGATAGGAGCTCTTTCCGAAAGCGGCAATCAAACCCGCTCTCTTACTTCCAAAGCCTGAGTGGTTGATCGATACATTAATACTTGATCAGTATATTCTATCGATAAACTGATCATGTTAACACTTATTTCTTTTTTTATCTAATTCTAAAACATGATATGATAACAGCTCTTAATAGAGGCTTAAGGAACCATACCGAGAATTCGACAATTTTCTTACCTGTCGTTAGAGGATTGACACCTAAGAGATTTAGATAAGAGATTTAGATTTAAAATAAATTTCTCCACAATTATAGTGAAAAATAAAATAATGAGCGACAAATAAAACAAATATTAATTGGTGAACAGAATAAGCGCATCAATTCTGTTTTATAAATAATTGCAAGATAAAAATAACTTTTTATATACCTAATACGTTTTTAAATTGTCTGTCATAAATCATAAATTTGAAACCTGTCAAAATAAAGATTGTAAATATGGGACATGTCAAAAAAAAAACAAAAAAAACTTGCTAATTATTTCCGAACTAACTTTCCATACAGCAAAATTTGCTAAAAACAAAATAAATGTTGCTGAAAGATGGCTAAAATTATTTAAAAAAATGCATTGTCATCGTGTGCTGAGCTATTAAAAGTTTTAAATGTCTAGCTACTCGGGAAGTTAGTTGAAAATCGATTTAAAGAGTTGTACTGAACAAACAAACAGACAAGAAAGCAAGCTAATAAAAACGTAGTAAAAAAATATTAGTTTCAGGCTTTTAATACTTTGTGTGGGTTAAACTTACTAACAGGATAAAGGAACATCTCGGAGAAAACATTTAATTAAACAAACAATAAAAAAGTTCAGTAATGCACCATAACTTAATGTGCGAATTTTCAATGAAATCTGCGTATTATTGGCTTATGATAGTATAGGAAATTTTTGGTTTAGAATTTGGATGGGTGAAAAAAAATGTTATTGGTACACACGGGTACGGGGTACAATAGTCAAAATAGTATTTACCCTTGAATATGCATTTCTTTGGAAAGCTCTTTAAGAGTACAGTAATTGTTGTTATGTACACTTTTATTATATTTTCATATAAGAGGGGGTAAAATAGAAAAAAACACATTTTTATGTTATTTTTGACCCTGTCAAAATTTGACCCCTAAATGAAGTCCAAAAATTCTGGCCAACGAACTCATCCTTTCTTCTGATATTATTGACATTTTAAAATTTGTTAGGATTTTTTAAGTGCATCCTAGGGTGAGATATCGTCTGGAGTGACACATACATGTATACATATATACATAAAAAAGTGTTCAATTTTAGGAATCGATTCAGAATGGTTTAAAACGGATTTCACTGGAAACAATTTTCAAAAATTCGCATTACAAAAATTTTGAAGTCATTGCAATAGCTTAATTTTCTTCGAAAATTCGCTAAAATAAAATAATCTGCCAATTGGTGTGAGCTTCCTCTCTCTCTCTCTCGTCCTTAATGATACTTTAATGATGTGGCACATAGTTTCCTTGCATCCTATCTCGTACTTAATTGATTTTATATTTTTATAAACCGTTATTGTCTAATTTGTTTAATTGTTTCCTCCGTTTTTTTAATGTGTCAATTTTTTTTTGCTTCCGAGCTTACCGAAGGTAACGAAATAATTTTTTTTTAATTTTTGGAATACTATTCCACTCCTGTTCTATGAGATTAGGGTCAGGATCAGGACCTCTTGCTTGCCAGGAGCATATCGTTCCCATGAGCGTTCATCCCATTTACGAGGTTCAAGTAAACCCGTGACTTCCGTTTAATAGTTTTAGTTTTCAACCCTCCCATTATTACATTAGCTATTTAAAAAAAAAAATGAAAGTAGTGAGTTAATTTTGTCCACCCAGTGTATAATCCCTAAATATAAGGACCAATTAAAATTAATAAATTGTTATATGTATTTTGACATGGAGACAATTATACATGGTTTGGTGTGTGGCCTTTACCAATTCTCTTGGGTTTTACATTGATTTCGAGAGACGTTCAAAGTTATTAAAAGATATTTTCCTCTTTTACTTTAGTCGGTTGTGATACGTTCAATATAATTTTATTACTATTTAATTGATCGTTAATATATTGTGGCGTGGGTTCAAAATGATTTTGAAGGGGGCAACACTGGCAACACGCTACAATTTATATGTTCTAGATTATTGTCTTGTAAATCGTCAGCCACGTTTTTCCCTTTGGGAAAAATAGAAATGATATCTAATTAGATATAGTTACGGATGATTTTAAAATAAGTCAAAATATTATCTTAAGCTGTAGCAATAATTTAAAAAAGGACCAGTCGACGATTTTATTACCTCGTAAAATTAGATGCGGTTTTTTTTTTTTTTCATTTTCAGATTAGGGGAGAAATCCCTTACTCCCTGAAAGTTCGCCTTAACAAAAACTCATCTTGTAGTGTTATAAAATAGGGTGAGGTCTTCCTCCCCTCCCATAACTAAATAATTATGGGTGTCTACAAAAGAAGAATGATTTGCAAACCATAATATTTTTGGACAGTTTATAATTTAATTCTATTTAATCGTGAGAATTAATTTTTTCTTTTGAAGATTCATCTCTAATTCCGCGTGCATATAACCTATTTTTTACTTCTTTATATTGTTACTCCCCTTTGCATTTTTAGAATATAAATGACTGACTAAATAATTATTAGGACAAAGGAATATCGCACTTCTGTTATTACATATAAGTGGAGTAACAGCCTAAAGAAGAACATTCCTTACACCTTCTTTAGACTGTTACTCTGATTGTTAAGGGGAGTAACAATTAAATAAGTTTCCCTATTTTTGACTTGCATACTTATTACAAATTGTTAGTTTTAAACAATACATATATATTTTATACAGAATTAACATTAGGCATTTCTTTAATACAGATTTTTTTTTTTTTATTCCCTTTGAGTTTGTATATCACAAGTTTAAAGTTATGTTTATTAATAATTTATATTGTTTTTCTTAAATTACATAATATATTGTGAAATGGACACTTAAAATGTCAATCGACCGTTTGTATCATCGTAAATACATTTTAGAAGTCTTTTGGTCTTTAAAAGTTAAGATTTTGTATCTTTTAAGGTCATTATATTTATTTGCTATGTTGGTAAAACTAAAGAATATGAGACGGTCTATAGAAAAAATGGCGGGGCCTTACGCCAACGTATTTTTTTGGCGAAGGGATATCAACTGTTGTATGACCAAATCATACATATATAATATCTCAAGTGTTTAAATCATACAAATTTACTGTTAAAAAAAGTAATATTATCTCTCAAGTAAATAAATTAAGCAAAGTTGTGCCGCCAAGCGATTCTCAAACGTATCATCTCCTTCAGTTCAGCCTGCATGGTAAATACTTAACGGAGCAGACGAGTGCACGCTTTTTTACACACTTTTAATTTTAGCTTCACTTGTATGCCCGGGACAAATCTTGTAACCTAAATTTGACCCAATTCTCGACTACCTAGAAACTTAAAACTTGAGCTCCTTATGTATTTTTGATAAAAATACAATAATCAGTCATCATTATTTTAAACGAAAAATATTTCACAGTAAGGTAGAGCAGGGTCGGTGAAATCCTGTTCCACTCTACTCTGCCTTTGCCTGTAGACTACAGGGACAAGGCCGCCTTAAGCTGCCCCCAGGCCTGCGGATCTATTCCACGCTCTCCGGTTCTACTCAACTGTTTTCCTTTAACAAATATTATTATAATTACCTATATTACACGTCTCTGCACGATGCCATGACCACAACTATTTTTGAGGCATCAATTTATTACGTATTTACGTATTTATGAAATTTAACTGGTCTGTCAGAGATAAACTTTTAATCTACATTTGATTCACTTCAAAATCAGTCATCAGTCTAAAATGTAACAGAGAGACATGTTCCGCATAAAAATACATTAATAAGTTATTAGTTTAATAAAATCGTTTGTATTAGCCGATAAATCAATAAATTTCCAGATTTATATAAAACAATTTCAGCGGTAAAATTCGACGTCTACCACTCGTATTTTTTTTTATAAAACATGCTTTAAAAAGAAGAAAATAATTTGATTAACTGATAACTACGAGTTATCGCACCATGTGAGTAGGTAACCATAGATCGTTATCTACAATTTTAGTCATTTGTTGATGCCCCCCCCCCACGCTTTTATCTGTAGTGGCATACGCATAATACTGTGATCGCTTGTAGTACTGTGGCTGTCAAAAACGTATTTTATCTTTTTTTACAGCATGTTTATAAAAACGTTTATTATTTTTTTTTTTTAACTGTGATATGATTCCGAATCAATCTGAGATTCTGAATACAGATGATTGTTGTGTCGGATTAAGGAAAAACAGGTGAGCGTCTGAGTGGAGGTTTTATAAATAAATATGCGTGCAAATAATTTTTCGTTCACCTATATTTGTCTTTAGAGAAAGCAGAGTTGTTTTATTGCCGCAGGAAATAAAAAACGAAATAGGCATTCTTTTATCCTAAAATATATAACAGTATAGAATATACAGCAAATAAGAACAGAGAAGTATTAGTTGTTTGTAACCAAGAAAAAGGTTATAAACAACTACAATCGTTGTACGGCGATAGCAATTAAAATCGGGAACAAGAATGACGTAAACATTCCGGTCAAACTTGAGGCCACCCCTCTTTAGCTACACCGTTCCTTTCTCACCCCTGTTTTCGGAATTTGAATCAGCGTACCCTCTAGCCGTTACCTTACGTGGCAAGTGGCATACCCTAACTGTTATTACTATCTCTACAAAGGTAATAAAATAAATAGTTATTCGTACTGATATTTTTACTACGTTTTTATTAACTTGGTTTCTTGTTTGTATGTTTGTTTGTTTGTTTGTCCGGTACAAATCTTGCAATCGAATTTTAACTAACATCCCGAGTAGCTAGACATTTGAAACTTTCAGAACAGCTCAGAACACGATGACAATGCATTATTTTAATGCTTTTAGTAATTTTTCAGCAGAATTTAATTCGTTTTCAGCAAATTTGCTG
>KZ651615.1:371290-383438 GCA_001010745.2 Gerris buenoi
AATGCATTGTCATCGTGTTCTGAGCTGTTCTGAAAGTTTCAAATGTCTAGCTACTCGGGATGCTAGTTAAAATTCGATTGCAAGATTTGTACCGGACAAACAAACAAGCAAGAAAGCAAGCTAATAAAGACGTAGTGAAATGAATGTATTCCCGCTAAAATCAAAAAGGAAATGTTACAATGACCGGTTAAACATTTTTTAAATTATACGTATGTGTTTAAAAATAAATAAATTAAATTAGATTCGTAGGTTTGTTCGATTTTTATTTTATTTCTTTTTTTTGGCCAAGCCGTCTACCAGGTTGCATGTGTTCCGGATTGTTTTATTTTGAATAAGTTTTTAAATTCACTTTATATTAGAAAGATTGTACCCAGTAAGATAGCCTTATTTTTTAAGATTAAATAATCTAGTTTCTCTAGAAATTATACAGTCGATATTAGCAGATTTCCATTATATATATTTTTTTTAATATTTATCTCATATGTGGGAACGGTTATTTTTTCGGGGAATGTCGTGATGTATTTACTGATGTTTTCCAGCTGCTGAAAGCGGTACTAAGGTTTGCACCTGATGACCTGAACGTTTCAGCAGGTGTAATTCCTCAGGTTTTCAAGTTCATTGGAACCTCTAACCCACTTATACCTTCAAGCACCTGCCACATCCAATAATAGTCATATTAACTTTGGGATATATATTCCGGTTAAAAAAAAGGAGGGCATTAAAGAAGTTAAAACTTTTTTTCCTTTTTTTGAATTATATATTTCCTGTTTCTGCTAAAAGTAGTATTCGTGTTTTAAAAATGATAAAAACTGATTGGCCTTATCATCAGCTCCAAATTGGAAGATATCAATGTATGGAATTTTTAAATTAATATCGTCAAATGTTTTGTAGTTTTATTTTGTTAGCAAATTTAAAGTAGTATATTTATAGGTAATGCAACCAAAAATCTATAATGCTTTATCATCAGCACCAAATTCTTGGTGGTAAACAATTATCATAAGCATTAAGTGGTCCTTTCTAGTGGCAATACATGCTATACTATACTGCTTTTTTGTCTGATAGCTTATCGCTGTTATCACCACAATCAATTTTTTTTTAATTTGTAGGTTGTAGCTCTTATAGCCATTTTCATTCGTTTTTAATTAGTAACTTTTCGCTATTATGCCTATGCCCATTGATTTTTAATTAGTCGGTCATTGTAGCTTTTTTCTTTAAAAGAATAAGTATTATTAACATTAGAATAAAAGTAATGACCCAAATATTATCTGAGAAGGGATAGAGGCAGGATTTAGTCTGTATTAAATGAGCTTTAGTGCGTTAATAGCGCAAGTCAAAATAAAAGGGGTGGGGAGCCAATGAGATCTCAAGATCTTATTAAGTGAACGCATACCACAATTATTGGTTATAGGTGGTGTTTCCAAGCAGCAACACGCACTAAATTGTGCTTTTATCAAACATTTTTCTTTTGTCACTTAACAGCTTATAACTCAATTACATTATTTCAGGTAATAACTTATTATATTACCGCTCTTAGCTGTTTTTATTTAGTACTTGTAATTTTTTTAATTTATTATAATTATTATTTTATTTATTTTTTTTTTTTATATAATAATGTAGGTAATTTCTCAAGATATTCAAAAATGTATTAACGAAGAGAAACCTAGCTCTACCCATTGCAGATAGAGCTTTGATAACATTCCAATACATTGAAAAAAACAAATCACAACTCTTTCTTAAAACTTTTACATATTTATCTAATCTCTTTCTCCGCCGTTACATCTTCCCGTTTAAATGCATCTTATGTTTATACATCTTTATTTTTAAATTTATGTTCTTGTTTTAATGTTTGAAAACAATCTGTTATCTTCCAATTTTTAGAAATGAGGACAAAGCGGATCCGTCTAATCTAATTTCACTGATTTTAAATATTGCAAAAATTTTGGAAAATGTATGAAAAATAGAGTTCATATCTATTCTCTCGGTAAACATTTATTGACTAATGAACAGTACGGGTTCATTCCCGATAAAAGTGCAGGCTACGCAAACATTAAACTAACCGAACTAACGAACTAATCTGTAACTAACCGAACTAAATTGTAACGAAGGACTTAGAAAATAATTACGAATTCTAGCGGTCTTTATCGACTTGTGTCTTGTCTTGGACACAGGCAGTAAATAAATTTCAAGAGCTAGGCATAAATAAAAATATTATTAAATGGTTTCGTACTTATTTTTCTGGAAGAGTTGAGAGGGTAAGAGTCAATAACGAACTAAGTGAATAGCTAGATGTTTTACGGAGTGCCCCAGGGAACGTGTTTAGGACCTCTCGCCTTCTTAGTCTATATAAACTTATTAAAGTCCATGTTGACGAGCATATTGAGGCTTTTGACGAGATATGTTTATTTTGCGATGACTGTGTCTTGTATTATACAGGCAAGGACAAAGACTACTTACACGCCTGAGCCAGTAAGGGCTTAACCCTAGTCGAAAGGCGGCTGGATAGCAACTTCTTGACTTTAAGTACCAAAACAATAAACAAATACATAACCTTCTCCATAGACTCCAGAGAGTAACCTAGGACTGCGGACTAAAACATCACTAGTGTTACTGCACGTGCCACACTTACATTGAGAGGGTACCTCACATTAAATTTTTATAGATAAACATCTCAACTGCAAGGACCACATAAATAGCTTAACAAGTGCACTAAGGAAGCATGTTTATAGTTTTGTTGTGTGGAGATTTTTGCGGGTCTAAAAACCTTTAAAACTGTTCATTTTTTTTAACACAGTCGTTGTTGACTTACAGCATAGCAGCTTACATTGCAGCAACTGCCACTCTCTTACATCCGTTCATAGTTTTCAGAAAATAATTATCAACATTTTTAGCTCACTCTAGTAGCTAACTACAATCGTGGGTCAACACATTGGAAGTGATCATAATATGTGCACATGCGTATATGCTAAGTGGTTCATGAGGAAATAAATATATAAATTCAAAATAAATATGATGATAAATTAATTAAATTAGATATTTTTGGATTTAAATCAGTTTTTCAATGGATTTGAGAAAGTTTAGTTTGATTTTGTCGTAAGGAGTTATTCTTTAATCATATAATCCTATTACTTTAAAGGATTATCTCCAATTAATTCATATCATAAATTATATTAAATAAATACACACACACACACTTATATGTATATATATATGGGAGTGTATATAAAAGTAATTAAAAATTAATTAAGTTTAGTGGTATCAACATCAATTTAAAACAACAAAAAAACTATTATTAAATAACAATATGGCTAATATTAACAAAAGAATATTAAAAAATTAAACCGGAACCAGTTTTTATGATGTTCGTGAAAAAAATGAACATCTCAACAAAAATTAAAATCGGAAATAGAACGGAAAGAAATGGAAATAAGAAAAATAAAATGAAGTTATAATTAAATGATAAAAAAAAAGTTATTCATTTTAATAACTGTAATTGAAAATAAATCAACGCTGAATAATAATTATTAATTCTGAGAATGCTTTAAATTAGTTTTTTTTATTGTTAGTTAGATCTGTGACTGTGTTACTTGTTTTTGATTGCAATGTTGTGTTAGTATATAGATGTAGATGTAGAGGCCGTTAGTAGAGCACAGAAAGATGTAATCAAAATTTCATCAAGCATTTTCTACAAATATATTCTAGTGATATTACTAGTTCTTTTAACCTGAACAATATTTAGTTGATTCAGTTATTCTTTCTCGATGCATTACCTAATTTTTAATTCTAAATAGTACAAAAACATTTTTAAAAACAAGCTTTAATCTTGGGCCATCTGCCACATTGGATTTAGAGTGAAGGCATTTTATTTTTCGTATTCTTCTCAGCAAACCCTTTAATTTGATATCCATATCATGGTCGTTCTTGAAAAAATAACCAGCTTGGGCTGTCCGTAATAATAGATTTATAATGTCTAATGTGTAACGTCACTTAGCTATCCACGCATTGTCATCCAAAGCTGTATGCAAAATTTCAATTCAATTGGTTGAGGATAACTGCTTTAAAATTCAGTTGCAAGATTTGACCTGAACATACATACATACATACTAAAATTGCAAGTTAAATGAAAGCTTGTAAAATAATTAAACATATTTATAAACTGATTCATCTGTATCAGTATTTCGGAAAAGTTGATTTCTCCAAAAAAAAACAAAAAAAAAACTTTAATTCACATTTGCACTGCATTTTAGATTTTTTACTACGTTTTTATTAACTTGGTTTCTTGTTTGTTTGTTTGTCCGGTATAAATCTTGCAATCGAATTTTAACTAACACCCCAAGTAGCTAGACATTTGAAACTTTCAGAACACGATGACAATGCATTATTTTTAGTCATTTTTCAGCAGAATTTAATTCGTTTTCAGCTAATTTTCTGTATGAAAAGTTAATTCGGAAAAAATCCGTAAGTTATTTTATTTGTTTTGACGAATCCCATATTTTTACAATCTTCATTTTGACGTGTTACAAATTTGTGAGTTTTTATTAGGTTTGATCCAACAACACTTCAAACTGTACGACGCATGCGCATTAGCGAAAAACGATCAACTGTGGTCCGTTGCGCATGCGTCGGACAGTTCCAAACCAGTTTGAAGTGTGGTTGGAACAAACCTATTAAGAGGTAAACATTGAATGACAGCGAAAGCGAAAAAGGAAAAGTAAACAAAGAAATAGCTTAATTGAAGTACGACAACCAGGTTTGTTTACTCTTGTGTACTTGGTATCGGTTTATTTTTTCTACATCTATATTTCTTTACTTGTACTAATTTTTCTTCTCTTACCCTCCCCTACATGGGGCCATGTCGAAGGCCACGGTTTAGATTCGGTGTCGGTGAGATCCATTGTACAAAGATTTGTCCTTTTATAGGTTTAAGATCAGCTTTCTAGATGGTTGTCATTTATGTGTAGTAAATAAATTCATAACTATTTATTTTCACTACAACATTATATATAACAATAACAATTATATTATTACTCAACAGAAAATTTAAAAACGTAGTATATAAAAAGTTCTTTTTATCTTGTAATTATTAAAAATAATAGTATAATATAGACACAGTATTACGACGGCACGAGAATTCATTTTGCATCCGAGCTTACCAAAGGAAGCTGTGTGGAATTTTCGTAATCGGAGACATAAACATTTTCTTCCGCCACCTACAGTCTGTCTGTCGGTATGCCTCTCAAATATTTCGAACTATCATATCTTAAAAACTATTCGTCTAATTTAATAAGCCCATTGTTAGTCACATATAAGTTTCAACCCCTGTTCTACGCTCGTTTCTTTCTCTTCCACGTGCACCAAACATACGTTTATTCACACATATATCTTTGAATGTACTCATCTGATTTTTATGGAAATTGGATGGTTTGTCGAAAGTAGCCCGGAGATAGACCCAGATTAATTTCAACCGTCAGCGCTCTTTAAATTTTGCTAAATTGATATGTACTTTTATTAATGTAAAAAATCAAAACAATTTGGACAGATTAATAAAACTGGGAAAACGCTTAAACAAATTAGACAACAATGGCTTAGAAAAGTCACGTGATAGGATGCGAGGAAGCTATGTGCCACACTAATTGGCAGTTTGTTTTGTTAAAATCGTCGAAATTGTTTTTCAAGAAAGATTTTTTTTTTAAATGTTTTTCATAGGTTTTGGGAAAGAAGCACCCCCAAATTAATAGCTTTAGAAATATATGAGACATAAACAATGTAAACGAGAAATTAAAAATGTCTGTCAATTAGTGTGGCCCATGGCTTCCTCTTATATATAGTGGCTCATTAGATAGATTCAATATTAAGATTGTTCTATCAGTTAGTTGTATAAAAGCAATGACCGTAGAAAGCACTAATATTGTTCACAATCTCTAACTGATCTAGGTTTTAGATGTTAGGGAACATTGTTTTGAATGTCGATCTCTCGGCCAACACTTTTACGAATCTATATATTACAAGAACTACTTAACTGATTTTGATGAAATTTCAATGAATGTCAAATTTAGTCCACTTATACGCTCTGATAAAAGTTCTATTTATTTATATATTGTGCTAACACAAACACTAACGCTTTGAAATCTATATCATTATACTTTATTTTATATTCATTTGCCCATTCTTCGAGAGGTAGGAGATGAAGAAGCTATGTGACACTAATTCGCACTCAATTTCAATATTTTCAATCTAATTTCATGTTACACAATATAATATCATATTTTAACACTTACTCCTGCACATACACACCTACTCTCATATNCTAAGGGTTTATTTCCTCACTCAGGTAAAGAATTAATTAAAAACTCATTCAAACCATTCACAAGTTTATAATGAAGAGGGACTCTGAGAAGGAAAAAGGGCTCAAAAAAAGGATACCATTTCATCTGAATAATATGAAATTTCAAACCAGAAAACCTAAAGGACCCAGATGAATAAATTTACACACTGGGGTTGTCTTCACCTCTAAAAAATTTAAATGGTTATTCATGAGATACGATTATTTCATATGCGTGACCACAATATATATATAATATATGTGTGTGTGTGTGTGTGTTTGTGTGTGTGTGTGTAAATGTAGATAATACTTTATTGTTTCACGTTTTTAGCATATTTTCTGGTAGATTTTAATTATAAATAAAAGAAAAAAAAACTAGAATAAATCGTAAGATCGCATGAGACCCGTTATTATATTGCATGCATTGGTTTTTACTCCGGATATAGAAGGAGATTGTTGCTTTATTATTATTTTATTCTTTATTATTGTTATCATTGTTTATTGTTAATAGGTTTTACCTTTGTTTCCACTTTCTTTGATGGTTCCATCACATGATTTTTTTTGTCGTAAAATACTAATAAAATAGTACATTTTTATTAATAAATAGCCTGTGCCCAGACGATTAAATGTAACTGATGCCAATACAAACAATTCAATAATTTTCGATTAACTGTATTGTCTAATGTAACCATGTAGTCATGGATTACATGGTTATATTAACCGTAAATATTTGATTTTGGAGACATGAAGGCTGTTCCCTCATGTAAAGAGGTTTACATAGAGATATTAAGTTCACCTATCTGTCTCAAATCTCAGATGAAGAAGTTTTTAATTATTTGTTCCCATAATTATAGAAAATGACTATGATGAGCTCGTATAGGAGAGAAGTTTGCTCTCGGCTCTCGTATCAACAAAAAACAGCATCTGGCGTGGTCACATCTTGAATTGTTGACCAACGGTCTAGGTTTAATTCTGGACTGGGCCTCCTGGTGATCTCTCAACATCATTATATAATTGGATAGCTGCTTATGAGAAGTGACTAACTATTAGGTTATGGCAATTTTAAGGTTGTCCAGCTGATGGAACGAAATACTAACCCTGTATCATCTATTACTAATTGAATAGTTGTATCACTCTTTGGCAGGCCTACTAGTAGGCCCTCTAGTAGGCCCTTTAGTAGGGCCTACTAGTAGGCCCTCTACTGTTGCGCCACTGAGTTATTTTTTTTTTTTTTTGTCGAAGCTCCAAAAAAGCTATTTAGGTTTTAAGAGCAAATCCACTTCTAATTGTATGAAATTACTGTATAATTATTTATTAGCTTATAAAAGATTGGCAATGCTTACGGCATTTTGATCATTCTTTAGAAAGTTTTTGTCTCCAAGAACATAAATGCTTTCAGTAGAAATTTACCTTAGATGTATGCCACTTTTGTATCAAGATTAAAGTAAACAAAAATATATCAGGATACATTTTTGGTTCTTGAAATCTCAAATCTCTGTAATTTTTCCGAATGCTTATTGCTTATGCTACTTGATGTAGTTTAACCACTTCCAGCCAATGGTGTAAGGATACTTCCAAATAATTTTTTCTTAAGTTAACATTCCGTTCTTGTTTTGTTATTTGAAGTTATTCATCCCCTTGTTTATTAAGACTTTAAAGATCGCGGTTTTTGCGAGTTTCTGAGATCAACCACCTTTAGCTACTGATGAGGTTAGGCACCATATCATAATTAACTACTAAGTTTTAGTCTGTCGCATTGTTACAACTCAAATCGAGCGTTCCGATCCCGATCATGAAATATTATTTGAAGTTACTCCTTTTCTTATCTGCTCCTTGTTATACCTTTATTAAGTCTTCTCAGATTAAGATTCTTCAGTTCGCAAACGAAGTCTTGCTGTACTTCCTTATTCAAGAATCTTCACTTTGGTTCATGTTGCTTAAGTGAATTTACTTTTCACTTTTTTTCGGCTTTTTAAGCCCCTCTTCTTATAAGAACTTGCAACTCTCGTGAGGGGCATATTATGCAAAAGAAGCGTTCCCTTCTCTCATGCCCCGTACCTACCTCAAGCATCTTTGCTCGTTTATTTGTCCATCGAGGGTAGGAAAACGAGAACCTCGGATTCTCTTTAAGACAGACTTGAAGTAACAAACAAAAAAAAAGTAGCTACATAAACATGCATAGAATGGGCAGTCAATTAGAGCCCTTCCATGTACGTTCCCACTAACTCCGCAAACCATTATGTGTTTGTGTATATATATATATATTTGGTCCTTTGGGATGGATTTAAATGTGAATATATATATATATATATATATATATATATATATATATGTATCGTCCGTTACAGTGGGTGTCCACTTCTTCAGTAGAAGTTTGTATGTACCTTTTTTTCCTTTTTTTTACTTTGTGTGTGTAAACTTTCGAACCAAAGTTCTTTAACAGGTTAGACACATGTAAATGTGGTGGATTTTTTTTATCCTGTCCTGTCTGAGATTCGAACCTCAGACGTTCTGTTTTTTTCTCATTCCATTATGTATATATATGTATATAAAAACCATTAAGGACTTTTAAGACGAAGAAGCATGAAGGGACATCCAACGAACTTTTTTTTTCCTTATATAATAAATGTAAGAAAAATATCAAATGAATCGTCTATCGATCTTAAAAAAGATTTTTCGAAGAAAATAAATTGGAAATTTAAATCTTTTTGTTTTCCTTATTTTTTTTTTATTGAATTGAATGACACTTCGATTTTTTTATAATTGGATAAAAAAAATAATTTAATCATCTTGCATTCATTTATTTTATGTGTTTATACTAAACTAGCCGGATCGGTGCGCTTCGCGCACCTTATCCGTCTAGAAGTTGGCGCTGTGTGTAAATAATAATTAAAACAATATAATTAATTTTTACTACAATACAATTAATTTTTACTTTATTGTTACATAATTTCGTATTTTAGTTAAAGTTGGTTATATTATTTTTTATGCATTCTCAATAATTTTATTTTATACTACATTTAATTATCAATTTTATTTATAATAAGTCTATGTAACAGTAACAAATTTAAGAACTTAAATCGACTGGTCGCTAAGATAATAGTATCTGATTAAATCCAAGATGGCGGCCATATGTTGAAGTGAAAGTACCTTTAATTCATTAAAGTCTATGTACCAAATTTCAGATCTCTAGGTCCCCTAGAAGCTGAGATAATAGAGTATTATTAAACCCAAGATGGCGGTTATAATTTAATATGGCGGCCATATAATGAAGTAAAAATGGCCTTACTTTTCTATTTATGGTACACTCTATCTATGTACCAAATTTCAGATCTCTATGTCTATGGCAAGTAGGAGAATTACTGATGAATAAATCCAAGATGGCGGCTATAATTCAATATGGTGGACATATATCGAAATCAAAATGGCCGCACTTTTATATTTATGGTACACTCTATCTATGTACCAAATTTCAAATCTCTATATCAATGGGAAGTAGGAGAATTTTTGATCAGTCAGTCACTGTCACTCTTAGTTTTATATATAATATAGATAAATTTGATAAACAATTTTGTTTCTAGATAGTTTTAAGCCTCCACCCACGATCCGTCAATTTTCTGAACAGTCACGGTTTGATTAGATGACAGAAGCAGAATCATATACTCGCAAAGACTCTAGACGGACTGTTCAGGCTTGACTATTAAGGCCTGCTGGATCTTACGCGACGCGGCAAGCGATGGGGACATAAAAAAAAAAAATCTTTTTTTTACACCATCACAATGTTTTCTTTCTCATATAGGGGAAAGTTGTCTAAAAGGGGGACGTCAAATCAAACGGGGACGTCAAATCAAACGGGGACATAGTGCTTTAAGAGTACGTATTCTAACTATGTCCCCGTTTGACCCGACGTCCCCGTTTTAGACAACTTTCCCTTACAATAGGTTTGTTCCAACAACACTTCAAACTAGTTTCAAATATACGACGCATGCACATTCGCGAAAACGATCAATTGTGGTCCGTTGCGCATGCGTCAGACAGTTCCAAACCAGTTTGAAGTTTGGTTGGAACAAACCTTATGTATGTATGAAAGAAATTATTGTGAGGGTATGTTAACAATTTATAATGGTGATAATATAATCAGGTGACAAAATGTGTATTATTGATAATAATGCAATTATGTAATAATTTATTATGTTTTACCACTTGGAAGCACCACTTGCTATCACCAACCTTTGAGCAACTATTTGATGCGAGGATTTTGAACCATTCTCCATCAACCCCTTTTTCGTTTTTGTGTTTCATTTTTTCCTTGTCTTAATGTGTGGTCGCATTATCAAATTATCTTTTTTTGTTAAGTTCTATCTTATTTGATTAGAGGGTTATTTATTTTTATTTGTTGGTGTTTATATTTAAAGTTGTCTTTAAAAGGGGAGTTAGAGAACTCGTTAAGCAGTGTTACCACCTTTGAATCAAAGAATCACGATTCTTTGAACTTGGTCTGTGTAAACTTTACCACTAATTAGAAGTTCTTTTTTTCCTGCTGTCCTTCTCCTGTCAGTCCCTCCTCTTTATTCTCTTTTTTTTATATTTGAATGATTTTAGAATCACGGATCATTTGAGAAAGAATGCGAAATTAAAGAATGGTTTATCAGTCTTTTCTGCTAAAGCGGTCCATAATAAAAAAAAATACATCATTAACAAAGTATCTCCCTTAAAACTTGTAAAGCGTTTTTAATCCATTAATAGGTTTATTATTAAACTCCTGAAACCTTATGAAGAAAGATGCTCCAAGACTAGAGTCAGTCAAGACTGACTTTCGTATCTGAGCTACGAGCTACACAAAATATTATTATTCTTCCATGGTGCCCTCTTAAATAACCATTTTTGAAACATAAATTACTACCTGCTTTAGCCTGTGATAGCGCCGGTTAACAATCCACAAAACAGCTAATTTCTTATAAAATCCGTTTAGCTATACTCAATTGATACTCAGTCAAACTGACAGAAAAACAGATTCACTACTGTGGACTACACACTATACTCACTACTGTGGACTACACACTATACTCAATCTTTTTTTTATGATTAATTGAAATAAAACGACTTAAAATGGGGAAAATACAAAATGCTTGGCAAAGAGCACAATATCATTTATGTATGTAATCGCAATACCCCAGAGTGACTGACTGACTGACTCATCACTATATGGAATACCACTAAACCAGTAGCCAAAGAATTTGGAAGGTTTCACATAGCCCTTAAGCTGCTCGTAAGAAAAATTTTTATAATCCGCCATCTTGCTTCAATCAGAGCCATTTATGTGCCAACATTTTTCATGAACATCCTCCAATTAGAACTACCAACCACTTGAACTAGAACCTTGAATAATTATTTATTATAATTATAACAATATAATTCTTTAAGCAGGAGGTGAAATTGTTGTCTTTAGTATAATATTGTCTGTATTCATTTTGGTATCTTCCAAGACAGGTTTTTCTGAGATTCGATTCCTAGTGCAGTGGCGTATCCAGGAGGGCACAGGGGGCACGTGCCCCCCCCAAGACGGCCCAGACCCAATACTTAGAGTAAAAAAAAAAAGTACCGCCATATTTTTTTTAATGCATTTTTTTACATTCACTTTATATTTAATATCACCTCAGAAATGCATAAAACCACTGTTTTGAGAGGTCATATTTTCAAAATTTTCCGGGGGAGGACCCACCATAGATGTCCCCCTCCCCTCTTTATTAACTGTAGACGACGCCCATGCAATGGCAAAGTTATATGAAAACCCTTCATGATGCACACTGTTGAAAATCTCTTTACGAG
>KZ651616.1:13492-38779 GCA_001010745.2 Gerris buenoi
AATTTCTACAAAAAAAAAAAAAAAAAAAAACTTTTATTATAACATAAAAAATATTATTTAGCTAGAGGAATTTAATTTAATAAGCTCTATACTATTATTACTTAACTTCCTACTATTTCTATAGCTCTTTTATTGAAAAATAAAGACCATACGTGGAAATTCTAAACTTACAAAAAAAAGAATTAAGAATAAGGAATATAGAAGGCAAGGTAGTTAGGAACGTACTGCACTGTGAATTCTCTTTCTTCTTAAGTACGGTAGAGAAGTAAAACAACGATAAAAGAAGGATAATAAAAAATTCGAAACGTAGACATATTGTTCTCAAGCGCTGTTTTTATTGTTAGGTGGATTATGTTGCGCTTACATGAACCCCGTTCAGAGAGAGTTGGAAAATTTTATTAAATGACAATGTCTTATTGTTCAGTTGTTCTTTTCTTTTGAAGAAAAAATAAAACGTCTTAGTTAATATTCAATCAAGAATTTTTATTTTTTATAATTTTAAGTTTTAACTTGGCTAAATTGTCTAATCAATAATGTAACGATTTGGTTAAGTGTGTTGTACCATTCTAAGGCAATTTAACAAATATGACGACTTCATTAACCAGCATCATCGGACCAGCCGTATCAAGATGGCGGTCATTTAATAATGAATTTTAAGTAAGGTAATCCAGTAATCCCTTAGGCTGAAAAAAATAAAGTTAATACAATAAGTTTGTTTTAACAATAACTTTTGAACCATATCTTTAACTTATAAAAGCACAAAAGTTTGTACCTGGGATCTCAGTAACGCCGAATCAAAACCGAGCCAACGATATGTCCACGTGTAGGGGACGGTGAGAGAAGAAAAATGAGCCCAATATCAAGGGAATTGATAAGGTTTTGGCCTTGTACGGGTACAAGTAAAAATCGTACAGATGCCGAAAAAATTAACCTAAAAGGTAAACAAAAACACGGGGCCGGGACGGTTACCGGTTTGTTTACATTACATGTCATAATCAAAACTGACAGCTTTCATTACACAACAATTCAAACATATAATAATCAAAATAAATTAATGTTTATTTTTGATAAAATTGTCTGCGACTATCTTGATAAGTTATTATATCTATTTGAAGACTAACAAAACAAAACAAACCTTTATTTTTATTGGAATAAACGTTGTTGCCTTACCAATAGCAAATCCATCGTCGTCAGGACATCATTCGATTTCATAAATGATATTAGTGTAGTGAAACGTTAATGTTTAGTTTTGATAAAATTGTCGGCCTCTCTAGTATATCTATTTGACGACCAACTAATCAAAACAAACCTTCATTTATTTTAGAAAAATGTGGTTACCTTATCAATAACAAATCGTTAGAAGTATAAGTTGGTGCCGTCGTCGGCAAGACACTGCTAAATTATATACATATATGTATAATATTTAAAAACCCGCACATGGTTATCAAGATGTGGTTTGGTGATTGTTTGAACATAATTTGACTAATAAAAATCCTATGACGTAAGTAGGTACTAAATAATTATATGTTAGGCAACTTTCAAATGATTCAAAATAAAAATCAAACATCATGGTGACATATTTAGTGGTAATCTTGAAGGGCACGCTGATTTTGCATGTGATGAGTCATGATGTAGATTACGATGAAATTATCGATAAAAATGAAATTATTTGAGGAAGAAGAATCAATTCTTTTTGTTTGTTTTTCCTTATTAATGCAGCCAATTTAGGTTTTTTGTTTAAAAAAAAATCGGATCTTCAATTTTTTTTTTATCGCTTCATTTTGACGTTCTGAAAAACATTGAAGATCACGGCAACAAGATCATGGTCGCGTTAAAGATATCAAGAAATTTGGTTTTATGCAAATCTCTCGCTTCCTATGGCTCAGACACCAATAAAGGTGGTTATCGAAATTATAGATAACAAAATTTCCTACGAAACATTGTTGTATGGGTAACGAGTAACGAACATGCGGCAATGGTACCACCCTGAACGTGGACGTGGTATGACAAATTTGAAAGAAGGAAGTATCAAAAGAGTATTGAATTCTATTAACACGACCACGATAAAATAACTGGACTATAAATAAATATGTATTTATTTAATAAAATTTAATTTCAGACCTTTGGCTTTATACTTATTGCGGATAACCAATCATATTTTATAATATGCCTGAAAATGGAATTTTTTCCAGCACACTTAAAAAATAGCTCTTCCGTTCAAGCGCCATAGGCGCCATAGGCGCTCGGTCGGGTTCTGTATTATAATCGTGCAAAACAACATCTTACTATTTTCCAAATGCAATGGAACTACTCCGAAGTGTTTATCCCCCATCAGTTTCAAAGATAATAGATTTAAGATTGGAGGGGGGGGGGAGGAGGATTTTCTCACAAATTATGGGACTTACGAAAAATTCCTTGTTTTTCTTATATTTTTAAAAAACCATAAATATGACTCATTTAGATGTTTTTGTTGATTTGTTAAAACAAATATATAGGGGGGACTCGAAAAAAGCAACGTTTCAGTACGTATGGTGCAAATAGCCCAGGAGATATCGTCCAAAAAAGCGTCTGACTAACATCAAGCTAGAATTTTACACCAACATATTTACTCATGCACAAAATTTTAGCTTGACAAACTTTCACAATTTTTTGCAAGCTATCTCCTGAACTAAAAGATGAATTGGTATAGAAAATGAAACCTCTTAAAATAAAATGTCAACCTCTTTTTATTAAGGGATGATTTTTTGGGGGTTCCCTATAATTTTCCGGTATTTGGGAAACAAACTCGTTTTTGCTGAAGGAATCTAAATGCATCATCCCCTATACTATGTGTGTATTTTGTCTGAATATGAATTATGCAGGGGAAATGAATATTAAGATAAAACCTTAATAATTGTTGAAATATAATCACATAGAATCAAAGTCTCGAGAATTATAGCAAAAATGTTTTATATGTTAATTGCTTGTATATCTTGAGGTGAATTATTTATTGAAATAGTGATATAAAGAGATGTAAATGCCTGGAATCTTATGTATAAAGCTTGAAAATGACCTAAAGGGGTTGGAATATAGCATTTGAATTCTTGAAATATTATTTATTAGCACCTAATAAACAGAATGGAGAAATCCTGAGTTTTGTTTACTTAATAATTGTTTTTTTTTTTAAAGTTAGAGTTCTTTTGTTCTGTACGATATATGCATCACTTATGAGTATGAGGTGAATAAGTATAATCAATAATCACAAATCAGTTCCATTTTTTTTGGAGTAGCTCCATGTGCTCTGGCCCTGTAACTTAAAATTTTAAGTCTTGATATTTTATCACCTTTATTCTTGGCCGAAGCGGTATAATGATCTTCAGATACAGCAGATATCAACGATAAACACTACCTGGGTTTTTCCTACTAACTTACTGTAATATGACATGACACAATTAGTATCGTTATATATTCCTGGAAGAATCGAAGGTATATAATTTATACTTTTGTGGCTTATTTATTATCCGAAGTCTAAACGTTAGTGATTTGGGATTGGGAGTGTGTGTGAATTGTTCTTATTTGTACCAGTAATGTAAATAATGTATTTTATTGACTTTCGATTCATAAACTAACTAGTTACCCAAAATTACACCACCTGCTTCAACGTAAATAAATACTCCAGTAATAGGTTTGTAATTATGTACAAATGGTAACATGTGTGTATTGATTGTATGATTACTATTTTTAACAATGAAATCCGATAAAGGCCCTTTATATTATTTAAAATTTTGAAACCTGATTAGGGAATAAAATAACATTAATTATTTATAATTTTCAGTATGTAAAAGTTAGTATTTAATTTGGATAATGATATATCCCTTGCAATAATTATATTCGCAGCAAACTATATTACTTTACTTTATAATATTTAAATAAAATAAATGTTAATTTAATATTAATTAAAAAATAATTAGTAAATATAATTTTCTAGTAATAATTGGTTAATTTTAAACTTCTGAGGATATTATTATTTAAAGTATTGACATAACAAAGTGGTCGTGTTGTTTTATAATATATTTTTAATTTTACCGCCAAAATTTATAGGAAATTTATCTATTTATGGACTAATAATAATTATTATCAAATTCAGGATATGTACAAGTTTTTCCCGGACAAATAAATAAAATCAAATAAAAAAATAAATCAAAAATACGTCGAAGACTTTATCAATACATATAAGAGTATATGTTAATATATATTCAAATAAAATAAATTAGAAATAGAAGAAAAACAAAGAAAATTAATATAGTCCAATAGAATAAATCGAGATTTTTTTCTTTATCATACAAAAATAGATAGAATTTCCATGAATAAATCACCAACCTGAGAGAAAATTGAGTTTACAAAGATTGTAAAAAATGTACATGGATAAAAGTATGGTATAAAAGGATGGAAGTTTGATGCCTCTTTTCTTCTGGCTTTATGGATAGTACGGCAGGTCGACTGTAGTGTCACTAAAACCTCTTTCTGGTGAGTCATAAATCACGTTCAATGTCAAAGAGGAGGAATTTTATCTTGGAAGGTACTTGTTGAAGCGTATGATACTTTTCAATCCATGTTATGTCAACCATCATGCATCATGAAACCCAGTTCTTTTTTACGTACCTTTGCACCAAGATTTAAAATGATTTTGATTTCACGGTTATATGATTTTTCTTTAGTCTTGACATATTGTTGAGTAGTCAGTTTTAACACTTAAGCTTGTTTATAATTGAATAAAACGAAACATGAACCATTAAATTTGTTTTAATTATTCCTATTTTTTTATTCGTAGTTTCAATAAATTTTTAATATAGAATTTCAAAATAACATTTAGGCTCGCGCTACTGTTAGACGTATTTTCATATGTAGTCTACGGTCTACGTCTGTTTTTCCAGGCTTATTGATGCGAGCGTAAGCAAGCTTCTTAAATACGTCGTGTCTTGTCTGTTGTCTGTTAATCTGTCTGTAACGTTTACGCTAGTGACAATAAATTACGACGAAATTTGGTATACATGTTCCTATTACCATTGCTAAGGCTAAGTTCGTTGGGCACATTTACCCATCCAAGTGTTCGCACGCAACGTTTGCACGAAAGCTATCAACTCCGATTTAAAATTGGATTTTTGGAGAGAAAAGATTCTAATATCATCTATTCGATAAGACTAAGATTTTTTTTTCAATTCATGTTTTTTAGTAAAACTATAACAACGACACTGTAACGAAGTGATTAAGATCGTAATTTTTTTAAAATCTGATTTAAACGAATTTAAAAGAAAAACAATGTCGATTTTTATGAAACTTCATACAAATATGCTAGATATAGGAGCGTCTATTAAGGTAATCTTAAAGGAATAACCCGAAAACTGTGTCCCACCCCGTAAATTGAAAAACTTTAATGCCAAAGCAGCTTTCAGCCTTCAAAAGGCCATCATCAGTGTTCTAGTGACTCGCCTCTCACTCAGTCCTTTGATTAATGTAACTATTCTTTTTTTTTATTTTGTTCCGCTATAGACACTGATGATGGCCTATTGAAGGCTGAAAGCTACTTTGGCTTTAAGTTTTTTTTTTTTTTATAATTTACGTAAAGAGACAGTTTGTGTAATTCATAAAAAATAATATAATGTATTATTGAAAATGCTTTGCGGAAAAAAAGTTCCATTATTAAAATGAATTAGTGAATGGCAAGTCTGCTTTATGTCAGAGTCTCAGGTTGATCTCCGTCATGAAGTTTCTGTCTCTTTTTCTTTCTTCTTTTTTTTTAATTCTGTCACATTTCGGCAAAGATAATCACCTTATAATGATTAAAAGGTTGTTTTGATAAATATAATAGCACATTACGCGTCTAGTGCGGAAAGTAGCATTTTACATTCGAGTGTGGAGGTTGCACACTATGTTGGAGGTTGCGAGAGCAGGGGTAGTAAAACCACAAGAGCAAAGCAAAATGCAGTTGCGTACCGTACTTTATCTATGATTGTTGGGTTTTAATAATAAATACAGGAAAAAACAGTGACTTAACACCGCAATCAAAACAATCAAGCAAAAGAAAATGAATTCAAATTAAGACGAAATTCTTTTCATAATAACATTTGATTTTATTTTTTCTACGGTTAAGATTCAGCTTAAGTTTAGCACCGATTTATAAATCAATTTATTTAAATAATTTATAAACTCTCATATAAAACGTTTNTACTTTTCTATCCCTGATTATGTGAATGAATGTATATTAATTTACTTTTAGTGGATCCATGAAGTTATAACTCGCTTTGATTTAGCACTTTTGTTTAGTTTTCATTCATTTGGTTAATGGATAGGCTAGGAAAATTGATTTCTTTTTCGTATAGTAGGTACATACATTGAGCAAAGGTTTTCCAATTGTTGAAACCTAAATCCTCTGTTATATGAATATACAATTTCTTTTGTCCTCATAATTCCGAATGAATTATACGATTTCAATTTATTCCTTCTCCTCATTTCCTTAAAAATGTTTGAGCCTAACTCATTTATAAAACTTGAAGCCTTAAGCCTTTCGTTCACAAAATACGTTATTTGTAACATAGAAAATTATAGTAAATGGGCCTTAATTTTTATTTAAATATAAATCTTATTTAACATTACATAATTTTAAGCTCTATAGCTATAAAGTTTTTAAGAGACGTTATTTTAAGGGATTTTAAAGATCAAAAACATTAAACATTTTATATCCCCTTTTATATTTTTTAGCATCACAAATACATTGAATTGTAAGTAAAAATGAATAAAACAAAAAAAAAAAAATCTTGTATAAAAAGGTTATATATATATCATTATGAAATAAATTAATAATTTGCTTATGCTCTTAGTTCTTTATTATCATTTTTATGACCTTAAAAATGTAGACTGTGTAAAAGAAAAATTGAAGAGAGAAAAATTTCTTAAAATCATAATATTTCTCTCTCATGATAGGTTCGCTAGAAAGTAGCATTTTAGTCGTTCCATTTTTTTTTTTTTTTTTTTAGAATTTAATGAATCTAATTATTTCATTAAGCAATAAATGCTCGATAACCCTTACCTGAAAACCAAGGTCATTATCAATATCCTTGGCAATGGTTTGAATATCCTTGGCAGTGGTTTGAATATTCCTGACAATGGTTTGAATAACCCTGGCAATAATGGTTCAAATACTAGAGAGGTATGGCATGTTTCATACTGATGATCATATCTAGTAATATGTGTGCATCTCCTTTTGATGTGTAAAGCTGATTGATGTTCATGTTGTTGTGTATTGACTCTTAAAGGCTCGGTTAAGATTCAGCTTAAGTTTAGCACCGATTTATAAATCAATTTATTTAAATAATTTATAAATAAATTTATAAATTATATAATTAACAAGTTACATAGTTTTAAAGTTGCAAAATTTTAATTACTTTTCTATCCCTGATTATGTGAATGAATGTATATTAATTTACTTTTAGTGGATCCATGAAGTTATAACTCGCTTTGATTTAGCACTTTTGTTTAGTTTTCATTCATTTGGTTAATGGATAGGCTAGGAAAATTGATTTCTTTTTCGTATAGTAGGTACATACATTGAGCAAAGGTTTTCCAATTGTTGAAACCTAAATCCTCTGTTATATGAATATACAATTTCTTTTGTCCTCATAATTCCGAATGAATTATACGATTTCAATTTATTCCTTCTCCTCATTTCCTTAAAAATNTGATTTCGGTGACCTATGACATCCGTATGTATTAAGTCTAAAACTTTTGTTCGTCGGTTGGTCGCTTGTTTTGGAAATTTCAACTTCTTAATATTGCATGAGTTACAAATTTCGCATATTTTCTCGTCTCATTTACCCGTAATTCCGTATTCTTTCATTAGTCGTTTCGTTTCTTTCTTCCCTGGATGTCCCATTCGTGCATGCCAAATTTCGTAGTTGTTTCTGTTTTTCACATAATTCGTCTGTTGTTCCTTTTCCGTCAATACATAACCTTCATTTTTTTCGTTTACCTTTCAGAACTACTTGTTCACCTTCATCAAGTACTCGAACTTCTTGATGTTCAAATGATATTTTTGGATATTTCTCAGTTAATTTTGATACTGAAAGTAAATTCCCGCTTAAATTCGGTAGGTATAAGACATCCGTCAAAGTCATGTTTACTCCATCATTCCACGTTATCGTAACATCACCAATACCTTCGCATTTTAATCTTTCTCCGTTAGCACATAATACGTTGCTTTCTTGTTTCTTAATTTTATCAAATTTATTAATATCATTCGTCATGTGGTCAGTACATCCACTGTCTACTAGCCATTCGTTTTTCTTAACTAAAGATACTTTCCCGTTAACGTTACTACAAGATTTATTGTTACTAATACACATGTTCATTCGTTTATAGTCTTCCTTACTGTTTGTACCTCGTTTAGGTTTAGAACCTTGTTTTACATTATCACCGAATTTGGGACAATTCCGGCCTATGTGATCTCCTAACAGATTACATCTAAAACACTTAATACCTTTGGATTTCGTATCTCTATTAATTTCTCCACGTCGTTGTTTATCATAATCGTATTAGTTATTTCGTTCGTAAACATCTTTCGTGTAATGATCATTCTCTTTCCTACTATTAAACTCAGATCGTGAATTATTTCCTAAGTTTTTAGCTACTAACGTTTTGACAGGTGTAGATTTTTCATTTTGTTTTAATTTTATAACTCTTTCCTCATCAACTAATTTTATTTTTATATTCTCGAGTTTTAAATCCTGGTCGTTTAAATATATCGTTCTAATCGTTGCTTCGTATTCACTAGGTAAACCTATCAGTACAACTCCTATCTGAATTTTATCGTCGAGCTTCAGTCCGTATTTACCAAGTTTTCTGTATGTTTGCATTTTTTCGTAAATAAAGTCGTTAACCGTTTGTTTGTCAGTTTTCTTAACGTTTACGTAGTCCTTAAGAGTCAACAAAGCGTGGTATCCGTCTATTTTTGTGTGCGCTGTCTGCAGTATTTGCCACATATCGTATGCCGTCGTGCATTCTTCTATCAAAGTCAAATTTTTATCGTCTACGTTGAGTATGATAATCGCTTTTGCTTTATTATCTTTCGTTTTGTTTTCGTCGCTTTTTTCGGAATAATCGTTGGAATCAAGGGTATCTTCCAAATGTTTAACTGTTAGATAACTCCTGGTCCGAACAGACCATGAATTATAATTTGTATCATTTAATTTTGGTAAGTCCATCGTAGAGTTAAACATTTTGTATTTATTTATTTTTTCGTAACTTATATTCTAGATCTTACCACCGTTGTTTTCATATTCATGAAATCTTGATTCTTGATTCTGGATTCTGTATCCTGGGCTCCATAACCTGTTGGGTATTGACTCTTAAAGGCTGGGTTCGTCTTAATCGTACATTAAATAAAAACTGCGAATCAAGATTAATTAAACGTGTAATCTCGTATCAAAATATCGTTATTGACACTTGAGTCGTGACGTCTTAAGTAAACAAACCATAATCAAATTAAAAATACTCTGACACATGTTAAGATTGAGGTCTGATTCTAATTCAGTAATATAAGTTTGGATTCTTCCCTCACGCCGCGAATGGCAGCTCTGCCTCGACTAATGGCGCGGGAGATTGGCCACACCATAAACATGCAAAGGCCAAGCCACGGCTCCGAAAATTACGCCTAGAGCCGAGCCACCTGAGTTTCCATTTCCTATTTGGCTTGGTGGATTGGTCGTGTATGGGGGCCTTAAGGGTTCATGTCATAAAAAAATGTTCATTTCCACGAGCTATCGCCTTATTGCTTAGTTGAAATGATTGGATTTTAATGAACGGCTTGTCTTGAAGTCTTTTTAAGTTCTTTGTCTCTGAAATTTTGTACACTTTCCTAATTGGGAATATGAGTTCTTAATGTCTTTAAATGTTCTGCTGCCACATAATTAATCCCTACTAAATGTAGCATACATCTCTTAACGAAGTTTATCTTGCCTGGTATCGTCAATTAACAAGCAACGTCAATTAACTTTGAGCCAGAAATTATGGAACATGTACGAATGGCATCAATATTACATAACAAACAAGACAATGAAAATAATAAGTAGTATAAAACTCACATTGATTTTTGCAGTTCAATAAGATCCGCATCAAAGAGTAAACTTTGATGACTCGAAATAATTCCTTAAAAAACAAAATATTCTCATGACCATCACCACAGAAAGTGAAAGGTACAGAATTTCTAACTTTTAAAATGAAGACATAAAATAAGCGCACCCATTGGTTGCTTAATGGTCCAGTGAGAGATAATAAGAGTTTTATTTGTTGTTTAATGATCCAATAGAATGAAACTTTTTCACTGGCTATGCAGTTGACCTAAAGAAGGGAAAGGTTCCATTCCTATTGAAACGAATTGGAAAGAATAAGCGTTTCAGTTAGTGGCAATAGCCCAAAAAAGAGAGTACTACTTTGATTCTATTCTCTTTGTATTAATATACTGGCATGCATTGGTAAATTATAACTTGGTAAAGAAAAGAATTTCCTGGAGACATGATGAAATGTCGAGTTGATTAAAAGTGAATAAGGATATTTGAAAATCTAAGTAGGTGTAGTATGTCATCAATCCTCTGGGGAATCCACCTACATCTGAATATCTTTAAATTTGCCAGACCTTTTTTCTATTCACTACTACAGAATGAGTGAGTGGAATTTCCCTTCATACATTAGTCATTGGAAGGTGGGAAGTAAAATATGGAACGAAACGGTCTGATAACGTCGAACGATAACAATTGTCCCGTTGATAATGATAATGTAGCGAGAAAATAACGAATACGATGCTTATACCTCTGATGATGTTTTGAGGAAAGTTTGAATATAATATAGTCAATGTAAAGTACATAAGAACCAAGTGCATAAGGTCCACCGCGGTATACTGTTAGGATATAAGCCTAGTGAAAAGAGGTGAAGGTTGACGGAACACTCATCGCACAAGACAGGGCATTTAATAGGGTAAAACACGGTGAAGCATTCCATCATCATTTATCAAATTTGAATCGCAAAGGGTTTTAGGCATAAGAACTAATAACGAATCTTTAAAGGTGCGATTACACCTGACACTTCTCTCCGGCAATAAATGTCAAGTGTCAGACAGAAATTGCTTGAGATTTAGTCGGAGATATATGTCTGACACTTATTGCAACGCTTCAATTTGCAACAAATGTACGAAAAATATAATGATCGGTGTTTACATCTGTTGTTATAGAAGTGTCGACACTTATAGCTGGGAGTAGAAACATAAATCTCAGACATAATTTTTTCGGTGTTTAAACTACCTAGATTTCTGTGACATAAATGTCATGCAATAAATGTCAGGTGTAAACGCACCTTAAGTTGATGTGCGCAGTTATCTCGTTAGCCATTTCAAGAACATTTCCTACCTCCTACTTTTCCTATTTTTTTACGCAATAGGAAAGTGCTATGAGAGATATGTGATCTCAGCCGCCCCACCATGCGTCCATTATTTTTTACGCGATTTGTCTCTGCTAAACCTTGTTTTTTACCGTAGATGCATAACTCCCGGCGATTTTTCTTTTTTTACGGCCTTTTCCTTTTTCTATTTTAAAGTACAATTCTTTTTTTGTACAAAATAACTAAATATTACCTACACTTACAAGATTCGCTTCTAGAAATTTCAGATTAGAGTGGTGGAAGGTAACCTTACTAAAATCCGATATACAAGAAGGGTTTGGTCGTAACCCCTAACGTTCGGAAGGATAGTCCTTTATACGGTAGTCATCCCCCAGATCTACCCTAAGTATGTTATGTCGGTCACGGAGTGTTCGAGTTCGAAGACAGAATGCAGAAAGGTTGTAAGTTTGTGTAGCGGAGGAAGGTTTTAGTCCGGTTAAATGGAAGTTCGCTGTCCGTTAGCAATCCTGTAGGGGTTGGATGCCGGCTTCACCTAGGAAGCTTTCTCATTCCGACCACGGAACCTATTTGTTCATTCATAGAATTCCGGGCGCGGAGGACACGGAAAACCATGGGAGTAAAAGGGGCTTCTCCTATCCCCCTTCTGAAACCAGGACCAATTCCAAGTTTTCCCTTGGCACGGAACAGAAACACCTCTGGGAAACATGAACAGAAAAGTGGTTTTTCTTTCTTTAATAGTGCAGACCAATCCACTTGCCCCCACAAACCAACTGCAAATCCAAGTTGATTTTTTTTTTGTTTTAATCTCTACTGCAACGAGCACTACTAAAAAAAAAGCAGTTACCTTAAAAAGGTTTTTATCGAACATTTTTTTCATTAAAAAAAGAGGGAAAAGAAACAGTAAATAGAGAATACTAATGGGGAATGCTTATCGAACCAGAGTTCTCTTTGTTGAATGAATTTTATTGACTCTTATAATTTCTAATTTAAAATGGCTTTACGTTTTAACAATAGGAAATTTTAAAAGGTTTCCAATGCGTTGTAAGGAAGAGTGGCTTCATTCCACATTACACCATTTAGATAATAAGTCTCGTTATTATTTCCAAATTAAGTTATTGCTTTGATTTGATCGATTAATTCCTTTTAAAGTGGTTGTTGAAATGTTTTGTTTTTTTTCTTCTTCTTTTTTTGTCATTAATCCGATTTTTTTTTGTAATTATAAAGCATTTAAAATGTTTCTGATACATTGATTTTTATAGCATATTGTTGGAAGCTCAAATGATTGTTGTGTACTTCTTTTAAAAACTGAAATATGTTGACTGTGAATGGGAAACCCGTAATATAAATAATTAAGGCACAATATAATTCACAAATGTATACATTTTCAACCAAATCAATCGTCAAGCAATATACTGAAGACTTAAGCTAACTTTGACTCCTGTTAATTGGTTATAAAGTCAACACTGGTAAATCGATTAAATTAATTATTAATGACCTGTTCATATTAGTCACTGTGGTAATTGTGGCCTGAGACAAATATTATTAGCTAACAACATGGAATAATTTTAATTCTAATTTACCTGCAGCACTTCACCCTGGACTTTGAAATGCAAAATCTATTAATTTTATAATCTATGTATTATAGTTTAACACAATTATTATACATTGTCAACGTATTTCCTATACTTTAAAAATAAATACACTTTATTCTTACTGACAAGCGTATATTTATAATAATTTTTAGATTACATACAGCAAGTGAAATTAAACTTTTGGTGTCGATTGATTCAAACAAAGCTGGAAATGGTTTTAATCCACTTTGGGCATTCTAAATATGAGTATATAAGTTTGCGACGATTCGTGGCGTAAGGTAAACTTTTATTTGTAATCCATTTTGTATTTTATATAGATTTTATTGATCACAGTTGCAAAATTTCCTTTAATAGTTAATACATTATCTTAGACAAAAATATTTTGTTAATGTTACTTACTTTAATAAAAAAATATAACTTAGAAACGTAAGCCCCTATCATAATGAATAAATTTGATCACAAAATTCAAGCAAATGCCGTAAGATTCTCAAAAGCGAATATATATTTCATTACTATTTCTCCGATAGGAAAAGAAAGATAATCGATAAAGGAGAAAGATCGGGATAAATCACGTATAAGTTGGTTATAACTGAGACAAAAATTTCAGGAAAGATAGAATGTGTTCGTAATAAAATGAATGAGTTCGTAATAAACCAATAATTGACAGAGGTAATTTATCTCCAAAATAGCTTGATTAAGTTTTAACTCGCGTTCAAGAAGACCTTTCTTCCAATACAGAAAAACTGGCTATAATGGCTATCGCACTCAGTGACTGGGATGCATTTATGTTTTCTATTTTTTATCCTTCAATAATTTAATATCTTTGAAGCAATGAAGTAACAATTTTTATATTTTTCAACAACTACATACTACATTTTATTATTCAATTAAGAATGCTACAACCCATTTTAAAGAGTTTAAAATATGTAAAACTTGATTACATCCCTTGGAGTTGTTATCTTTGTTACTGCTTTCAAGAAGGTATCCTAACCCAACATTAACCCTTTAGTTGTATAAAGTAAGTAACTGGTACTAGAAGGGAAGGCACCTCAACGCCTTGTAATTAAGGTTACCGACTATGACGGAAGTAAAGTATCCAAGGAAAATGTAATGGTTCTAAATTGGGGGCTCTTTTCACGTAACCTAAGTAATTCTGTGGACACTACCGGTCCTCCAAGTATACTAGTAAAAGTAAGGCTCTTAGTAAGTAGCTCTTGTTTAGCAGGCTTCTTTAACATTTTTAAATATCATTATCAAGTGATAACATTACACACATTCATCTACAATATATGGCACTTTTTATAGAAAAAGGCCCCCCACTTTTTTTTTTATTTCCATCCCTATTCTCCATTAAAGGGAGGGTTAACTGGAGAGGAATGATTTTGATCCACCCAAGTTGACCTATAATTTGCACCCAATGAATGAATGATGTGGAGTTCATATCCCTTTGTCTAACTACCATTTAAGACAAAGAAATGTTTGGAATATTAGTTCAACATGCTTTGGAGTATCACTCTTTTACATACAAAGTGTGATATTCCTTTATTAGTCACAATGTAAATTAGATTAAATATCTCTTTGTTGTAATAGTTATTTAGACAGAGGAAATATACTGAACGTTTATATACCTTAGTCTAACCACTTATAAACACTTTTTTATATATATAAAAGTGTGATATTCCTTTGTCCCAGAGCACATTGGAATGAATGTCTTAATAAGTTGTTAGCCTAAGGTAGTCAATCGGACAATTAAATAAGGTGGGTGAAGAGCATATTTGCAATATATCTACCAATCAAAATCTTTCTGTGGTTGTTCTTTTTAATTTACTGCAGCGGCTTCCAATGTTTTATGTTGGTCCATAGTTCATATAGTCTCTCGTCATTTATGATTTCTTGAAACAAAAGGATGTGCGGCAAAAAGCTAGATATGGTTCTTCTTAACCTTTCAACCTTCTTCATACCTCTCAACCATTTCATTTTTTAGCATAAATAATTTTCCACATCAAATTTTGATTTTTAATTTGACAGCTTTGTCACTTTATAAAACAATAAAAAAAAAACCCTCTTCACACTTATTTAAAAAAAAAAAAAAAAAAAAAAAAAAAAAAAAAAAAAAAACACCAATATAAATTACACTAAGAAACCTTCCTTTCCATTATGAACTGCTATTATACGCTTTTATCTTTTATTAAATGGGGACCATATTTATAATGCTACCCTATATGACGTGTTATAGAAAATGCGCCTCCTTACGCTTTTATCCAATATTGAATGAGGGCCATTTTCTATAATGCTGCCCTCTATGACCTCTTATAGAATAGGGCCCCCCTAAATTGAATGGGGGCCATTTTCTATAATGCTGCCCTCTATGACCTCTTATAGAATTGGGCCCCCTTATACTTTTATCCAATATTGAATGGGGGCCATTTTCTATAATGCTGCCCTCTATGACCTCTTATAGAATTGGGCCCCCTTATACTTTTATCCAATATTGAATGGGGCCATTTTCTATAATGCTGCCCTATATTTTCTTCATTATAATAACCTCCCCACCCAAAACCCCATCTTCCAATATTCTGTCCCGTTAGGGGATGAGTCATTGTTTGTTTTAATATGGGGGGCCTTTTTCTATAATGCTACCCTATATAATCTATTATAGAAAAGGGGGGCCCTTTTCTATAAGAGTACCCAATATATAGTGCTAGGTAATGTTTTAATGGGCCAGGATTAAAATTACTCCAATAAATATGATTTTTCATTCGACTTAGGTCACTTTTCTGTTCCTTTTACGTTCTGTTTACACAATATTAGAAAATCCCAAGATAGAGGGATATCAGTCACTTCACACAAATATTCGATGTGGTTAACATTGTGAGATTAAATCTAGAGAATATGTCGGTACAAAATAGTGGTTTTCACTGACACACTCATGTGCATATAAGGTGTTTAGTTGTGTATACCTTGTCCACCATAGTTGTTGACAAGGTGTATTTCATGATCCTAAGTACAAAATTTTATTGTAGACCGAAAATCAAGTAGATATTAGGTTGCCACGTTACATAGGTTACATACATACATACATACATACTCCATGGCGCTACAGCCCGTGAAAGGCTCTAGCCTTCTTAACGGCTCCTCTCCAAGCATCCCTGTCCTGCGCCAACACGTACTCCTAGAGTTTTTAGGTCCTCCTCTTCATCTTCTTTCCATCTCTTTCTTGGTCGACCTCGGCTTCTTCTGCCTCCAGGTTGTCCGTCGAGCAGCTTCCTCGGAACTCTCTCCACTGGCATTCTTTGTTTGTGGCCCAGCCATCTTCCTGCTTTTATCTCTGATATGATATCCGGCCTTCCATCCAGCTGTGCGAGCTCTAGGTTTGTTCTGATTCTCCATTGTTCATCTATGTATACAGCTCCAATCTATGTATACAGCTTTATATAGGTTAGTTTAGCTTTACAACATTATATAGGTTAGTTATTCAAATATTTCTCCAAATCAGTGGTCTGTTACACTACCTCCTGGAAATAACAAAACATTTGCAAAAATAGACGGATGTACATAAAAGCTAGACAAAATAATTATTTAAAGGGTTCATTCACTGTGTTTAGAATAAAAAGAAAAAGTCAAATAATTTTTACGATACCAGTACATTGCCCATACTACATAAGGGAAAGAGAGGAAAAAGGTCTTTTCCTTCTTTGTGTATTATATATCCTTATAGGTTTTTTTCTATTTACGCCATAGATATATTTACTTTCCAGATCCCCTCTAAAAATATTTATAGAAAACTTGTGCAAGCTTTCTACTGTTGACTTTGTCAGTACTAGACTCTCGTCCCTACTCAGTAGCAGTATATAGATATATTTGAGAAGCAGAAGAGAAAGTAAAGAATTTGCAGAAGGGGAAAGAAGGAAAGGATAGTTGGGAGAGAGAATTTCTGGGCTGGCTGGAGGTCGTCACAAGTCTATATATTTTATATCGCTGAGGCCAACAAGAACTCCTTCCACCTACCTTTAACTTCATCTAGTCACAAAACCACCCTCTGCAGGGCAAAAAAGAAAATCTTTTTATTACTGGTTCTTACTTTTATTATTTTTCTTGGAGAAAAGGAGCAACAAATCCCCCTTGACAATAATCTGACCCATAGTGATTCTGAAAAGTCTTATGATTAAAAAAAAAAAAAAAAAAAAAAAAAAAAAAAAAAAAAAAAAAGAACGAACTAAATTTCATTGTTCTTTCTTTATATAAAAGGAGGAAAAGTGTAGAGTAAGGAGTAAAGGTAAAAATGTCCTTGTACATTTCGAGAAACAAAACAAAGAACACTAGGAAATAACCTTTGTGGGATCACGAGAAAAAAGTTTCGGCTTCTTGAACTCAACCCAAATCTTAGTTCCTTTTTCCCCCTTTGCCGATGTATTTATACTTTATTTATTTCCTATCTGAAATATTAAGTATACTATTTTTTAAATCCTCTTATCTTAAAAATTCATATTCTTCATATTAATCCATTTCATCGATAATAAGATATAACAGTACAGACGAGTAACTAATTCAACAAACAAACGCATCTCAAAAACACCCGTCTATAATCAACTTTGTTGGTGTTTTTAAAACTATTTTATTTTCTTCAGTTTTAGACAGAACACTTCCTTCCATTCCATCTGTAGGACATACCTACAAGTACGCCTCAAATATCAAGATATATATCCTAAGGCGATGGTTTTTAATTAATTTTTAATTATCTAGATCCTTTGTTGTCCAGCGTCGGACCCACCCAAATATCTTGCGTGACACTTTGTACTCCAAACAACCTAGCTTGTTTAAAATTTCAATTGTGAGTACCTACGCTTCGCTTCCATAGGCGACAACATGCTGCTGTGTGTTATGAAGAAACTATTTTTTTTGTCTTATATAATACATAACTCAAGTCTACTTCTCATTTACTAATCCATAAAATAGGCTCTATCTTAATTATCTAGAGAATGGGCTCCTGCGGCATGCGGCAGGATTTTTTTTTCTTTTTGTTTGGCAAAGATCGTTTTTTAAAGACTACGAAGTTAGAGGTTTTGCTCTCACGTCTGTAATCATCTTCAGGGATTCAACGAATTCAATTCACCTTCAGGGAAATAACGACGAATAATACTCATATAAACAAATGTAATGAGTCCCAGAAAATGCTTAATTTAGTTAGATCAAAATTTAGCAGTCTTAGTTTAAGAATTCTTAGCAGAATAGTTTAAATTCTGTTTAAAAACTTAGTGAATGTGTGTATACAAAAACATCTGATAACTTTCACTTGAGAGTTATAGAAAGCATGGTGATAAAGAAGGAAAAGTTTAAAGAGTTTAAAGGAAAAAGTAGGAAAAACTTGAGATTAATAGGTCTGAAGGAAACGATGCAGAAAACTGGTTGAATTGGGTGCTCGGGGCGAGGGTTAAGGGTTCTCATAGCACTGCGCCTTCTCATCAATCTGGCCTCCAACTCTTAACTCAGCGCACCAGTCAGCTTCTTACTTCAGTTTTTACCTTCTATCTAACCCTCATCCACCAGTATTTATTATTTTATTGATTTTTCATTTATCTTTAAATTTTATTGTTTTCATTATTACTTTTTCTCTTTTACACTTATTGGCAGTACGTGATAAATACTTCAAGTAAGTGTGAAAGTATTGGAATCGTGTAAACTATACAGTTGAGTTTCAACAAAATTACACAATTTGAAGAATCCTCGATTACGATTTGACTTCCTGCATGGTGCAGAGTCGATCAGGTTTGCAATTGACGAAACCCTAACTACCAATTCAACTCAAAATACTTTAATAGTAATATATTGTTTAGACACTACACTTGTTTATTTTTAGATACTAACATACATACATATTGTTGCAGTTATCTATTAATTTAAAATAAGTTCAGCTAATGCCCCCTCCATTCCATCTCACACTGTATGTCATCTGTCAGAGACAGGACCAGCATGCCTGACATTAGCAGGGTCTACACACCTGGCTCTCTTCTACCACCACGCCGAGACAATGCGAGAAAACCTTTTCGTGGGTTTCGACTTAATTAGTCAAACATTGTTGGCCATGACATGTGTGTTGTGTGTTTGAGGTGAGATTTGATTAGAAAAAGTGACGTTTTAGTATTCCTGTTCTCAGGAGGCTATGAGCCCTAAAAATATAATAAAAACAAAACAATAACAGTATGCTATATAATAAATGTAGTTTATATACAGTCACCCTGTCTCAAATATATAATAGTGGGAGTTAAAAAGTGTGAATTTGAGTTTCCCCGGCTGGTTATATACTATATCAATGGAGCCAATGGTTCTAATAGTGTATTTTTTTAATGGTATACAGGATTTCTGTGCTGGAATGGCAAGTCAGAATGTTCTTAATCTCTGGGAGAAATACAAGGCTATAGTCCCCTCTCCGATATACCCTAACCCCCTAACCATCAACGCTTTTAGTGAATGAGTTTCCTAAGCCTCCTCTAGCTCTCTGATTTTCGGGCGACGCAAAATGGAAATCGTTACTCCCTCTATAATTCCAGGCTGTAACATGCTAGAAAAGTAGTAGAGTGCCATTACTAACTTCTTATTTGGGCAACAACAGCGAGTTGGAAGGTTTGTTTTAGTAATTTATTAAAGTAATATATACCATATTATATATATATATAACAAAAATATGTGATTTTTTTTACCGAATAATATCTATGAATATATAAATCGGTGTCTCTGACTAATTTAGATTTAGAAATGATCAGTTATTGAAGTCAGTTAGACATAAGTTCCTAGTTTATTCCAATGACATCTTTTCTTATTATTAATTTTATTGTTTTGTTATATCATTCCTTATTTTTTACAAATATTACGATCTTATAATACTAACTGCTACTACTTACGATAAGTAGTTTTCTAGACTAGTAAAATTAATCTGTATGATTTAATGAATTAAACTGACTGATTATTGTATTGTCATCGGAAAATCGTTCATCCTCATTCGCTCTGTGCACAGTTATTTGAAATAACATTTTTATTTGAGTAATTTTTTTCTTTACACCTTTTTCTCTCCTCTGAGGGGAAAATTCACTGTATGAATATTTAATAAAATGGCTGCATCAATGTGATTTCCAAACCTTTTCTAACTCTATCTTCCGTGTTTCCAATAAATTCTCATTGGTCATCCAGAATAAATTATAATAATACATTTTATTGAGGTAGTATGTAAATTGAATCTCCGATTTTTATCCTTTTTTTTTGTTCTTTTCAGTTCAGTCTTGATTAGCAATATAATATTTATTAGAATACAAATAATTTTTGTTTTTTGTTCTTTATTCAATACTAAAATATATTTTAGCTAGATAAAATGAGATAATATTGTAGTGGGGCTAATTTAACAAAAATTATAACATTTATGTACAACATGATATATTATAAAATTGTTTCTTGGATAATTATAAAAGGAATTTAGTGCCTAATTTTTGTACAATGGTTCAATTATTTCTTCAAATGTAGATGTGTAATTAGAGATTCGTGTGACTATATCAATGGAGCCAATGGTTCTAATAGTGTATTTTTTTAATGGTATACAGGATTTCTGTGCTGGAATGGCAAGTCAGAATGTTCTTAATCTCTGGGAGAAATACAAGGCTATAGTCCCCTCTCCGATATACCCTAACCCCCTAACCATCAACGCTTTTAGTGAATGAGTTTCCTAAGCCTCCTCTAGCTCTCTGATTTTCGGGCGACGCAAAATGGAAATCGTTACTCCCTCTATAATTCCAGGCTGTAACATGCTAGAAAAGTAGTAGAGTGCCATTACTAACTTCTTATTTGGGCAACAACAGCGAGTTGGAAGGTTTGTTTTAGTAATTTATTAAAGTAATATATACCATATTATATATATATATAACAAAAATATGTGATTTTTTTTACCGAATAATATCTATGAATATATAAATCGGTGTCTCTGACTAATTTAGATTTAGAAATGATCAGTTATTGAAGTCAGTTAGACATAAGTTCCTAGTTTATTCCAATGACATCTTTTCTTATTATTAATTTTATTGTTTTGTTATATCATTCCTTATTTTTTACAAATATTACGATCTTATAATACTAACTGCTACTACTTACGATAAGTAGTTTTCTAGACTAGTAAAATTAATCTGTATGATTTAATGAATTAAACTGACTGATTATTGTATTGTCATCGGAAAATCGTAATTTGTGTAAGTTTCAGCTTTCTCGTTAGCCTGGAAGAGGGTCAGATTCAGGTTACAAGATTTGGAGGCAAATATGTAGTTAAATAAAAACGTACAAAAATAATCTTTATTACTGCTATTTTACTGCACTTTACTGCTAATCTGTACTTTACTCATTTAAAAATCTTAAAAGGTAGATCTAATGGCGATGTTTACAATTTTTAAATTTATTACAATATTTAGAATAGGTGGTTTTTCTATTAGCCTTGAAAGGGACAAAGAACCGGATTTTTTAATTTTTCCTTTATTTTTACAATAAACTCTACCTATTTGCATACTGCTAAGTTTCTAGGATTGTTAGAGTTAGAAGTGCCTTAGAATTATGATGAGTGAGTGAGTGATAAAATAACAAAACTTTAAGCTCATTCTTATGAAATACTATGAGTAGAAGTGTGAAATTTTTATTTCTGGTTCAGTTTGAAATGAACTTTTCATTAAAATTAAATGTATATATCTAAGCATCTTTAATGCAGCCCGCACACGATCAATAGTATTGTCAATATAAAGTACCGGTGTGGAAATCCCACACATGACTTCCATGAAATGTTGCCGTGTCAATACGTGAGCAAGAGAGAACTCTGCATAAACTACAACAAGCTAATACAACAAACAGCTAATTTTGATTATAGTTTTGCAACAAAAATTATAATGATAATAAACACAATAAAAAATATATATTTAACATAAAAAAATGTTACCCTAATAAATGTCGGTAGTATGTAAAAAGATTAGAGGATATGTGCGATCCGTTCCGATGATTAGAGGTAAACTGAACTGAAATAAAGAAAGGAGGTTTGTTTACATCTAGAGTTCAAGGAGAGTTTATGCGAAAACAAAACAAATTGATTAATTTTTATCCTTTATAACAAAAAACTTTATTATGCAATGTTTGTTTATATTTTCTTTATACTTTGTTATTAACTATAGAATATGAGGATATAATAATAAAAGAATTTAAATCAGCTGTTAAAAAGGATTGTTTACAAAGTAAATAACACAGTATTTTTTACTTTTAAATTTCGATTCTTCTTTATAATTACTACAAATAATTACAATAATAAATACTCGTTTTAAAGGGCATTAATGTGCGGTTTTAGCACCTTAATCAGAAATTAAATCGGTCAATTATTGCACATGATATAAGAGCTGAAAGTCAAAAATTTAACAAAAATAAAAACATGTCCCTATTTAAGGTAGNTTGCGATCATTTTGATGACGTCAAAGTTTGTTTACATCTTTCATAACACAGCTAAACTTCAAATAATTAAATAAAATGTAGGTATTAAAAATAAATTTGATTGTTAAGAATGTTAAAAAATCTGTTAGTTCAGTACCCGATTTTTTCCCTTATGTTAGTCCCAGTCCCAGATCCCAGAAAACATGAATATATTGTTATATAGGTATACAGATTGATACGCGTGTCGATCTGCTAAATGTAAACCCTCCTTTAGAAGGGTTCCTATTGAATCCACCCGACACTACCGTCTACTCCAATCATCATTTTAAACTATAAATTATAATCATCTCAAAATAAAATTTCACGACACCACAATACTTTAATTTATATAAGAAAATTTATCAAGAAGTATGGTAATATACTTCGTTTTTTTAAATTCACTCCATCGATATTTTGTCATTAAAAATTAAAATTAAACACTCAATAATAACAGATAAATGGTATACGTATTTCGTATTATGTGAATATTGTCACTTCCTCCCAGCCTTATCTTTCATCTCAAGTACAGCTATATACTCTATTAACTTAATAATTTGTTGTGGGCGAAGTTGCTCGTCAATTATTAATGGGAGAACTGTTGTCAGATAAGATGAGTAGATTTTGAAGGCGGAGGCTTATTTGTCATTGTCAAGGCTTGGTTTAATGCTGTATACCTGTGCTGTTTAATGGTATCATGCTGTTTGTACGTGAGCAGACAGAAGACGTGACCGTGTAGAAGAGTAACATCCTAACATCAACATGACCCATGGTAATCACTTCAAGTCACGTCACTATGTCTAACTTTTTCAACCTAGCTTATCCTCTTGGTTAAACCTAGTTTTGCTCTTGTTTTAGCAATTTTTTGCTGGCTTTCCTTTTTATTACAATGCTTATTACTCTTTTTCGACTTTATATATTAGGACTCCTTTAATATGTTTGCTATAGCCCTTTTAGATCCTGCCTACACAATTGTGTATGTTTGTAGTGCATACTGACTTTAATTAAAAAGGAAAAACCTCTGTGCCTGAGGCTCGGGCCTGGACGGATCAATTGAGTTTTTTTTTGGAAGTTCCTTATGGCGCGTTCTTGAGTCTAGAGCCCGGGAGTAAATCCAAAAAAACTAACAAAATCACCGTCACAAAATCGATTTTCTTATAATTTTGTATGGATGTCCCAAAAAAATGACAATCAAAACTGACTATATGGTTTTTTTTGACGACAGGTCTACTGTTCACAGATCTCTAATATCATGATTGGTTATTTTGGAAACATTAAATTTCAATCTAGACTACAGGCATCTTTGAATTACACTATATCCATGGTTTTTTTCTGGATACATAATATTTTGACTGTATACACCTAATTCGATCAATTGTTTGCAATGCGTTTTTTTTTACTATTAACTAGGAAATTATACTTTCTTTTATTATAATAATGATATTTATTTGTTATTGCTGCAATTGGTAGAGTGATTTATTTACACCTATAAAACTGTATATGCTAAGATAGTATGAACTCTACATCCAAAGAAAAAGTAGCTTCAAAACTGGACTAATTCGTGGCTATTATCAAGAAGTTTGTAGAGCAAACAAATATTTAAAGGTGACAAGAAACCGTAAAAGAAAAGGTGAACCGAAGAATCGTTAATTAGCAGGCCTGACCAACTCTTAATTATTGACGATGGGGAATCTGATTATTTCAAGGAAGGCGATGGAAAAAAAGTAGTTTGGCAACACCTTTACTAAGAACACCAAAAGATATAACGGCTAAAAATAATTTAACAACTGCAAGGAAGGTCAGAAAAGTCTGCTGCAAATCCCAAACAAGGGTGAGATATGAAAATTGATGGATTACAAATAAGCATAATTGACACGGAATTAAATTATTTTTCTATAATTTTTTTAAAAATTATTTATACTTATTTGTGAAGGTCTTATAATATTAAATATTTTATTTAGATAAAAGCCTATCTACACTTTTGAGTCGGTACATTTCTCCAGGTACTGGTGGTTAGGTTATCTTCTAAATAATTTCCCGTAGCTTAAGGAACAATTCGTTGAAGTTTAGCCATGAAAAGTAAAATTTCAGTTTAGGTCTGAAAGGGCCATACTATAGGGGTGATTAAGAAAGAATGAACCGATTTTATGATCAAGTATTTTGTAAGTAAATGTAGGTATGAATCAGAATGATGGAGTGGCTGTTTGAAATTAGGTTTCTAACTTCCAGATGGTTGCTACGTGACCGCGCCAGGTGCATCGGTCTCCTATAAGGACACAATTGTTTGTTGACAGTCAAAATGGCGAGAATTCTCTCTCTCTCTCTCTCTCTCTCTCTCTCTCTCTCTCTCTCTCTCTCTCTCTCTCTCTCTCTCTCTCTATATATATATATTTTGGAATCTCTCTCTCTCTCTCTCTCTCTCTCTCTCTCTCTCTCTCTCTCTCTCTCTCTCTCTCTCTCTCTCTCTCTCTCTCTCTCTCTCTCTCTCTCTCTCTCTCTCTCTCTCTCTCTCTCTCTCTCTCTCTCTCTCTCTCTCTCTCTCTCTCTCTCTCTCTCTCTCTCTCTCTCTCTCTCTCTCTCTCTCTCTCTCTCTCTCTCTCTCTCTCTCTCTCTCTCTCTCTCTCTCTCTCTCTCTCTCTCTCTCTCTCTCTCTCTCTCTCTCTCTCTCTCTCTCTCTCTCTCTCTCTCTCTCTCTCTCTCTCTCTCTCTCTCTCTCTCTCTCTCTCTCTCTCTCTCTCTCTCTCTCTCTCTCTCTCTCTCTCTCTCTCTCTCTCTCTCTCTCTCTCTCTCTCTCTCT
>KZ651616.1:60923-99093 GCA_001010745.2 Gerris buenoi
AAAAACTATTTAGGTAGCTTGTACGTATTTCACGCTGCAGACCCTCAAAAACCCTAGTTTGTCACCTACAGTATATATACACTGGCAGCTTTTGTGAAATTTTGACTTTTTGACTTGGCGAGGCGGAACGCTGCTGCGTTCCTAAATATTAGCTAGTTAATAAACGTTACTAAAAAAGAGACTTTAAAATCTTTACTTTTACAACTACAACAAGATATTTCCCTATATCTACTACAACAACAAAGTGTTAAAACAATAGCAATTATACTAGGACCTTTCTTGACCTTACATGCGCCTCCATTTTTACTTTAAGAAAGAAAGATTCAATCAAAATCCCCTCTATACACAACGACCACGACCACCCCTGTCCTTGGTCCAAGCTGTGGTGGGGGAACTATTTGTCTAAAAGCATAGGCCATGGGCTAGCGCTTCGCGCGCCCGTCTATCTATAACAACATAAAATTATTTTATGGTTGAACTATCTGATTCTAGATAAAACTCCAAGAAAAATTGCTTAATAAATAATATTTAAGTTTATTGTTATAATAGGGAAATATCTTGTTGTAGTTGTAAAAGTAAAGATTTTAAAGTCTCTTTTTTAATATCTATATATTTTTTAAGACAGAATTTTTTTTTTTAACTTAATATCATCGCAATGACGGCATTGGGAATAAAAACTATCCTGAATTGTGTTGATTTTTCAGAACAGCTAGAGTTTCTTCGTATGAGGATTAGTAGCGCGAAAATTTATGTCAAGTGAGGCCAAAGAAAAATCAAGTTGTGTACGGAAAGGCTAGAGTATTTTATTTGTTGTCAAGTCAGTGGTTTATTTGAGGTAAAGCCAGAGTGGCAGGTTGTTAAACGGAAGATTAGAAAAACCAGATATTACCACAGGCAGAGCCTCCTGTCACAGAAAGATAACTGTTATATAGGAATAACTACCTTGCGGTTTCCTCTTCACCCTTATAACCTTCTTCAACTAAGTTATAAGGAGAAGGTCTTGGGAAAAAAAAAATCAAAATAACCTTCCATCTTCAACCTCAACTTGAATTACCTCTGGGACAATTTTTATTTTCTTCTTCAAGATGTTCCACTAAATTAAACTTTTTTCTTTTATTGATCTGATATTATGTATTTATTTTTTAAGATTATTGGAAAATTATGTTTCGAAACTTTTGTTGTTATAAAAGTTTTTTTTTTTTTTTATTTGTTTATTATTTTTTCACTCACTTTAAAAATAGCAGACTGGGACTGGAGTTAGCTTTTATGAACAATATTGCAACAAGCACCTTTTTATTTTACTCTTAGAAAAAGTACAATTTTTCATTGTATTTGTATCATTGGTTGTTTTTAAAAGTTAAAGGTACCGTCGTATGGAAGATTAGGAACCTCATTATTAGTATTGATGTTATGATATGTTATGTATGATTTATAAAACTCCATATAATTTAGTTTTTTTCTTATTTAAATTTGTATTTACGTTAAAATCAAAGCTTAACATTTTTGCAATATAATTTTTAAAACTTTAGGTCAATTAAGTTAGCACACATTTTTCCCCGCAGAAATGTACGATACCCATTTTGGATTTTAACGACGGACTGTGCCATTCATTTAAACCAGTTAATTTCCGGAAACAACAATATATTATTGTTTACAAATAAGTAATATATAATTTTAAAGAATAGAGATAAATGTCTACTGAATTTGAAATATTTGACATTGCTTCATGTTAAATGTATTTGTCAAAGTAACTTGTCCCGGTCAATTACCAAAGTGATAAATATTGAAAGAAGAGAAGTCAGGATAGTGGATGTAGGATAGGCTATAACGTGACGTGAAACAGGACGTGCTTTAGTGACATATGATTGGATAACTGTGTCCCTCTAGTTCTACCGCATTGGTCCAACTAGAACTCTCTGTGGAATACCTTTACTGACTTTTACTCAAATTTTACTACATTTTACTCTTTCTCGTTTTTATTTCTGTTGTGTCCTTAATACAACCTTATAGCCCTTTAAGCACTTTAACTAACTTTGACTGTTCCCATTTTAAATAAAGAAGTTCCGTATAATTATTAAATATCGATTTTCAAGTAGCAATTATCCCCCCCCCCCCCAAGGTTATAAACATTAACTTTATATATTGTGATTTTATTGTATTCTTTATCTCAAATGTATATCCATACTGATTTCTGTACCTTACTCTATTTAGAATAGATTCTTGGAAAATAATTATTTAATGGAGAATAATCGGCTGATGATACTATACTAATAAAAATAAACTAGACTTTGTCAAGTTCTTTCACATTTGAGTTTTAATAATAATCAGCTACTGTAGACGATATATTAATATTGCATTTCACGTTAAAATAATAAACCTACAGGAAAGGACTTTAATTAACTCCTATAAGGACCTCTTGCCGATGCTGTGGATCTATTGATAACTGGCTATAATGACTAATTTTGTCTATAATCTGATAATTCATTAGATAATTTTGCCTCTGTATAATCTTCATGTATAATTCTACATTTTAGAAAGGAAAATAGGCATAAATATAAAATGAGTTGGATAAAGAAAAGAAATTAGATAATAAAAGTATATTTGGCATTAAAGAGAAAATAAAGCATTATCAGTGAAATAGGCAAAAACAAACTTGACCAACAAAGGGAAAATTAGCTTAAAGGAAAGGCAAAGGAAATAGGCTGCACTAAAGAAAAGAAGCAATAAAAAATAAATTAGGTAACAAAAGGAAATTCGGTTACAAAAAGAAATTAGGTTAGAGAGAAAATTGGTTAAACGAGTAGGCATTAATAAGAAAATTAAGAAAGAATGAACAGAAACAGGTGAAAAGGTAAAATATTGTGTAAAAAGGAAAAGGAAAGAGACCATAAAGAAAGAAAAAGGGTTAAAATTGTAAAGTGGGCGTAGAAAAGGAAAGATGACAGACAAAAAGGAAAGTATGTAAAAAAAATGTTAAAATAAAAAATTTTGGCATTAAAAAGAAAATCAAGAATTAAAAAAAAAAAACAGGTGATGACATAATGAAATATGGCATACAAAGGAAAAAGAAAGGGCTAAAAAAGAGTGTGTAGAAAAGGAAAATTGTATGCCTACTTGAAAAGAAAAGTTAGTAATAAAGAATACATAAAATGAATGTTGACCTAAAAAAAGAGTAAATAAAAAAGGGGGGTAAAATCTTCACACCGGATTAGGAAATAGTATTTCAACTTGGCACGTAAAAACTGCACGATTCATGATTTCCTCTCAAACACAGGATTTTCTTCAACTTAAATTCACTTTGAATATAAAAGAAAATTTAATTTAAATTCAACTTTAGTTGCCTACAGCATATTTTAACTTATATATCCCACCTTAATAAAAGAAAAAGTTAAAAATATTACAGGTGTAAAAAGAAAAATTAAATTGGCTTTATTCATTTGTTTCTTTATCTATTCATATGTTGTCCGTAAGTCCATCGCAGAATATGTTAAAAAATCATAAATTGCATTTGAATAAATATAGCTACATTCATTTAATTTAGGATATAGAAAACATATGTAATATGTATGCACTTTGACTTTTTAGACATGTAGACCTTTCTTCTTTGTGCACAGAATGTATATTTCTATTTTTTATTTTTCCTTTCTTATTCATTGTCATATACGAATGTAAAATTTCATTACTTCTTGAGTAAGGTCTATTAAGAAATTAAAAAATGGCTCACTTTTGCGATATTTTATGTAGTAAATCATTTAGTAAATGTATTTCAAGTTTAAAACAAGAAAACTTTTTACATGACAACCAAAGCGACAGAATCAATACATGTACAACATTTCCTCCCCTCTATAAAGCTGAGGCTCTCGCCCACTACCGTATGTTTTCTTTTTTTTTTTACTGCATTCACCTGAACCTTATGATATGATATGAACCTTTGGGGATTTGCTCCAGTACTATCTGGCTTTAGTAAACCCAAACCTATTCCTTCCCGTCAAATTCTCATGTTCATGTCGTGGTGTCATGGTAGTGCTCCGGTAATGGTTCACCTTTTGTAACTTCATTTTTTTTGGTCTATCGTAGGCTACTAAATGTAACATTTTGCAGATACTTTATTCAAGAGACTCTATCGTGTTCAATGTGAAGAATATTTAAAATTCTTTTCCACAATGAAGTAGGTATTAATAACCTACTGGACTAAATACTTTTCATATAAAATTTATTTTTATTTTGCTTCCGAGCTTACCGAAGGTAACGGAAGCTATGTGATCGTTCTGAAGAACGAAAAAATTTTAGGTCTCCGATTTCAAAAATTCCAAGACAGAAATCCGTTTCAGACATCAGGGAACATTTTTGGTTCCGTGTCTGTCTGTCGGTCTGTCGGTCTGTCGCAAATATTTGCGAACCACCATATCTTAAAAACTACACGTCCAATTTTAATGAAATTTGGGTGGTAGGTCATACTTAGCCCATTGTTGGTCCCATATAAGTTTCAACCTTCTGCGCTTATTTGTTTATCTTCCACATGCACACAAACATACATTTATTTTCAGCCATATCTTTAAAAGTAATCATCTGATTTTTATGAAATTTTTATGGTTTGTCGAAAGTAGCCTGCAGATAGCACCTGCCTAATTTCAACCTTCTGCGCACTTCAAATCGTACTAAATTAATATGTCTTATACTACAAAGCCTCATGGCTCACTGACTCACTGACTGACATTAATGTTTACCCACTTCCAGAAGAGCTAGAGACTTGCGGTTTGCGCCATTCGACGCGCAACGTCTACATTGTGAACCAAAATAATTATAAAAAGTTCACTTTTCCCCCTCCTTCCACCCTTAAAAAATAAAAATGGCCGACTTGATTTTTAAGCTGGTTTGAGGGCTTATTGCAGCCAAACGGTAAGTCGTACTAGAAAATGGATAACACAAGTGGTAACTGATTTTAAAAGATCTACAACTTTAGTCCTATGAGTTTTTGTCGAATCATCATCGGTTGTACCTTAGATGGTGATAATTTTGTTATTTTTTGGTTTTATTTTTTTCCATTTTTGTCTTTGAATGGCCATAGATTCTATAATAGTTGGCCGATTTTATTTCTGATTGCGGCGATTGAATCTCACACTAATGCTCTTTAAATTGAGTATATTTTATTTCATTAGTTCATCCTACTTGCTGAGAACATGAGAGTAAACTTTTTCCCGTGCGCCGTGTCACGTGACCACTTTTTTTGGTTTTTAATATTGTGTCGTATATCATTTTAAAGGCCTTGATATGTACATTAAAGCTATTTTATTTGTTGATTTTTTAAAAATGTTGTGCATGTACTTTTGTACCGATTTATAATTTTGCTGTAGGTTAAAGGGTTTAAATACTTTTTTGATATTAGGATTTTTATTTATATGTATTTATTAGTTAAATGAATGCCCTTTTGTATTGTTTGTTTTTTAAAAATATAATTTTGGTACCTCAGAGGACAGGGGTACAAATGTTAAAGTTAATCTTTTATAATATGATGTATATCGTTGAAAAGCTCTTGCATAGTAGATTAATTTTTGTTATATTCTGTTTTGTGTTATTTTTAGTTTTGAGGGGGGGAGGGAATAAAAAAAAACCTGTTTATACAGCGGCTTCTACGATTTGGTTGCAGTTTTATATTTGTTTATTAAATAAAGTATTGTTGCTTGTTGGAGGCTTTGTTTCTCCACCAAATGTTTATTAAACTTCTCCAACTTCATTAAATATTTACTGGAACAGTGCCACGCCGTTCCAACATTTTGATTATTTTTATCGGGCTATTTTTCTTAATTTGTCTTTTCTTTGCGAGGAAGCTATGTGCCACATTAATTGGCAGAGTATTTTGATAAGGCGCAAGCATAGATGGTACGCATCCTAATTTTTTTTTTTGGAAATAAATAACTTTAAAACCCTGTCTTCCCTTGTGGACAAAATTGACAAGACATGGCAGATCACCACTGGGCTGTTTTTTACAAGCCTTTGGTTAAGCTATGTATTACAGACGAACATCCGACTTTATGTCCTTCAAGGGTACTACAGTATTAAATTAATAATAATTATAAAATTAAATTAATTATCAATATCAAATTCTAGTTTAATGTTAGTCAGTCACGTTAGTGCACGGTATCTCGTGAACTATAAGGTCTGAAGCAATATTATTAGTATCTAGAAAAAGCTAATTCAACACTTAATAGAAGGTTAGCATTTCAGGATATTAAATTACTTGAAATTGAAAGAGGAGTTGTCTTTGTTATCTATCTATATTTATACATATATGGTAGATAACAGGAATTCAAATCTTATTCTGGCTCATTTGCACTATTTTAATAAATGTCATTGCTACGTGCTTAAAATGCTTTTTATTGACATTGAACAAACCAATAACTTAATTGAAAGTGATTGGGATATTAATAATTAACATAACATTAGTTGAATTTATAGGGTTGGGATAACTTTACAGTATTGCCAATGTAACATTAATTGGGATTAGTCGAACTTGTCGTAATCACAATAATACAATCGACTGAGTTGTTCATCTTCAAATAAGCGAGCAAATATAATATGCTCTCTGGACAATGCACCCTGTTACACGATTGAGTCAATTGGCTTAAATCCAAAACTAGAATATTCTATATTAATTTACATAAGATTAATTATGAATTTTCAATGAGCGTTGTTTTAGAGTCAACATTATTAGATTAAGCATTTCCATTTTGATATTAAGAAATTATGATTACAGTGTTAACATGCATAGTATGACAGATTTTGAAGCAAAAGCATTTTAAATGTGATTACAATCTACTCTTTCTATATTGTTAAAAAAGTATTGGACAAAATACAAAAGTATTGGAGTATTGTTAAATGAATTGGACGACCCAGGGTCGCCGTATCCCTCCTTTATTAGGCGTATAAAACATGTAATGGCATTTTAAACCGGGTAACCCCCTTCTCTTAGGAAACTATCTATTTATATCAAGGAACTAAGTATCCCAAGTACCTCTCTTAAATCATACTCAGCGCGTCTTCTTTCGATATTGATGATATAATCGGTAAATGCATTCAGCGAAAGTAAAATATTTCCTGGAAAGAGAATTTATTTCCTTACTATTCACGTTTTTACCTTAAAGGTGAATATATAGGTAATATATATATAATATATTGTTTTTATCCTCTCAAAGCCTGATCACTGTAGATAAATTTTAAACTAGATCTTATGATTTATATGTATCATTAAAAATTATGATGTAGATGGCTGATTTTTCCTCATCAGTTGAGTTTATATTTGTTTCGTTCAAACTTATAGAATAAGTATTCAGGGGATTGCAATTTTTTATTGCTTTTACTTGGGCTGATGGCTATTCAAATTGCTTCTGTTACCCGAAACCCAATCAAAAGATCGATTTCCTTCAACTCTGAAATTGTTTACTAGATGTGTATCCGACGAGAAAAAATTCAATTTTCAACATGTATTTCCTTTTACTCTGATGTATAAATAAATTTGGCGAAAAATATTTTGCATCTAGATATTTTTCTGTTGCGTTCTTTTCAAGCATGTTATTTGAATGTGGCTTTATTTTTCTCCACGAAATTCAGGAAAGACGTTATCTACATTGCTCCTTTATACCCTATATTTCGATCCGGCCCTTATCCCCCCCCCCTCCCCATTGAATGGATATTACATAAATGTATGTACCTAAAAAATATATGACGAGAGCTCATTTTTTATTTTTTTTATTTTTAGTGAAACGCTGACGTGAAAAACTCGAGCAAAATGCTAAAAATGGAAAAGGGAGAAAACGTTTGTAAAGAAGATCGGTATTTATTTTGATTAAATGAAAACTTGCACGCGAATACTTGTGTGTGTATATAGTGAAGTAAATTTATCTGGGGAAAAGGGGTTTACAACGACGGTGGAGTCGGTAACATACAACACACGTGTGTATGTTATGTTAGGACACGTGATACACTTGTGCACGGCCGAGAAGGAGAGGATGAAGGGGTTTTGATGAGGGTCGCTGGTAAATCCAGCGTGTTCCTAATTGCAGCTCCATCTGGAAACCTTCGCCTCGAGGCGTCGGTGCTTTAATCATCCATTATATGCTTCTGCTTCTCTTCTACGCTCTACCGACCATTCGCCCCTTTCACTAGACGAACGACTCTAGATGTGAGACAAGAATTCTCAGTGGAAAGCTCCCCGCCCTCTTGAACAGAACAACCGACCAAAAGGGATCAAACGAAGAAAAGTCTTGAGTCTGGGGGTGGCGAAAGTGTACGGCCTCCGACTTCTGACTTTGTAAACTCAAATAAAAGACGGCGTGGCAAGGGCCTTCGCCTGAGTTTCACACCGTTCTGGAAATCGTGCAATACAGCAGATCTAACTCAAGTATATCATCATATAGGTTACGGATAAAAGTCAACCTCTAGTCACATAAGGTTTTTTCAAAGCCATTTTGCACAAGAATGAACGCAATAATGATAATTTTCTATCTAGAATATTGCACCAACATGTTGCCTTCATAATACCTACATATTAAATTTGAGAATGAACATGGCGACCACATAATAATACCGAATACTGTTGTAGAGCTTTAGTGTGGGGTTTTTTTATTTTCTTATTGATCAAATAAAAGGATAATGTATTTATTCCATAAAAAAATAATGTTTTCTTTATAATAATAAGCTCAATGTTATGTCATTCCCCTCCAAAAAGGGCTGTCCTAAACGATAGGGATAGCGCATAGCAAGGAAACTGCTTTGCAGCAGCTGTCTTCCTAGAGACAACGAACGAAGAGTGTAGGGCGTCGGGGCAATGCGTCCTAGTAACATTATTATTATCAATAAAGCAAACGTTAAAGAGCGAAGACGGTTGAAATTAATCTTGTGGGAGCTGTGGTCTACTTTCGACAAACCATTCAAATTTCATCAGATGAGTACTTTTGAAGATATAGGACTAAATAAATGTATGATTGTGCGCATGTGGTAAAGAACAAATAAGTCTCCACACTCTGGAAACAACCATGAGATAGTATATGGGCAGATTGTAATTAGGTACCACTCGCTGCCTTAATAACCCTAAAAAAAGAAAATGTGAAAAACGGATCAGTTTTCATATACATACATATAGGTAAACGAATTAAATACTTGCATGAAATTGTATTTATTGTTATACATATAATTCTTTAGGCATAAAATTTAATGAACCGTGGTGCAACAGCCTGTGGACGGCTCGGGCTAAAGGGAGTTATAAAATTAAATGAATTGGACGACCCAGGGTCGCCGTATCCCTCCTTCATTAGGCGTATAAAACATGTAATGCCTTTGGTTAAGCTATGTATTACAGACGAACATCCGACTTTATGTCCTTCAAGGGTACTACAGTATTAAATTAATAATAATTATAAAATTAAATTAATTATCAATATCAAATTCTAGTTTAATGTTAGTCAGTCACGTTAGTGCACGGTATCTCGTGAACTATAAGGTCTGAAGCAATATTATTAGTATCTAGAAAAAGCTAATTCAACACTTAATAGAAGGTTAGCATTTCAGGATATTAAATTACTTGAAATTGAAAGAGGAGTTGTCTTTGTTATCTATCTATATTTATACATATATGGTAGATAACAGGAATTCAAATCTTATTCTGGCTCATTTGCACTATTTTAATAAATGTCATTGCTACGTGCTTAAAATGCTTTTTATTNTTCTACGATTTGGTTGCAGTTTTATATTTGTTTATTAAATAAAGTATTGTTGCTTGTTGGAGGCTTTGTTTCTCCACCAAATGTTTATTAAACTTCTCCAACTTCATTAAATATTTACTGGAACAGTGCCACGCCGTTCCAACATTTTGATTATTTTTATCGGGCTATTTTTCTTAATTTGTCTTTTCTTTGCGAGGAAGCTATGTGCCACATTAATTGGCAGAGTATTTTGATAAGGCGCAAGCATAGATGGTACGCATCCTAATTTTTTTTTTTTTTTGGAAATAAATAACTTTAAAACCCTGTCTTCCCTTGTGGACAAAATTGACGAGACATGGCAGATCACCACTGGGCTGTTTTTTACAAGCCTTTGGTTAAGCTATGTATTACAGACGAACATCCGACTTTATGTCCTTCAAGGGTACTACAGTATTAAATTAATAATAATTATAAAATTAAATTAATTATCAATATCAAATTCTAGTTTAATGTTAGTCAGTCACGTTAGTGCACGGTATCTCGTGAACTATAAGGTCTGAAGCAATATTATTAGTATCTAGAAAAAGCTAATTCAACACTTAATAGAAGGTTAGCATTTCAGGATATTAAATTACTTGAAATTGAAAGAGGAGTTGTCTTTGTTATCTATCTATATTTATACATATATGGTAGATAACAGGAATTCAAATCTTATTCTTGCTCATTTGCACTATTTTAATAAATGTCATTGCTACGCGCTTAAAATGCTTTTTATTGACATTGAACAAACCAATAACTTAATTGAAAGTGATTGGGATATTAATAATTAACATAACATTAGTTGAATTTATAGGGTTGGGATAACTTTACAGTATTGCCAATGTAACATTAATTGGGATTAGTCGAACTTGTCGTAATCACAATAATACAATCGACTGAGTTGTTCATCTTCAAATAAGCGAGCAAATATAATATGCTCTCTGGACAATGCACCCTGTTACACGATTGAGTCAATTGGCTTAAATCCAAAACTAGAATATTCTATATTAATTTACATAAGATTAATTATGAATTTTCAATGAGCGTTGTTTTAGAGTCAACATTATTAGATTAAGCATTTCCATTTTGATATTAAGAAATTATGATTACAGTGTTAACATGCATAGTATGACAGATTTTGAAGCAAAAGCATTTTAAATGTGATTACAATCTACTCTTTCTATATTGTTAAAAAAGTATTGGACAAAATACAAAAGTATTGGAGTATTGTTAAATGAATTGGACGACCCAGGGTCGCCGTATCCCTCCTTTATTAGGCGTATAAAACATGTAATGGCATTTTAAACCGGGTAACCCCCTTCTCTTAGGAAACTATCTATTTATATCAAGGAACTAAGTATCCCAAGTACCTCTCTTAAATCATACTCAGCGCGTCTTCTTTCGATATTGATGATATAATCGGTAAATGCATTCAGCGAAAGTAAAATATTTCCTGGAAAGAGAATTTATTTCCTTAATATTCACGTTTTTACCTTAAAGGTGAATATATATATAATATATTGTTTTTATCCTCTCAAAGCCTGATCACTGTAGATAAATTTTAAACTAGATCTTATGATTTATATGTATCATTAAAAATTATGATGTAGATGGCTGATTTTTCCTCATCAGTTGAGTTTATATTTGTTTCGTTCAAACTTATAGAATAAGTATTCAGGGGATTGCAATTTTTTATTGCTTTTACTTGGGCTGATGGCTATTCAAATTGCTTCTGTTACCCGAAACCCAATCAAAAGATCGATTTCCTTCAACTCTGAAATTGTTTACTAGATGTGTATCCGACGAGAAAAAATTCAATTTTCAACATGTATTTCCTTTTACTCTGATGTATAAATAAATTTGGCGAAAAATATTTTGCATCTAGATATTTTTCTGTTGCGTTCTTTTCAAGCATGTTATTTGAATGTGGCTTTATTTTTCTCCACGAAATTCAGGAAAGACGTTATCTACATTGCTCCTTTATACCCTATATTTCGATCCGGCCCTTATCCCCCCCCCCTCCCCATTGAATGGATATTACATAAATGTATGTACCTAAAAAATATATGACGAGAGCTCATTTTTTATTTTTTTTATTTTTAGTGAAACGCTGACGTGAAAAACTCGAGCAAAATGCTAAAAATGGAAAAGGGAGAAAACGTTTGTAAAGAAGATCGGTATTTATTTTGATTAAATGAAAACTTGCACGCGAATACTTGTGTGTGTATATAGTGAAGTAAATTTATCTGGGGAAAAGGGGTTTACAACGACGGTGGAGTCGGTTTAACACACGTGTGTATGTTATGTTAGGACACGTGATACACTTGTGCACGGCCGAGAAGGAGAGGATGAAGGGGTTTTGATGAGGGTCGCTGGTAAATCCAGCGTGTTCCTAATTGCAGCTCCATCTGGAAACCTTCGCCTCGAGGCGTCGGTGCTTTAATCATCCATTATATGCTTCTGCTTCTCTTCTACGCTCTACCGACCATTCGCCCCTTTCACTAGACGAACGACTCTAGATGTGAGACAAGAATTCTCAGTGGAAGGCTCCCCGCCCTCTTGAACAGAACAACCGACCAAAAGGGATCAAACGAAGAAAAGTCTTGTGTCTGGGGGTGGCGAAAGTGTACGGCCTCCGACTTCTGACTTTGTAAACTCAAATAAAAGACGGCGTGGCAAGGGCCTTCGCCTGAGTTTCACACCGTTCTGGAAATCGTGCAATACAGCAGATCTAACTCAAGTATATCATCATATAGGTTACGGATAAAAGTCAACCTCTAGTCACATAAGGTTTTTTCAAAGCCATTTTGCACAAGAATGAACGCAATAATGATAATTTTCTATCTAGAATATTGCACCAACATGTTGCCTTCATAATACCTACATATTAAATTTGAGAATAGGTACAGCAAGAGTTCCGATTTGCAAAATACATTCCGGATTAAATTTCATTTATAGCCCTACGTATATTGCAACAATTTGAATATTACCTAAAAATGATGAATTTGATCATAATGAAATAAGTTCGGTGGATATAACATAATATATGAAAATTATGTTACCTTAAAAACAAATGTTTAGTTATTATGTAGTCCATAATTTAACAATTTCTTAAATATATTAACCAATCAGAGATTCTCTGAAACGAAAGAACTGTTATTATTTATAAGGGTAAAGGTAAAAAGTGACGGTTTATGATCATGGCGACCAATCACAATGTACTCTATCTTATGATGCATTATAGATTTAGAAGTTCTTGATACTGAACTTTGGCAGCAAGTAACATTCCATTCATGTCAAAGAGACTTTGTGAAAGGTTTAGCAGGCTTTCACATTAACTCTTGGCTGATCAACGCTGTATTGAAAGATGCAAAAACTATTTAAATCAGGACAAAGAGAAGATTTTTCTGATTCCGGGTTTGCTGATGATCAGGCTGTGACAGCTTCTAGTTTAATTGCAGTAGTGAGTTTATTAATTGTAAAAGTCATAGATTTAGAGAGATAGGTTTTTTTCATGAATCCATCAAGAAGCACTTGTTCCTAAACTCTATAGGTGAACATTATAGTAATCATTTTGTTCTTCAAGATGACAGTTACATAACATCCAACAGTGAAAGTCATGTAATCAAATATGTAGAGTGTACATGTGAAATGGTCTGTAATGAATCTGCTGCTTCATACTAATAATGATAATATGAAAAAGTTAGTATCATTGAACTTAATAAATAGCTTGGTTTTCCGGTGAAATACGCGTCACGAAGGGAATGAAGTCCAACGTTTCACTTCCACAGCATCTTTAGGGGAGTGGTGCCTCGTGATGTTTACTTGAAGCAACATCAAGACATACTAAACATCATCATTAATCATTGAACTTACGCAAATCTGACCTCAAGATTAACAATTAAAATCAATAAATGTTTCCTACTTTAACTTACCCTTTAAAAAAATACCAGTGAATAAACTCCTTCCACAGGAATTTAGGAAATTGTACTTTCTGGGTACAGGGTACATTTTGAACAAAAAGTAATACTATAAATCTTCATTTTAGAACAAGCAGGAGATTTTATGAAGAGTGACTTTTCTTCGAAAATTTATATTTTTTTGAATTTACACGTATAGGCAACTCCATCCGTGGACATACTGCATATAGATATAGGATTTAAATGCAATATGGATGGTAGTTCGCAATTAGCCCACTGTCGGCTCCACATAAGTTTCATCGCGCTCGTTGGCTTCTCTCCACATGAACATACATTTTTTTTTATTAGCACCGATATCGTTAAAAGTATTCATTTGATATATAAGAAATTTGGATATTTTCTGGAAAGTAGCCAACAGATAGCTTCCATATTAATACAATGGTCTTCACTCATTAAATTCCACTAAATATAATTTTTTATTCAACAACTGTAATTGTATGCGAACAAAAAAATTTGGTAAATTTTTGTATGAGGGGAAAATTAAATTTTATATTTGTAATAATGGATCATAACAGAAATAAAGCTTTAAATTATGACATAGGACAAGAAAAAGCCATGTGCCACACAAAATTACACAGACTATTTTCTAAAAGCTATACATAAGCATTCTATAAGCTTATCAGCTGAAAAATAAATTGCAAATATGTGGCCTAAATCCAAAACCATTGTTACCGTATTTGTGTTACGTCGTAGTTTACTTGGCAAGACTTAACTCCCTCAAGTAAAATTAGCGAACGAAGTTGCTTTAAATAATTTTACATTTAGAAATTTCAAATTTCATTTAACTTGTCACCAAAGGTGTGTGCTTGAACAAATAAATTGTACAACCTTACAGATATTTACTTTTAGTTTTTGTATGAAAAAGTCTTTTGAAGTTTGTAAGTACGATGCCAAATTGGCGTGCTGTCAAATAGAGCTGGAAATATATTTACTAAAAATAACAATGGAGTCATTGAGGAACCCTTAAGAACACCGATTAGGGCCCAGTAGAAAATAACATTTAAATGTTAGGCTCATTAACCTGATTCTAATCGACTTGTTTTTTGTCGTCTATAAACTAGATGTTTTCTCAATGTAAAGCACCAAGACTATTCGTTAAGGTTGCTAAAGAAAGATAGTTTCTTTTTTACATGAAAAACCCAACTTTACATCCATATACTGACGACATTAACATGCCTACCACATGTGTGCTTCTTCAAGACCAAACACACTACTACTAACAAACTCGTGTATAAAGGTGAGAACAACACACTTTAACACTGATACAACGTTAAAAGAACACCTCAACAAACTGAGCCAGTTCCTCTCGGGAGCCATTAACTTCAGCTTCAGGCCAAACCTCCATTATACCGCCAGCTTTAGCCTACCGAGAGAGAGGGAAAAAAGACAAGAAAAATTTCCTCACCTATAAATTTCCTTTTTACAATTTTTTTTAATAGCTCATCAACAAGCAATGTTAAAAAAACTATCTTTCTAAGTCAGCTTACATCACTTTTACACAAAAAGTTAATGAGCAACACTGAAGTAATTAATAAATAAAAAGACTTTGGCTATAATAGTTCACTGTGTCTGCTCACATTCTCTTTAATTCCTCAATAAGTCTACTTCTCTTCCATGAATTCTTCTTAATTTTATGTTATATTTCGTGGATTTCCTCTGTGTAATAAAGAAGGATTAAATCTAGCCTTGCAGGCTGATTGAAATAGTAAAAGAAGTATTGGGAGCACTGTATAAAAATAGTTTGCCAAGTACTTGGAACGTCATTTCCTCGCTGCCTTCAGCGTACTTAAATAATTTTTTCTTCTCAAACTAAGGTTTGTCTAATTTATTTAATTCCCCTCCCCCTCTTCAATTTTTGAATATTTCGAAATTGCGTTTTATTTTTTTTTTTTTCATGAATAAAAGTATCAATACAACAAAATTTAAAGAGTGCAGGCTTCTGAAATTAATGAATGACCATTTGTGAGCTAATTAACAATCAGATGAGTACTTTTGAACATACAGGTTTAAATAAATGTAGGCTTGTGCGCATGTGGAAGAGAAACAAATGAGAAACTTAAATTGGATCAACAAATGGCTAATTATGACCTATCATCCAAATTTTATTAATATTGGACGAGCATTTTTAAATATATGTCGGTTCGCTAAAATTGGACGACCAACACATCCATCAAATATATTCCCTGATGTCTGAAATGGATTTTTGTCTAACAAATTATTTGAAATCGGAGACAAAAATATTTCGTTTTAGAGTGAAAACGCTTATGCAATATCTGTAGATTGAAACGCGGTCTTCAATTTTCAACTTTCAGAATGTCAAGTTTTGTCGTTGATTAATTGTTGTGAGGTTTGAAGTTATTTTCGGAAATTAATTCAGACTTTTATAAAGGTACTTAGTCCACGATGCGTTTTTATAAAAATTTAAAATATATTCCTTCTTAGAATCTTTTAACCTAGGCATATTTTTTTTTTCTTTTATGATTATTAGAAGACAGTAACGTTTCGGAGCTTATTATTATTTGAGACCGTTAATATTGTCGTGGTGCCATACTTGTTTTTTTTTTTGCTATTTGGTGCTGAAGTAAAGAAAAAAAATAGATTATTGTTGAACTAGAAATAGAGTAAGAAGTATGGGTAGTTGTTATGGTCAGTTTAATGGTAAGGAGAGTAGAGGCAATGCTTTACTCTGAATCCTTTCTAGGCCCTTGTGATTTAAAGGCAGCCCCATCTCTATATGTAAGGCTTTTCTCTGAGACATTATACTTCATAATAAAAAACCCCGTAATAAGTCTTCCCTTTTAGATAATATAATGCTGGCATATAGGACTTATTTTAATTCAAAGAAAGCACTTTGAGATCATTACTTCCTTTTTTATGACGAATTATTACGCTAACTTTAACAAGCATACATTTTTTAAGCAGGCAAAAATCATGTACCATAAATATAATAGGTCAGAAATAATAATAATATACTCCAGAGCTGAATTAAATCAATAAATAAAAAAGAAAATAAGGGAAAAGTCTATGTACATCTGAATGCTTTCACAGTTATTATATCTGCATAATTGTTATGCGCAGCATAGCTCGTCTTCTGATAGTATTAATTTATCTACCGTAATAACCATAAAAAATACGATTAGTTCTTGGATTGAACCAATAATTTTTTTTTCTTTCTATTTTTACTTCTAAATTCTAAAGACATTATTACTTTCTCACATAAAAATAATTTTATATATTTTAAGATATTGATGATTGGATGTACGAGTATACGTGTCAAAGTCACCTGCGTCTAAAACTAAACCAATAAAGAATACCTACGATAAAATTGTTGATACGAATATTTAGAAAAAGCATTACCTAACTCGAAATTATAAAAAATCGGTCCAAGACAACTTAGACTAACTTTCTCATATTCGAGTTCATAATTACTTATCCCAATGTTTTCTATTTTTTTTATTTTTTATATAAACATTTAATTATTAACATTTCACCAAATTTATGATAAAAATAACTTCTCCTGGGTGGGGAATCGAACCCGGGTCCTCTCCGTCCGCGTTCTAAGAAATTTTCTCAGGAACTAGATTTTTCCTGGATGTAAAAAGCGATCTAGTTCTTTCTCAGGAACTAGATCGCCTTGCCACAGAGAGCGAGAGTGTCCGACCAGACATTGAGAACCCTAAGTGGGAGGTCGGTTTTAACCTTTTATTTTAACCTACCTCATACAGATAGTAAACAAAGCCAATAATAGCGGACATAGAAATTGAACACTTACCTGGAACCTGCCTTTTTTTTTTAAAAAAAAAAAAAAACATTCTATTTAAATAATAATTTATTTATTTACCACATTTCCCTGGGAACACTGAGTTTAGAGATAATAGCTATAACAAAAGGGTGAGGTTCATTTCCAAGCCCGGTTTGATTCGCAGTTCTGCAAAATTGAACGAGCTTTCGGGTACCAAGAAAATGCCGGAACTTCCAAATCCAAGTTTTTCTCTATGAAAATTTTTCCCTATTAGTTATTTTACCCTATTTTTCGTTAAAAAAGAAATTTGCAAAAGAACAAAAATAAATTGTGCTTTCAAATATCTAAACCATGCAGAACATAAATCTAAAGACAAAAAAATCTGCTAACAGAACTTTTTTATGAAAATTGAATTTCAAAAATCGATTATCCTCTAATTGAATCTTTGTATTTCTATTCATATATGTATATAACAAATTATTTTGTAACAGTTCTGATTTTTGACTGTCATTATTCATTATTCTACTTGATTACAATTTATTTAAATTGAGGTGGGAGCTCCTGAAGCAAATTGGGAGAAATTAAATTTTTATGTAGTTTTATTTTCCAATTAAATATATTATGCTGAATACAAGGATCTTCTTTTAAAAGTAATTTATAATATTATTTAATTTTCAGGTATTGCCTTTATTTTTATAAAGAAATTATAGCTAGAATATATAGCTATATTCGTTTGAAAATAAATAAGTTAAATAAAGTATTGAAACATTTACCCTATCCCCGTAAATTGTACGTACAGGAGAAATTTGGACTTCAGATTCGGATTCTGCACACAAAAATTTTTTTTTTTATTTTTTTATTTTTTTTTTAAATTTTATTGAATAACACAACTACAATGTAAATTGTAATAAGTGATAATGATAATAATGATAATGTGGCGTGAAAAGACATGAAGAAGAAGTAGTCCAGTGACTACACTTCCTTAGCAGTAAATACATATAGTAAAGTATTTATAGTACAGAATAACTAATGATAAAATAATGATAATAAAGCGGATTAGATTCATTATAATAGATGTTTAAGATAATACAAGAGAAACAATATTTTAAGATAAGAGATCTCTAGGCCATCTCCTCTTCAAACGTCTTGGTGGATTGCTTGGGATAAACTGAGAGGACAGAAGTTGTACAAGAGGATTAGGATGGTGGGATATGGATTCATGGAATTTTTTATATCGGGATACGGTTAGATCTCGGACAAAAGGCACATTTAAATCTTCATGGAGAGTTAGGTTAGAAACATAAAAAGGAGCATTGGTTATTTTTCTAAGGATTTTTGACTGCAGGATTTGGAGACGACGGGAATTGGAAGGCTTGGTGCTGCCCCACACTTCTAGACCGTAGGTCCAAGCTGGTTTTAGAACTACGTTATAAATACGAAGCTTGTTGTTAAGAGAAATCTTAGACCTACGATCAAGAAGGCTGAGCAGTAACTTGTATCGTCGTGTGATGTCAGTACGTTTTGTTTTAGTGTGTAGTTGCCATGTTAATCGTCGGTCAAGGAAAAGGCCAAGGTATCGGACGGAGTCGGACTGAGGAATGGGAACTTGATTAAGGGTGACTGGAGGGCAAGTTTTATGACGAAGAGCAAAGGTGACGTGCACACTTTTCTGTTCGTTTATCTTTATCCTCCATTTCCTTAACCAAGGTTCAAGGAGTAACAAATGACTTTGGGTATTATTGGATGCAAGGAGGTGGTTCTCTTGGACTGAAAGGATTGCCTTATCATCTGCAAAAGTGGCAAGGAATGTTAAGGGATGCTGGGGAATATCATGAGTATATATGGAGTAGAGGAGAGGTCCTAGGATACTGCCCTGGGGTACTCCAGCACTCACAGGGCATATAACGGAAAAGGAAGAACCAAGACTTACACGAAAAAATCTGTCAGTGAGATAGGACTTGAGGATAAGGTAGTAGGTGAAAGGAAGGATGCCCTTGAGCTTCCAAAGCAAGCCAGTATGCCATACTCTGTCAAAAGCTTGAGACTCGTCTAAGAAGACAGCTGAACAGTACTTTTTATTCTCAAGGGAGGACGAAATGACATCGACAATGCGATGGCATTGTTGGATAGTGGAATGATGTGATCGGAAACCAAATTGATGATGTGGTAGGAAATTTGTAAGGATAGGAATAAGTCTGCGAAGAAGGAGTTTTTCAAGGATTTTACCCATTACTGGGAGCAGGCTAATAGGTCTATAGGAAGAAGGAAGGTGACTAGGTTTGGAAGGTTTGGGTATCATTACTATGGTGGCAAATTTCCACTGTGTAGGGAAGTGTGTGGTTCTTAGGACGGAATTAAAGACATGGGTGAGAAAAAGGATGCTCTTTTTAGGAAGGTGTTTCAGGATTCGAGATGTGATAATGAGATGAAGTCGTAGCCAGGAGATTTTCTTGATTGGAGTTGTTTGATTATGAAAATTACATCTGAGGGATTAAAGGCTTTTGGAGGGGGAGATAACTGAAGAGGGGAATGTAGATCACTGATTATTTGATTAGCATGGTCTGGGTCTATTATATCAGGATGGGGGGAAAACATTTTGGTAAGGTGCTGAGCAAAGATTTCCACCTTCTCAGTTTCTGACTTTGCCCAAGAATTGTTGGGATTTAGGAGTGGGGAAGGAGTAGATTTATAGGAGAGGAGTCGTCGAGTCACGTTCCATAAAGATTTGTCTCTGTCCGTAATGTTTTTAAAAGTATTTTTTAAAATTACATTTCCATCATGGTGCTTTTATTTTGCTGAACTGTGATTTATAAGGTACATTTTTATTTAATTATTTAATATTGAAATAAATAAATTCATTAAACGATTTATTGAATCACGAGAGCACTGGAAAAGAGAAAGTCTAACTCAAGTTGAGTTGTGACTAAAAATATTTTATCATGAGTGCAAAACTGAGGTGGATTTTTTCGACCAAAAAAGAAGATTATTATAATCGTAAGCCACTTTCATAATGGCATTAATAATGAAGACTACTTAGACTGTTTTTATTTGTGGAATCTTTACCCTTACACAGTGACTTCTATTAGATAGTTTACACCTTAATCAATCAATAAGCTTTAGAAAGGAAGGGGAATCATAAGTGTCCGTTTTACTTTGTATCCCATTTTAATGGACGTCGGTAGCTGTCGATATTTAGAAGGAAGACGAAGGAAGCGAGGGGATATATTAGTCAAGAGTGTCAAGTGTTTAAATGAGAACAGTTAAAGGGGTAAGAGGACGGGCCAGGAGCCTCGGAGCCGATAGAGAGTGTAAGAAGACAAATGGATGAGGCTCAGGTGAGGTTCACAGGTGGGAGGCACCGGATAAACCTTCCCCAAACCAGGATATTAATGATTTCCCAAGGGTTAGACCGAGTGAGGGTTGAGCACCCTGCCTCAGCTTCTAGAATATCGGGGGGAGTGACGTCACACACCTTCCTTAGTCCTAGCTAGACACATCCAAGTATCTTTACTACCTTACACACTAAGTATAAAATTTCACTGAAAATTTCATTTTCCTCTGTCTTGACATTTTAAAGGTGTTTTTAAACCTTAAACCGTGCTTTTTTTATTTCAAGAGATGCTTCCAGAGGAGTAAAATCAGATAAACGTGAGACTGAAGGCGGAAAGTTGTCTACTTTAGATAACACATACTGCTGTTTAACCTAGCTTTAGGGAATCTTTAAACTTAGAAAAAAAGAGCTTTCTTTATCCCTGGCACTAACCACCTATTCGACATCCGATACAGTGAAAACTCACTCTATACCTCAAACCAATAAAAAAGTTTTTGAAGAGGTGGGAGTTATTTGTTGTTAAACTTGATTCCAATGTTCTGCGGTTCTTTCTGGAAGATTTAGTCTTTTAAAACTTTTCGTGTCCAGGAGTTTTGGCTTCTTAACACTTTCATTGCTTCACCAAAGGTCAGGTCTTCATTGCTCTTTTTCAGTTTTCCTCTTACAAGTATAAAATTTAAACATATCCTTTATTTATTTATTTTTATTATTATTATTTTTTTAAATCTATATATGCACAGAAGGAGCATTTAAACAAACCATTATCAAACGTTGCGTTATAATGAATCTAGTTTAGACTGCCTAAAGACAAAGTGTCGTCATGTTACAAATAACTGAGAGATTTTAATAAGAATAAAAAATTTGTGTTTCTCCACCAATTCTAATACGTATTTGACTTTATCAGTCACATTTAAATTGTGCCTCAGGTAAATAACAATATCCACTTTTATGTTTCCTTAAAATGAAGACCCCCGCTTCCTAAAGTAAAGATAAGTTTTCTGGAGTAGCGATTTTTTTTCCATTCCTGTAACAAAATTTGATTGTTTGTATCAAAATATGGGCCCAATTTAATGATGCATAATGAATTAAATACGGACACTAATCTTTACCATAATGCCAATCTGAATTATTTAAATTAAACTTTATATACAAGATTGAATAAATTATTAACATCTTAATTTTAATATATTTATATCCCTTATAAAAGACCTCAAGATCTTTCTCAAGGAAAATGAAAAAAACCTTTTACAAAATCAATATAAAAAAAAATTTGGATACAATATTATGTAAATTAGACCGAAGTTTACTCATTTTAAAAGGCAGTAATTCAAAAGTTAGTAAAGTGTCTTTGAACGGAATTTCTTCCTTATTTAATCAATTTGACCAGCTCCTTATTAAATATTTAACTAGGCGAGGCCTTTCACTTCAACAGATACTTCCTCCAGACTATTATGTGAATTTAATAATCTTACCTTCTTTTCAAAGAGTTCCTTTTGTTGACACATTTAATTCAAATTTCAATTTTTCATTTAATATATTTAATTTTTTATATCAAATTCTTTTATAATATTTATTTCATGATATTAAACTTATTAAATGCATTTTATTTAGTTTCAATAAAATTTTCTTTAATATTTTCATATAAAGCTTTCATTTTAAAAATAAATTTAACTTTGAAGAATAGAATAGAATATTTTAATAAAAATAGAAGATATTTTAGTCTATGAATATTGTAATAATAATTCCAGCAAGAAGAAAAAATTTATATTAAAAATCAAGCCTGAGAAAACTCAGAACTAAGTACCATANCTGCTCGTCAACCTACTGTGTGTAAATAATAATTAAAACAATATAATTAATATATCTTCATTGTTACAGAATTTCGTATTTTAGTAAAAGTAGGATATTTATTTATTTTTGCTTCCGAGCTTACCGAAGGTAACGGAAGCTATGTGATTGTTATGAAGAACGGGGACTATCACAGTAAAAAATATGTCAGTATTTTCAGTGGGTAAGAAAAAATACAAAATTTATACTATCTACTACAAAATTTATTTTAGTTGACTAACCAATTTCATTTATTTTACATTGAAGCATTTAAATTAAAAAATCCACCTACATAAACCTTAATATTTAATCCTCTATTAAGTTGCCATATATTTTATTTAAATACATATTACTTTTATCTTTATATTTTTTACTACCCAGAAATAAGAAGACGGATATCAAATTACAAAAAAAAGTAAAGAATTAAACTATAAGAAATCTTTTTATCTTTATTTAAAAAAGATAGAGGGGGGGGGGAGAGTAAAAAATAGCCTGTAAAAAAATAAAATAAAATAAGAACACTTGTCACAGAAAAAGTAATATCAGAAATTGCATTTTTTATCTTTTCTTTATCTTTCTTAGCCTTTTATTTCTTTCTTTAAATAGTGACTAAAGGACACGACTTTACCCTATTTTAATTTTAATCTTTTTCGAACATTCAACTGGATTTATTTCACAATTTATTTTTCTGACTTTTTTTATGTTGATAAATGAACGTTGGAAATTAAATTAGAATGGGGGCTAAGTAGAAGCTCACACTAACGGACGTACAAAAAACGAGTCTTTTCATTATAGTAGTAAAAGTAGCATTAAGAAAAAATAATAAAATAGACATGTATATTGTTGTAAAGATTTAAGCGAAGTAAAGGCCTAAGAAAAATGAGGAAGGATCTAACTTTAGTAAAAGTAACTGAAAAGGAAACAAAAAGTTTTAACACCTAAACCTTAGAAACAATTTTCAAACAAACGCAACAAAACGGCTCATTTGTTTTCCCCTTTCCATTCACAGCATATCTCCGTTATCTTTCAAACGGAGTTGAATAAACGCATCTTATCTAACAGATTTAGGCAAAATCCAGATGCATATTTTAAAATTATTAAAATTTACTTAAACTTTTAAATGTTATATTCCAGTAACTTTGGCGAGCCAAAATTTCATGGCAACTGATATAGAATGTAATCCGGAATGCTCTACATGCAACTACAAATGAACCTAATGTAACCGTATTAGTAAACGCCTTTTTAGGCAACATGACAGGAATGAAGAAACACATGCCTCATCAGTATTTGACGTATACCACTGGCTTAAATTTCTATTATGAGCATGAGTCTGCTCGGCCATCAATGAATCAAGGGCGGCACGAGGTCTTGGGTTCGATACAGCGTCGTGGTAGTGGTGTTCTGATTTAAATGGCTTACCAATGATTACACCATACTCGCTTCAGTCGGTATATTGACAGAGGTAAGATGTGTGGAGTAATAGGTTACATCAGCTGGTGCATTATCATTACCAAAATGGGTTACTGCTAGATCATTCCATAAGGGCAGGGCCGTTTCTAGGCACGCTGTTCTAGGTACCGACGCTTTTTCCCTGTCACACTCGTTAGAAGAATTAATNAGAAAAAATTTATATTAAAAATCAAGCCTGAGAAAACTCAGAACTAAGTACCATACTACTCATTCATTAGTGCTTATTTCTGTGGACATTCTTTATTGTGACAGTGTGGATCCTCTATTTTAGACATTTGTCGGAAACTAGATTTTCTGGAGGAAGTCATTTGTATGGTTGCATTTTTATCGGGATTAATAATTACATTTACAATTACTTAATCAACGTCGGTCGCAACTGCACTTAAATTAGCTTTTCATGTTTTTCCGGGACTATTCTTGGAACCTAAATTTAACTTTCCCTGGATCTGGATCGGCATTTGACCGTGGGAAAACACCACACAAAACTTAAGGTATTTCCCAAAACCTCAAATGCTGAAACTTGCAAAGATAATGTATTTTTGGATGACAATACGACAATACAATAATCTGTCATTACTGTTTTACAAATTAGTTAATATTAGCCGATACTTCAATAAATTTCCGAAACACGTTGGCGGTAAAATTAAACCTCTTTGAGCCATGTACATTGCCAAACCAAAAAATATTTTTATATTTAATTTTGAAGAGTGGTTTGGAAAAGAAAATGTTAAGTTTGTGGGGGAAAAGAATAGAAAGGGGGGGGGGGATATACAAACAATACAAACAACATTATTTACCAGTACTGAATGGATTAGACCTAGCAGAACTTACTCGGACGGGGGGGGGGATTCGCTTATCTTTTTACATGTGTTTTTATTGGAATATATATATACAGTAGAAGCTCACACTAACGGACGTACAAAAAACGTGTCTTTTCATTATAGTAGTAAAAGTAGCATTAAGTTAGTAAAAGGTGTCTTGACATTTTAAAGGTGTTTTTAAACCTTAAACCGTGCTTTTTTTATTTCAAGAGATGCTTCCAGAGGAGTAAAATCAGATAAACGTGAGACTGAAGGCGGAAAGTTGTCTACTTTAGATAACACATACTGCTGTTTAACCTAGCTTTAGGGAATCTTTAAACTTAGAAAAAAAGAGCTTTCTTTATCCCTGGCACTAACCACCTATTCGACATCCGATACAGTGAAAACTCAATCTATACCTCAAACCAATAAAAAAGTTTTTGAAGAGNTTGCTGAAATGGTGGGTGGCAGTATGTTTAGGAATATTGAAAACGAAAATGGTATACAGGATTGGACCTAGGACGCTCCCTTAAGGTTCACCTGCAGGTCTAGGAAAAATTTAGGAAGTGGAAAGATTGTAGGACACATGGCAAAGACGATTTTCTAGAAAGAACATATCTTAGAAGGGATGATTCCGGAAATATATTCTTTGTAATTGCCACCTGTTTCTTAAATTAACCCTCGAGTGGTCGCGGGGGGAGCGCGGCGCTCGTGTTTGTGTTTAAAATGCTCCTGTGATTTACAGAAATTTTTTATAAGCATGTGACATTGGGGATGTTTCAATCAACCCTATATCTATAACCTACAGCAACCCCCACCCTGATAATACTTATGTGTTTTCGGCATTATAGTTTATCTCTAGCTTGAGCAGTTTGGTGTCATATCGCTCCCCCCGCGACCTACCCCGTTACTTTATTTTTAATTTCTTTTTTTTTTATATCGGAGTATAAATTATTATTTTTTTATTATTATTGTGACCGAGGAAAAGTCTACTGATCCAAATCATTGGCTTAAGTGGCATTTAGAGGAGGAAGAGCTAGATTCTTTTCCCAATCTCTCTTCTGATGACGATTGTGGGGATGAACCAGAAGTTCCTGAATACCATCATTCAACTATATTATTATAAACTTAAATGTGTTTTAAATACTGAAAACAGCATAAATTGTTTAAATATCGTGGGTAACTTACCAAAACCACAAATATACTAATCATTCTGAAATTTGTATGACATATAGGAAAATGCTCTATTTTCCGATGTTAATCATGGTAAGGGTGGAAATTTGGAAGAATGAACATTTTCCGAATCTTTGTTTTGGCAAAATACTGACAATATACCTTATTTACATTATTTTTAATAATAATATAGCTTTATAGTTCAGTAAAATCACGATAAAACAGATAAAATCATATATTCTTAGAAGGGGAGCGCGGCGCTCCCCCGCGACTAATTGTGTAATGAACATGAGCGCGACCACTCGAGGGTAAAATTGTTAATTAATAAAGTTAAAGTAAGTGTTATTTTTAAATTAAATTAATAACAAATATAGAATGAAGTAAAAAATAAAAAAGTATTATGTATTAAAAACGGCTGAAAAGTTAGTGATGTGAAAGTTAACATAAAAAAGTATATTCGATTTTTTTCAAAACGAAAAAATAACTCTTTTTANATATGAAGTAGTTTTTTCTTCTTACCTTCGCTTACCCTTAAAGGATCTACCTAATTTAACTAAGAATTACATCAGGGTACACCTTTTTTCTACAAACGAGATTCCTCAATTTTTTTGTAATTCTTAAATCTTAGTTAAACTAGGCATCACGTGGCTCTAGCATTGAAGCGAGCGTATTGCAATGAAATACTGAATATTGAAATTAATTCATGATGAATATCATAGTTAAAGATAAGTGGAAGAGGGTAGAGTGAGGGTACTCGGTACAAAGTTCACCTTTCTAGATAAACCTATACACTACACGACTATTTTAAGAATCTTAACCACCTGCCGTAGCTTTTAAACAATTATTACTTGGCATCGCGTGGCTCTATCAGTATTACAATGAAATACTGAATATTGAAATTTATTTATCATGATTAAATGTTATAGATGAAGATAAGCGGAAGCGGAAGAGGGCAGTGTCAGGTAGAGTGGGGGTACTCGGTACAAAGCTTTACTTCCTAAACAAACCTACTTATGTATTAAAAACGGCTGAAAAGTTAGTGATGTGAAAGTTAACATAAAAAAGTATATTCGATTTTTTTCAAAACGAAAAAATAACTCTTTTTAAGATTACACAATACTGATTTTGTTGAATTTTTGCTTTATACCGAATTACATATGCGGCAAGAAAAAACTAGTATAAAGAGTAAACAAGTATAACACATGGATAATTCAACCGAAAAGTCAGGATTCACTTGAGCCGGAAATTTTTACACAATGTAGCGAAAACAGAGAGAGCAAAAAAACTTTTTAAGCTGCAGAATATTCTCTGAATTTCTCACAGAGATAAAAGAAAAGGGAATTCCAAAATAATATTTTTAAAGAAATATATATTGTTGCTTAGCTAGGTTCAAAAAAAAGAAGAAGAAGAAGAAAAAAATAAATAAAAAATAGGAAAGTTATATGAGAAAAGAAAATATGTTTTTTCATATTTCAGAAGAAAACTAAATCTTATATTATGTAACATTTTTCAAAATGCTTTTGTATGAAACAAACATTTTGGATTGAGAATTTGGATTCTACTAAGTGGAAAAATGTTTTTTCACAATTACTCGTATTCTGACTGGATTTCTTAATCCGCCATGAAGTGTGTAATGTTTAATTGTCGTTTTCAATATTCAGTTTATCCCTTTAAATTTATATTTTCCTTATAGCTGTGGTATTTAGAGATGATAAATTAAAAATTAATTTATTATTTAACAATATTTCGCCCAATCCTGGGCATATTTGGAGTAATAGAGTAACGGTTAAACGTCACTTTATAGTTCAACAGTTACTTTACGTTTCTATACTGTTAAGTTTATTCTTAAACTTTACTCCTAATAAATGTATAAACCAAAATCATATTTTCAGACGAAAGGCCTGATAAATAATACCCAGGATTAGGTGAAATATTGCAAAATAAATAAATTAATATAAAAATATTAATTTTTAATTCTAGTAATATTCTTCTATTAATACTCGCATTTACATAAATCAGATTAAATCTCACATCTCATCTGACTATTTAGAGATGATTTGCTGGTAAGTCGTGTAATTTGCGGGAACCCTAAAATTTGGTAATTTGCGTTTGTTATGCAAAGTTTAATATTGGTTGTTAATATATTAATATATGAATATTATCATTTAAATACATAAATTACTAACATCACAGAACACTCAGTAGAACGTTGAATCAAATATTTAAAATAGTATTTGCTTTTGTGTATTAATTATATATGAAATTTATGTAGATATACATTACCTTAAACTATATCAGACGATAACCTAGATAAAATTAACTGCTAAAACAAACAAAAAACTATAATTTGCAATAGGTCACTTTGTTATTATTAAAACATTTATTGTAAAATCTTATACTGGCTAAATATTGATTTAGAAAAAAACGTCACAAAGTAGGCGCTTTTAGTATTCACAAAGGGCCCGTAGGCAAATTAACAAATCGGACGAGGTTGCTAAGCACCATAATCGGTCCTGCCATTTTAAAATGGCAGCCATTTTGTTTTACCTATAAATTCTGAACCATTTATTATAATGACGGGAAACAAATCAACATTAATCTTTATTGGAATAAATGTGGTTGCCTTAGCTTAGCACAAATCATTTCGATGTGCGTCGTCAGGACACTATTCGATTATAATTCATTCAACTCACAAGTATTCTTTCTACTCAAGTCTAGCGCCAAAATTTAGAAGTTAAGCTTTCCTTACTTTTTTTGTTTATATTTTGTGGTGTGGGCCCTCAGCTGGCCGCCTATGTCGCTTAAGGTGGTTTTCACACTGCACGTGAGACCGAGCCGAGCGTATTCGTATTCACACTGCGCGCGAGACCGACGCGACGCCGATCAGCCGATTATCTACCCGTCCACCGTAAAAACCGTTTACACTGCGTTTTCGGCGGCAGAAGACGCTTGGGTAACAAAAACGCTCGAAAAAATTTCCTGAGTCAGCTAGGTCTCGGTCGGTCAGGTTTCGCCTGGCGTTTAATGTGAATAGCTGCTTACACCATACCTATTATCAAATGGCAACTGGCGCCGTTGTCGGCCTTGGTTGTTACCTTTTCTATTCCTCTATCATACACCAGTCCAGACATTTAATTAAAGACATTTAACTAAAGACATTTGACACAATTATAATAAAAACATTTGACTAAAGACATTTAATTTCTGCAATTGCGTTGGATTTGACACTGCAGTGTGTCGATTGCACGATTGCTCCAAAAAGATGCACATGCTGCTCAAGCCAATAAATCCGGCAGCGGACCCTCAAAATGAATACAAATTTATAATTATCCTGAGACACTTATTGTTATTGGTGTTAGTTAGTTAGAAGTTTGAGAACAGAGATATGAAAAACTTTCCACTGTCAGGAATGAGTTGTTTTGTGTATTGTATAAATTCCATGATATTCGACTCCACTGAACTCCGTAGGTAACATCAGTGATATCTATTGTTTTGTTTTGTTGCTTGACAACGCTGTCATTATTATTTTTCCTGTTGTTGTTTTTATTTTATGACGTGTGTCCATTACTAAAATATAAAATTTTCAAAAACTGTTAATTTAGTTCTATATTAAGTTATATCAATCAGCATGTATTTAGTTTTTGCTGTTTACACCTTTAACCTACCCTCCCCACTTTTCGCTCAATGATTTAATAGATCTGATATATCAACCCCCTTTAATCAACCCTGTGCCCTGTAGTCACAATAACTACATCGTCCATTTATAATTTCTGGTAGACGTAATTACCAGTGCATTATATACATAGGTGGCATATTAAGGGACCCCTTAACAGAAAAAATCCCTAGAAAACCCCAAAAAATTCTAAAAAAAAATAATTCGGACAGTTAAGGGTTAACTCATCACATCACGGATTGGGCTACTTTGCAAGTAGCAGTTGTTCTATGTATTTATCGACATTAATTAATCCATACAGGATGGCAAGATTAAATTGATCAGCTGACAGATTTAAAATTTTAATTATCTAGAATACAGTACAGTTAGATTATCAGTATGATAATTTTAAATGAAAAAAACCCTTTTTTTTATAAATAACCATTTATTATGTAGCTTTAAATAATTCATCTTTTGTTGGTTCTAACAAAAGGTTGTCAAAAATGGAAGTGAATTTGTCGGTGAAAGGAAGTCAAGAAGTAATCTGTTATCTTATTGTGTCTTCGTTGTCTGTTTGTCTGCCTAAAGAATAAAGTGAAAAGCAAGGAGGAGGTCAGTGAAAGAAGCACAAATTCTTGAAATAGTCAGGACCCCGTTATATAAGCAGGTTGAAAAGGGCTCAGCTCAGATAAGACCAAAGAAGGGGACCAAAGAAAGGGCCAAACCGATTGTAGGCCTTTTTTCTTTCTTGGCATCCAATCTTTTCTTCTTCCTTTTCACCCAATTTACCAAGTTTTCTTGCGGCTATCTCCAGTCGGCTTCGACCACAGTCCCTATTCAATCATTCCTACTGGATGCTTGAAGGTTCAGCTTCGAGAACTGAAGTTTGATTGAACTGGGGTTTTCCATCTCCAAGGTTGTTACGTCTGTTTTAATAAAAAAAAAATAACCTTACAATCACCTTTTTCCATTCTTGAAATCAACAAAAGCAGATGAAAATCAAACTTTTTTTTTTTTTTTTTTTTTTTTTTTTTTTTTTTTTTTTTTTGACTTTGATATGAACATGAACAAGTTTAAATTTAAACTGAATTTTTAAAACAACAACAAGTGATATAAACATTACCCATTAAGGCGGAGATACTCATGCCTGTAGCTTAAACAAAAACATGCCAGCTACTTGCACGTGGATATGTTAAATGGCATGCCTGTAGCTGGCAAGCAAGCAGATAAAAACCTAATAAAAATCCGTGGTATGCCAGTTACTGGTAAATCTTTTGGCATGCAATCTATTTCCCCAATTTGACGGCATGTGTATCTTCGCCTATACAGCGAATTTTTACGCAATAAGTGTGTATATTTTTTATTAAATTATTATTAATATATTTTATTTTAATATTTGGACTTAAAACTCAAAGCCCCATAAGGCCTAAGGCCCATTGCACAGAGAAGAGATGACGTAGGCATGGCGTGAAGGGGCGAAATTTTTGCGCTTCCCTTTGTAAACCTATGGAATTCTTCCACGTCTCTCACACGCTTCTTCCTCACCTCTTGACTCATTTTGAAGAAGCGTGCCTCCTGCGCACCCAATGTTGTTATTTATTTATTTTTTGCTGTGGCGTATTATTATTAGCTTATGCTTTTATTGTCTCTCTTGACTACTGTTATATGGAGCTTTCACTTTCCTGTGGCTCGTTTCTCTTATGCTACGCCTCTTTTGTATGCATTGGGTCTAAAGGTAAAACTTACCATTTTACTGTCAATAGCAAATAATAAATACAATCAGTATGTATAATAAAGCACACACTAGTGGGAACCCAGTCTTAGCTCAACATCAAGTAACTTCTAAATTTAAATATTTTACTTTATACTCATGTGACCAACGCGTCCAGTGAACATAAGGGAGGATGGTACATGCCACACTGATAAGCAGACATTTCTTTCTTTCTTATTTAGATTATTTCTGACAGCCGTTTGTAATTTTCTATAATGTTTAAGTAAAATTCCAAATGTAACATTTGATTGCCATTTATGATCGAGCTGTTAAATAAGGGCTAAATAAGTTTGACTGCTTAAAGAGGTAAAGGTCCCCAAATCCTCAGTTTGAGGATTTTTGACCTAGTAAATATGTATGAAATTTACTTAAATTATCATCGATAAAGAAACAAAGTTAGAGCGATTTTTAATAGATAAGTTGATTATTTAGGGAACTATAGATACGGGAATCGTGTAACTAAATCTCCTTTGTGATTATTGAAAAGGTAAAGCTCAGTTACTGGAGTAGACTATTAAATATTGACATTATCTGAGATAAATATCCTTGAGGTTAATATCAGTACTAGTTAAATCTTATAGGTAGAGCTGACTCCGACTAAATTCTCTGCAAACAAGCGCCTAAAGGGACTCTGAGCAAACCTCGTTTGATAACCCAACAAGTTACGGTAATAACTTGGCCTATCCACTCCCTCATAGACAATCACTAACTTACGGCCCAAGTTGTCGAGACCAAGTCTTCGGTGTCAAATTCCCACAACTGAGAGGATAAATCCCCTTAAGGGGAGGCTTCGATCCCCCTTTGCCTTGGTTGCGGTGAGAACAGTCAAACTCGTGTTTATCCCTACTTGAAGAGGCCGATATTAGACTCGGAAAACTTTAGCCACTAACCCTTTCTCCCGCTTCACGATCACTTCGATTATAACAAGCTTTCCAACTACAGGTAACTTCTGCTTGTGACGTCGTAATTTTAATTTAAATTCGTTTCCGCTCCTCTCAATAACCTCTTGTAGGTGGTCTAGTCCAAAGTAGAACTATATGTTTCACATACCATTTATAACATTCTTATTCCAAGAATAAAGTTTAATGAATAGCAACTTAAAAGGTTATAAAATATTTTCAATATATTCTAAGATAGAGTTCTAAGATGACCCAAAGAGGGGTCGAAATATCACAAAATTGAGTATTTTATTTTCCTTAAACCCAACAATCAATAAGATTATTAATAAAAGGAACAAAAACTGCACTTCTTATTACATCAATTTTAGATTATTTTACCTTAGAATTAAGCTTATTTTAACCATGTTTGAATTTAAGAAAGTAACAGACTAACAAAATTTGAGATAGATGGACTATTTGTACCAATATTTTAATCTGTATTTCCACTATAAAAAAAACACTGTACGAAGTTTGTTAACGGTTAAAATAAATTACATTTTTATTTTAATAAGAATATATACATAAAATCACAATTAAAATAAATCATCATTTTTTTTTTAATCTTTGAATTGAACAATTCTTCCATTATTTTCTACATTTTTAGCTAATTATATTTTAATTTTAAATCGTGATACTGGAAAAGAATTGAATTTCTTACAATAAAAAAAAAGCTTTTAATAATCAAATCTATTTTAATTTGACCAACCCTTGGTTTTTTAAACATTTTGGTTGTTTGACCTTTTTCTTTCTTTATTTTATATTTTCTTTTTTGTTGTTGTTACTTTAGTAAGATCTTTTCTCAAAATCTCTTTAGACGTCAGAGAGCTATAGGACCTCTTATCCTTGTCAATCTCAGAAGCTTAGAAGAAGTAAAACATCGAGTTATTTTTCTTTTCTTTTTTGGGAGGGGGAGGGGACAAAAACTCGATTACCTTTGTGATTTAGTAAAGGATCAATATTGGTCGAAACAGAGACAAGATAATGACATCGTCCCTACTATTTTCCCTTCTGGCCAACCCAAGATGTTTCTATGCCTTCCAGACCTAAATTGGAGAAAAAATCCTGATTTTTTTTTCTTAAACAAGAAGGATGTTTCTTTTATAAATTTTTTCTAGATAAGGAAAAAGAAGATTTATTTATCCTTTCTATACAAGACAAAAAACATTCTTTAATTAAATGAATTTAAATAAATATATTTTCAATGTCCCCTCCTTTTTTTGTAGTTTATATTTGCGTTATTTCCCTTCTTAAATTCTTTTTATTTAATTTGAAAAAAAAAAATTGAGAATAATAGGACAGAAAACAAAGAATTTCTCTAAAAGGGAATTTATCGTCTCTTTTCTTATTTCTTATCACAACATGCAAAGATAAGCTCCTTTGCAATTTTAATTGTAGTGGAATAACTGTTTTATTATTTCAAACGCTATTTTTTTGGAAAGTCAAAACATTTTTTAAAAAACGTATTGTAATATAGGATTTAAAAAAACAAAAGTGTGATTAAAATGTTTAACGAAACTAAAAAACACAGAAAGAAACACATACAGAAAAATAATAATATACTAGTGCAACCTGCAGTGAAGCCATTTAAATAGCAATGATTACGATTTCATTTACGTAAATTCCCCGAGAAAAATCTATTGCCTTATAAGAATAGGGTTAACCCAAACAATAAAGAAGCATGCCAATTTGTGTGGCACAGAGCACTCTTGCTTAATTTAATGATGCTATGCTTTTAAAAAAATTTATTTCCCCCTATTGTAAAAAAAAAAAAAAAAAAAAAAAAAAATTGATGGATTTGAATGTTTCAAGAATTTTTCTGACCACACGAGTAAAAAGTAAAGACAAAGCAATTTATGATTTGATTTTTATCGAATGAATGAATATTTTTCAGCAAAAATAAATCTAGCGAAAACAGTCTGTACTTAAGAGATAGACTAAAATAACTGATATTTTAAAAATTTTACATAAAGAGCCGAAATAAACATTTCCAGGCTCATACATTATATATAAAATATGGTATTATCAAGGTTTTTGTTCGATTTAAATTCGTGTATCAAATTTGAAAACATTTAAAATATTGGGTGGAGGTTTTAGTCAGGATAAAAACCTAAAACTAAACAATTCTGTAGTTACGATTGCCTTCCTTTCAGGTACTGAAAGAAATGCATAAAAAAAAAACATTGGGAATAGCGAGGTACTTTACTGTGAGGAGTGGAGATAAACATTGCTTCTCTATATTATATGTGGAACAATGTAATCTTGGCTTGAGTTTTGAGTATTCGTGCCAAGAAAGAAAAAAGGATTCGATGAAATAAATGATCCTTCTTGACATCTCTAACAGGGAAATAAGGCAAATATGTGACTAAATCCATGACATTAGCTAGAATATTATAGTAATAATAATGATAGTGCTAATAATTTACTGTGAGTAGTAATGGTAACATCTTGATAGAACAACTAACTATTACGATTTTGAATCGTCTTCGTATACTAGCTTGGGTTTTATTTTTGAGTTGTACTGGCAAAACCTTTATAGGTGAATCGATACCGAACGGATTTAGAACCACTCAGTGGATAATACGCTATTATGTCATTTTAGTGGAATTAAAGTTAGGAGTCATCTTCCAAAAACTTTTGGACCGTTCCTTAAAAATTATAAAATTATATTATATTATTGATTTAAAGGGAACTCCGTTTCAAGGCCTGTAGTATGCTTTTATCTCCCTCCATAGTTCAAAGGACAGATTAAGCTAAAGGACAGATTTACAAAACAAGCATAATTTCTTGATGATGGATCTTTAATTTTAACGAAGAGCACAAACAGAAGACGGATCTATAGCTCTCTGGTACTTTGATTTACTTTTGCAAACTTTGAATACCTCCTCAATTGAAAGGCACACAATTGCATTATCGAACGGATCAGTTATTCACTATCAGTTATTCTCCATAATTGTGGATCAACTGAGCAAAAGTTTGAATAGTGCATTGAGTTATTTGTGTCAGTCTTGCTTCATCATGTATGAATGGCGACAAAACGTTGCGGGAAGTCCAGGCTTATGTTTTAAGAATGGAAGAATTTCGTATTTTTCAGATTATCTGGTCGTTTTTAATACTATTAAGCTAGAAAGTAGAAACTAATGACAATCTGACAATCCAGAGATCCAAATCGTTATTATTCAAGATGAAAGGTATAAAATACAAATACATATCTATGCACTTTTTCGCCTGGTATTGAACCATAGGGCGCTGCGCTTATTTACACCCTAATATTCTAACTATTGGGCTATGACACAGAAATTATTTTCAATTGATGAAATATATATAATTCATATATTAATCCCCAAGTGTTACGCCTCTACTATTAGTTTGGTGATTTAGTTAGTTGTGTTTTGCTGGGTGTGACTTATACGTTGCCTGCTCATGGTCAGTTTGGTGTCACATCAACAATTTAGTCAACCATCAATTATTCACCTTAGTAGATTCGAGGTACAATTTATGTGCTATTGGATAAGGATTGGTTCTTACAAAGTGCTAAATATTCAGGTAACATCGACAGAGTAAAGACTACACTCTGAAGATTAGCATAACTATGAATAAAAAAACTTTTTAAAAGTTGCTTTTACTGGTTTATTTTAATAATCAAGCAAGATTTAAATATGGCAACTGCCATAACGACTCACGAAAGGCTGACCGCAACTTTCCACTACTAGCCAAAGAAAATGCTGGAAGACTGGCAATTTATACCACCACAAGCCTAAGGAAGAAATACAAGAAACCCGTTAGTGCCTTAGGCGAGGGGTAAGATACAGTTAATGAAAATAAGGATATTTTAATTTCTTTATGAACTCCCGCAGACCAAATAATTTGGTTGGAGAAAATTAATAAATGGTTCAATTTATTCATCAAAATTAGGATTTAATTTTCTGTTTTTCTAAGCTTCAGGTCCATCAAGTTTACTTTCTCCTTTTATAATTAATTAGGTTTTCAATTTTCTCCTATAATACTTGAATCCATAGGTCTAACTGAGATTAACTCTGGCTATGTTTTGTAATCAATTTAAGATTATTATGGGAATTAATCAGAGAAAAGTAAATTTTGTAATCAGTAATATTTTAAGAGTTCAACCAGAATAAATAGTTGGAAGAATGCTAGGCAGGAGAGGTGAAGAATTAAGATAAAGTGTCTGTATGTCGTATTCGAGACAATTTATATTTTAGATATTCTTCTTAAACGAGTAGGTGGCAACACCTTTATCACATTAATAATATTTAAGACGTAATATTACGACTTTTCTATTATAATTTTGCTTCCGAGCTTGACTAAGGCAGCAGATGCACTGGGATAATTCTATAAAAAAAAATTTATATGTCACCGATTTCAAAAATGCCTAGAAAGACATCTGTTTTGTTTGGACTCGTGTCTGCCTATCATACATAATTAGGCCCATTGTTGGTCCCATATTAATTTTAATCTTTTGCGCCTATTGCTTTCTTTCTCTTGTGTACAAACATTAAAAAAGATCTTCAAATGACTCGTCCGTTTTTAGAAAAACTTGGACGAATCGTTGAAAGTAGCTCACAGATAGTCACATTCTAATTTTAACAATATATGCACATTAAATAAAAACAAGTGTCATACCACCGGGACCACTTTGTTTTATAAACAACTATATCCACTTATTTTAATAAGGTAGGTATATACTAAACAGCTGGGGTTTCCGGTGAAATCCGCGTCACGAAGGATTTGAAGTCCGACGTTTCGCTTTCACTACTGGAAGCATCTTCAGGGATGTGGTGCATCGTGATGTTGACTTTAAGTAAACAAAAGATGACCCGACGACTTGAGAGAAGATCGGCAATATTTATACAGGTTTTCTAGACCTTAGATTGTACCTGGATGTCCCGGGGGTTTCTTTATTGCATAAATATCGCCGATCTTCTCTCCAGTCGTCAGTTCATCTTGTGTTTGCTTCGAGTCAACACCACGATGCACCACATCCCTGAAGATGCTTCCAGTAGTGNTCGCGGTGCGTCGAGATCGGGACATTACTCGATTCTATAAATAATATTATTTCAATTGTTAATATTATAAAAATCACTAATATATCTATTGAGTCAATATTTATTATGCATTATGCAATAAAGCGAGTAAGGTATATACTAATTTGATTTTAAAAAAATTATAGGTATATATGAATGGTTTGTCCATAGTAGCCGACTGAGAGCCTAATATTAATTTCAACCACCTACACAAATTAAATATTGTTTGAAAATACGTGTTCTCGGTTGGACTGCAAACGGATCCAAAGGAAATTTACAATTGTCCAATAATAAGAGGAGGAAAGCTATGTGCCTCATTAATTGGCAGTCTATTTCTTTCTTTTTCTAAAGTTAATTAGTTAATTGAAACTGAGTAATCACGAATCTAATTAGAAATTAGTTTCTAGTTAAATGTAATTACAAGGTTAGTATAAGATTTAAATCAGTATCACATTTGTAATTCAACGTTTAGAGTTAAGAGTTACAATTAAATTCTTCGTGAGTTTCCGTTTTTTTAAAAAGTAAGGAAAACTATTTTCAGTAATGGTTTACTGACAAAAAGAGAACACTGATTTTGATAGTATTAATATCTATATCAAGGGGGAATTATTTGTTTCGAATTAAAACTATAAAAAAGCGTTTTATACTTTTATAACCTTATCAGATTTATTTAAATATTCTACTCTACTTATGAAAAAAAAAAAAATATA
>KZ651616.1:105884-139523 GCA_001010745.2 Gerris buenoi
TTTCCTGAGAGCCAGGGGGGGGGGCCATGGCCCCCCTGCCCCCCCCTCGCTACGTCCATGGTAAAGGGTTGAAGTGAGTATCCCAAATGGCGGTTCGGATAGCTCAGACTAATGGGATTCGATGAAAACGTCAAACGAAAATAAAAATTAAACGGAGGTGGAGCTCTCCACAGAGGGCAGAGTTCTCCTCATTTCACAGAAACTAAGTTAATGATGTTAATATTTGGAGGTGGTAACTTAAACCATTGTAAGGTTAAGTCCTTCGGCCACTCCTTACCTAAACCTATATAAATTTTCTTAAATTGTTTGGAGATGGACACTTAAACCATTGTAAGGTTAAGCTATCCGTCCACTCCGTGACTAACCTATATAAATGTTTTTAAAACAAGTGGGCTGGACTTATCACTCCCTGTAGTCCGAAGTCTCCTCCCCTTGTAGCGGATGAAAGTAGCTGCAATCTTCGCCTTCTTGAGTCAACCGGCTTTACGGGTAACCTCTTGTCCACATGGTTTCTATAAGTTTCAGGTTGTCCCCAAACTTTAAACGGTACATACGTAGGATGGAAGTTCTACAAAAGAAAGGGTTGAAAGTTAATTTAAAATAAATTCGGCATCACGCAAGACACCTCCCATCTCTCCTTCTCCTGACAAACCGCAAAAGGTGGTCTCACTACTATAGAGAAAAAAAAAATAAAATCATAAAAGTTGGCCTCATGTCTTTGAAGTAAAATTAACTCCAGTTTCGTGATAATTAGGATCATTATTAAATTTATCGAACTATTAATCTTGGTTTATTATAGTTAACTTTGATGTGTACTTTTATATTTCGGGGAATGGATCCTTCCACGAAATAAACCTGAATTAATTTAAAAGATTATGTTCAGCAAGTTCTCCATTTTAATAATAATTACAACCTCAACAGAATTCATTGAATTAATTAACGATAGTAAGAGATTATTTAAATATTCTTAGGAATTATTTCTACATCAAAGTTCCTTTTTATTTAATGTCATTCTATTTCTCTTTTACACCCTTTATAATAATTTTCATCTTATTTACGTAACAACGGGTTTATAAATAGAAACGAAAAAAGTGAAGTTCAAAATAATATTCCAAGAACTTTTAAGAATAATCTTTTGTGGGATAACAAAGAAGGGATAAACTCTCATTATAATTATAGTGTTACTTTAATTTTAGCTTTATATTATATGCTATTAGAAAACGTTACAAGCTTCTTTAAAACCACAAACAATTAAAAATTAATCTAAAAATTCATGTTGGCTTTTGGTAAAATAATAATGAAGTTAAATTAAATGAAACTAACTCAATAAGTACTTTTTTAAAGGTAAATTAAAATATTTTCTTTAAAAAAATATTATACAAATTGAAAATATGATGATAATAACTAAAAAAAGGTATACATTTAAAATAAACCTTCAATTTTTAAGTTTTTGGTAGTATTCATTCTACGGAAAGATTACATTTTAATTTAATTTCAAATTATAATTATTATTAACACTGGGAGACAGACAGAGAANATAATTTTAATTTTTTGTTTCAGAATCTCAAGGATCAAATCCTCACGACAAACGTTTGGCTTGAACACGTGAGTAGTTTTTTTTAATGTATATATTTCAAAATTAGTCAGTAAAACGATTGAGCAAAATGTTGTTGACTAATGTTGTAGAATGACGTCTTAAGATATGTCGTAATTAGTAAAATAATTATGAATAAATAATGATTTTGCGTTTAAAATTATTTTTGGGGCAATAAGCTTAATCTGGCACTTTCTCCTGACCCAACACTGTCAACATAGACACTAGACACTTATCAGCTATTTCTCCTTGGTGGTGTGCCTTGCCATTTCCTGAGACTGGCATTTTAATATTCTTTAAACACCAATACAATTTCTTGTTTCACCTTCAAGTTTGCCACATGTGATTTGTACGGAAAGACAGTTGTTCACCTCATAGTCTTAGTTCTAGACAACTAGTATAACTAATATATGCAGGCGCATATTGGAGAGGAAAGCCTTTTAACAGTGTTGTTGAAGGCTCTTCGATGCCACAATGATCATTGCTGTAAATCTTTCCCATTATCAGAAAGCAAATAAAATATAAATAAGTAATATACTAAGCTTTAAAGGAATGGCTTCATGCAACTACTACTTTCTTTGCAGAGGATGCGTGGAATACTACTAACTACTAGTTAATTTTGTGTAGAACTGCAGGCATACCACCAAGCAGAAGAAGCTGATAAGTATCTAAGTTGACAGTGTTGGGTCAGGAGAAAGTGCCAACATCACTTTGCGGGATAGAAAGTTGATTTCTCAACTTTTGTGGACCACAGACTTGGCGGGGTGTTTTTTTTTACCACACAAGTGGCTTTTGGTCAGATGTCATGACTTTTTGTACGGTTCCTAAGGAAGGATTCTCTAAACTCTAAACTGTTTATTCCCACACATTAGAATCAAATAAAAGTGAAGTTAAAAGCTTGACAAGTTCTATAGAGAGGTCTATTGGAGAACTACGAGACCTATGACATTAAAAGACTTATCATTCTGATATAGAAGTNGGGGATATCGGAACAGAGCCGAGATGATGTGGAGAAGTTCTAACGCCCACCGCTAGAATGACTTCACTTTTCCTCTCTAACATCTGATCCATGGTACAACTTTTATTTTGATCTACAGGACAAAGCCTTCAAAGATATTAAAAAATTATTTAGGTAGCTTGTACGTATTTCAAGCTGCAGACCCTCAAAAAACTCTAGTTTGTCACATACAGTATATATACACTGGGAGCTTTTGTGAAATTTGGACTTTTTGACTTGGTGGGGCGGAACGATCCTGCGTTCCTAAATAATCTAAATAAATAATTTAGGTTTGAGGCAATAAGCTGACCAATCAAAAAAAAAAAAAATTTCGTTAGTAACAGTTACCTGATCAATTATTATGCTTGTTCGAGTTAAGTCCCCATGAATCCCAATAGAAACAAAACACTTTGAAGTAGTAGTCCAGGAGATTGCGTGAAAAAAATGACTGGCTAATATCAAGCTAGAATTTTGTGTATAAGTAAATCTTTTCGTGCTTTTTAAAATAAGTGTTCGCCTAAGTTCGTCTGCGGGGCACAGCTTTGCAATAGGCATGTGAAAAAAAAAAAAAAAAAAAAAAAAAACCGGTGGAGAGCGGCCATGTCCCGCCCTTTTTGGTGAAAAATGTGATTTTCGTGGTCCTGAGTGCGAGCTTAGTTTGTAAACCAGTAATCGAGTTGATCTTACAGTGTCACTTAATAGGTTAGTTTTAGTCAAATATTACTCAAAATCAAAGTGCTCATCTATCAAGTAACCAACTACCATCAACTTGATTTTTGGTCGATTAACTAATGTTGTATTTAGGATTATGAAAATCACATTGCCCACCAAAAAGGGCGGCACATGGCCGCTCTTCACCGATTTGTTTTTTTCAAATGCCTATTGCCAAGCCATGTCCCACAGACGAACTTGGGTAACCATATATTCTTAAAAGGCACCAAAATATTTACTTATAAACAAAATTCCAGCTTGATGTTGGTCAGACACTTTTTTACACGCTATTTCCTGGACTGGAGAAAAAAAAAAAACTAATAAAGTTGCTCTCATTGTTATGAATTTACTTGTTGAGAAACGAAGTTAAACTTCAGCTTTGTTATAACCAGAAGATCATTATTAACTTTATCAAACCATCACTCTTGGCTAATTATTTATAACATAATAAGCTATTATTATAAGGTTTATTAAGGTAATAAGCTGATCAATTATTATGCTGTCCGAGTTAAGTTCCAAAGAATCCTAATAGAAACAAAACAATTTGAAATAGAAAAAAAAAATAAAATCATAAAAGTTGGCCTCATGTCTTTGAAGTAAAATTAACTCCAGTTTCGTGATAATTAGGATCATTATTAAATTTATCGAACTATTAATCTTGGTTTATTATAGTTAACTTTGATGTGTACTTTTATATTTCGGGGAATGGATCCTTCCACGAAATAAACCTGAATTAATTTAAAAGATTATGTTCAGCAAGTTCTCCATTTTAATAATAATTACAACCTCAACAGAATTCATTGAATTAATTAACGATAGTAAGAGATTATTTAAATATTCTTAGGAATTATTTCTACATCAAAGTTCCTTTTTATTTAATGTCATTCTATTTCTCTTTTACACCCTTTATAATAATTTTCATCTTATTTACGTAACAACGGGTTTATAAATAGAAACGAAAAAAGTGAAGTTCAAAATAATATTCCAAGAACTTTTAAGAATAATCTTTTGTGGGATAACAAAGAAGGGAAAAACTCTCATTATAATTATAGTGTTACTTTAATTTTAGCTTTATATTATATGCTATTAGAAAACGTTACAAGCTTCTTTAAAACCACAAACAATTAAAAATTAATCTAAAAATTCATGTTGGCTTTTGGTAAAATAATAATGAAGTTAAATTAAATGAAACTAACTCAATAAGTACTTTTTTAAAGGTAAATTAAAATATTTTCTTTAAAAAAATATTATACAAATTGAAAATATGATGATAATAACTAAAAAAAGGTATACATTTAAAATAAACCTTCAATTTTTAAGTTTTTGGTAGTATTCATTCTACGGAAAGATTACATTTTAATTTAATTTCAAATTATAATTATTATTAACACTGGGAGACAGACAGAGTGACAGAGAAAAATAGACTCCATCGTCGGGACTTGAACCACGGGCCTCTACATTTCTAGTGTAGCGCTGCTCTATCATGTAGAAGCCCGTGGTTCAAGTCTTGGCGCTGGAGTTTATTTTTATCTGTCTGTCTCCCAGTGTTAATAATAATTTGATTTAAATTAAAAAATAAACCTTCATTAAAATAACTAATTTTTGAATTTAAAAAAGGTAAAAGAGAAATTTAGAACTTAAAAGAAGCATTGAGAGTTTTTTTTTGTCGTTGAATTGAAAAATGAGTAGACTTAAATCCGTTTTAGACGTTAGGTAACATTGTTGGACTCGGTTCTGTCGGTCGTTCAAAATGTTGGGAACCCCTTTACAAAAACGGACACGGTCGAACTGGGCCCACGATCAAAACATTCCTAGGTGGATTACCGTCAACCCTCTAAGGGTCGGAGTTGAATTGGGCCCCTGGTCAGTCTCAGTCGGGCAACAGGTATAATTATTATTTAAACTTACGAATAATCCTACTCAATAACGTAATGTGATCAATGTCTGTTTCAACGCAACATTTTATATCAAAATCCAGCGGAAGGATTTTGCTTCCTAATCACAGTTTTATTGATTTTAACTTTGAGGTCCTGAGCTGTAGATATAGTATCCGCTATATGTCCGTCATATAGGATGGTGAAAAATTGATAAAAATATTTCGGTGCATAGGTAAAAGTACCATCCATGAAATATTGTCAATATTTGCTAGATATTCTAGGTTCCTCTTGGAACAAAACCACAATATTCTCCGCTCGTAAATTCAATAACAACAATTCCTCTCCCTGATTAGTTTTTATAGGGATGCTGTCCAAAGTGTTGTGGACGTCTGCGATACATCTAGGGAGAGGTGGCACTTTACTTCTTTTTGCGTAGTTTAGGTTCCTCCGTATGATTGCAGAGGTATGGGCTCAATTCCACACTGCCTCCGAACTGACCATGGGCCTAATTCTACCGTCGTTTTTACGACCCTAACAGACCGTGGGCCCAATTCGACATCACCCACAAAAACTACTCCGATTTTAATAAAATTTAAATGTCACAATTAGCTTATTGTTGGTCCCATGGTAATTTAAACGTTCTGCGCCCATTACTTACCCTACTGATTACTCATAAACTTTTATGTATTCTATATCTTTAAAAGCCCTTATCCAAATTTTTTGAAAGTTGACTATAGATCGTTCCTTATTAATTTCAACCACGTGCGCAAATTTAATAATTTAATAATTTATTGTTCTGCAATTTTTCCCACAAGCTTACCAAAGGTAAAGGAAGCATTGCTATCATTCTTAAGAACAAATTTAAGCCGGAAGCTTAGGTTCCCAAACCGAAGACGCATAGACCTCATAGATTGATAGGTCCATTGAACAATCTGGGTTTCGTCCTGTATAATACAGAACGAGGAGAAATCGGCCACTTCTTACATCCATGTTTATGTATGAAACATGTGTGAAGCATGTCTTACCGCACGCCAGATAATATTGGTAATGACATATTAAGCGAGTTTTGCTACTCAGCTAAAAGTTTGATATTTGTTCTCTTGTTGACATGTTAATGTTCTTTACCGGATTCACTACAATTTTTTATATTTTCTTTTTGACAGGAATGGCAAGATCATAAATTTCGATGGGAGCCTCAAGAATATGGTGGAGTGACGGAACTTTATGTACCCTCTGAACACATTTGGCTTCCGGACATCGTACTCTATAACAAGTAAGATTGACTTATCATCGTTATAGATAATTATAAAACACTCTTTATATTCTGATTGTCTCTGAAAAATCCAGAAAGAAGCTGAAAAAAGCAAAAAAGTTCTACTGAGGTCCAGTGGTGGTTCTGACGCGATGGTTGAATAACTTTTTGGAAGGTACTAGAGGTTTTCTGAGAAGTTGCGCTAAGTAATTAATTATTAAGGAATTCTTTAATTATTTTAATTAACATTAACAACAGTAATGGAATACTTATTATGTTGTTCGAATACTAGTGTCTTCTTCATAATAATACAGTGGGTAGACGTTGTTTGGTTATTGAACCACAATTCTTTCATAATAGCTAATAAACCCAAAAAAATATTAGTTATTTTTAAAATGATGGTTAATAGGATATTAATTACTTGTATTAGTATTTGCTGCCGCTAAGTTTAGGTAATTATTCAAGTTAATTTTATTCCAGAATAAATAAATATCCGCAATCATTTAGCAATACAATTAGACCTCACTTAATTCAATTGCACTAAGTTCAGAGTAAAAACTTGGTGGAAACGGTCCAAATTTAAACTTGGGACATTATTTTTAAAAGAGCAACTTGCGTGACTTTTTTCAAAGTGCCCAACAGTTGTGTTCTATGGCCTTCGACAACACACTTTGCTCAAAAGAGATTTTACTTAAGTGTTAAATGTTGAAAGGGGTTTGAAACAGTTTTTAAAAAAATAAAAAATAAAAGATCGTCTAAATAAAGAAAAGTTTGTTCTGAAAGTCCCGTATTTATCTTTTTTATTTTATTAAAAAAAAATCAAAAGAGAACTTGGGATAAATCAACGCTGAAGACCGTTCCATAAAAGTTTCCAAACATTAAGGAGCGAGTGGATTTTAAAATAAATAAATTCCTGATAATTATTTTCTCAAAAGGGTAACTGTTTATCGCCTAATAAAGTTCACTTTAAAGGGAACTGAATGAGTTGAGATTGTTGCCAAGACCATTTTGGGACCGAAGTTTCGGGCAGTTTAAAAATCATTTATGAGACGGAGTAATTATATTTCAATCTGAAATAATTAGAAACAAGGACTGTTTAAATACTTTCAAAAAGTACTATTTCAATTTCAACCCTAAAAACTTAATGATTTTTGCATATCTAATTTTATAGTCCGAAAGCCAAGTTTATTCATATTAAAATATTTTTAATAACTTCTTTTATACAAATAAACAGGAAACATAGCTAGCATTCATTTTTAAAATTAATTTTGCGTATTTAATCTAGTTTGGACCTAATCATTAACGCAGCAAATGTAGGATAGGCAGAAAATGATCGGGATAATATTGTTTCGTCCAGTTGTGGTTATTGAACCATCTAATGCAGCTTATACTCTCAATAAGCGATTGGAAAGTGTCCCACTAAATTGGATATCAGGAAAGAGGGAGGGGGTATATAGAATCACGTACTTCTATTATATTAGGAGCACTGCGGTCTAACCGCTATTCGACCTTTTGGCTCACAAACAAATATCAAGATCTCAATTTTATCCACAATCCACACACACAATTGGGATTTTAATATTGCAATGGCTTTTTCCAATATTTTCATCTGTTACCATACTTTTTTTAGTATTTCGCTTTGGGAAATTTCATACGAGTTTAAAACCGTTTTAGAGACAGCAGATTAGTCGTTTCGACATAACGACATGTCCATGTTTTGAAAATGTTGTTGGTTTTCTTTAGTTAAACCAACACTTTTAAAAAGTTGGTTATATTTTGATAATTGCCAATTGAAATTAACAATATACTCGTATTACCATTGATTTAATATAGCAACTACATAACGTTTTACCTTTTCATTAAGTTATATATTTATCTTAAGGATAATTATTGCCAACTTAATCATTACGTTATAATTTTACACTTATGAGGTTTTCCTATTACCCTATATTCAATTCTATAAATTATCCCAGGTAACTTCTTATATTATTTGTACGAATTTTATCCTTTAATTACCATAGGTATTGCGTAGCACTTGATCCTTTTATTGGCATAGTTCTGTAGGAGTTTCATACGAATTTCTTTAAATTGTTATCTGGATTGTGCCTAAAAATATTAAAATAGTAGATCTTGTTTATTGTCGCATTTTTTCCTTCACCCTTTACTTTAAGGCTTTGTGTAGCTACCACCTTATTATTCCCTTGAGTTTCAGCTCTAAAAATTGCAAGAGTTACAAAATGTCTCCCAAGAAATATGCTAATTATTTTTGGGCTGTAACAGAATAAATTTAGGTAGTTCACTTAATTTGGTTTAAAATGCTAATTAGGTTGGTGCAATCAACTTTTTATATTAAAGGGTTGAACCTCGCTTAAAAACAAGGTTTCCCAAAAGTTGGTGGTGGCTCTGTACCACACAATATATTTATTATACCTACATATTTACTCGTATGTATATTATGAATAATATTTATAAGCAATGACAATTGTATTATCAACATTCCATATGATTCGACAGAACATTTAAAAACGTAGCATATAAAAAGTTATTTTTATCTTGTAATTATTGTTTTTGATTTCAACAAAATCAGATTTATTTTAATCAATATGTATCTCGGAAACTATAACTTGATAACTAACTATATACCCTGGCATCTGGGACCGGGATTATTTGAAAAAGTTAGTCTCAGACCGATTTTTTTTATATCAAACTAAACTATTGAAAAAAAGAAAAAAGAGTTAATTTGTAAACTTTGAGTGTCCACCATTTTGAGTAGATAGAAAGCTCGGGGTTGCGGCAAAGGTTTTTTAAGACCTTTCCAAAAATGTGTTTCTTTTAAGGGTTTTCCAATTAAAAATTTCAAAAGTTGAATCCAATATGGTGGCAACAAATATGGCGGAAAAAACTATTACCCACAGACAAAGTAGATTGTTAAAAATGATACCCGCAAACCGGAACTTAATACCTCAATTATAACCAGAAATATTAAGCCGTTTTCGAACTTTTGGATATCCCTGTATAATAAATAATATTTGCTAAATGTACGCTGTATTAACCTTAATTTAGTCATGATTGAAACAATCTGTTAATTACGTTTTTCTATTCTCTGAAAGTAAACTAATAAGAGTATTTAACTCAAAAAATAGTCTCCGGTATTTCAACCAAAAGTATATACAATTACTCCATAAGGGATACTGATTAAAAGATTCAAAATATTGTTTTCTACCTCAATGTCTCACTCAAAAAGGGGTGGTATATATAGATATATTGGCTTCTAGTTTTTACTCGAAGCCATGCCATAGTTTACCCAGGCATTTGTACAGAAAAGATACAAAAGGAACAGGATAACCTTCAATCTTTAGAATCACCAACAAGAATTTCTAACAATATACTATTTGATGGGCAACACTTCATAGTTTATGGTGAGGCGAAGAAGAGGGCAAGAAGTATATACCGGCAAAAATTGAAAGCCACAAATGCCAGATAGGTTTGGGCATTTTATTTTCAGATCTTTTCCTTGTAAATAATCTGTTTTGGTACAAATTTCTTTATTTACTATACCCTAATATATTAAATTTATGCATATATAATATTATATATTGTCTCTGACATTAGTATCTTTGTATAAATCTTTTTTGAATACTTTCAGAAACTTGGGTGGTCTCCCACTAATTCAGTTAATTTCGTATCTTCCATTTTTTATGTAAAACAAAACGAAAACACTTCTGGCCACAACGACTGCTAAGGCTAGACTGCTCAAGCATTCGAGTCGCNTTTTTTTTTTTTTTTTTTTTTTTTTTTTTTTTTTTTTTTTTTTTTTTTTTTTCAATGCCTGAAGTGACATCTGTCTTTATTTCTAATTAACTCTTCTTCTCATTATAATTGTGACAAATTATAATTGTTGATAAAGAATTGAGATACTACAAAAAGTAGTTTTTTGCTGTTGCAATTTAAGTTATTATTGTGTTTATTTTATTTTATTTTTTTTTTATTGTGTTTCTCCTTGCTTACTTATTCTTGTTTAAGTTATGCAGTTGTTCTTGCGCTTCTTGTTGTTAGTACAACAGGATAGATGTTCTACGCGTTGGATTATTTTAGTTATTTTTTGTGTCCCCTTCCCCTTGTTTAGTTATTCTCGAATATGTTGTGTAGTTATTCTAGTGTTTCTTTTAAAGAATAACAGGTAGATGATCTTTGCTATCATTTAAGTAATACTTGAATTCTACTAGAATAGGTTAGATTTATAATCTATTGCCATGACGATGACGAAATAAAAAAAAAAATACGAGATTTTGATGGATTTTCACGTCCAAAAAAGTTGTTTTTTAAAATTTCCTTTCTGACACTCTAAATATGGGGCTGCTTCCTCCAATTAACTAAAAATAGGAAAAAATATATTTCTCAAAACTGGTTCTGACAATTTTTATTGAAAAATTCTAAAATATAACCCATTGAAATGCAAATTTAATAAAAGTCGTCTTCACGTGAAAATTCTAGTTTCCGAGCTATTGATAAAATAAATGTGTCCCCTCTAAAGAAACCAAAATGTAAACAAACTGTTGCACAATTTATAAGCAGTTAATAATAAATTAATTAAATGTTTGATCTAAATTCAGTTTCCGCTTGCAGCGGCAAATAACGTTGATTTACGTTATTTACAGCGGCAAGTAACGTAAACCAAAAAACTAATTAGGTACTTACATTATTTTCTCTTAATATAACAACTATAAACAATATATGCAAACTATAAACTCTTCTCCTTGTTCAAACTGATTGGCTCCTTTCCGAACTATAAGGCCGAACTGCTACTAGAAGCGGAGCAAAGCGGATTTGAGCGTAGTTTAGCGGAGCTGCGAGCGGAGTTATGCGTCCAGGGGATATAGTATATAGTAACTGAAAGCGGAGCGGAGTCATCTGTATCTGACACTGCTTTCGGTTGCGTGGACTAAGCTAATCCACCCAAGATGTCGGACCTACGAAGGTTGCACTAGTGGGAAAGTCTCTATCTGGGAAAAGGGGTGATGTCACACCCTTTTTGGTGATCTAAACCATAAACAGTACAAAGACTACTTCCTATGATACGTGCACAGTTTAATAAACTAAATAAGATAAAAAGATGGAATAACAGAATGTGATACAAACTATTGGAGGGCAGTAACAGCTGAATTAATGAATACCCTTTCTTAATGTACCAGCACTAATATACAGTATGTCCACGGATTGAGTTGCCTATACGTGTAAATGCAAAAAAAAATTCAATTTTCGAAGGAAAGTCACTCTTCATAATATCTCCTGCATGTTCTTAAATGAAGAATTAGAATATTACTTTTTTGTTTAAAATGTACCCTGTACCTAGAAAGTACAATTTCCTAAAATCGTACGAGAGTAAACCGGTTCAAATTTCGACTAAACAAGAAAAAAAAATTCTTTATAATTTCTTTAAAATACTATTCCAAAATTATTTTTCGCATAAAAAAGTTCAATAATTAAATATCAAAAATCCCCCCCCCCTTCAATTCATAAAAAGTAAAATTTGTCTGATTTTAATTTATGCGGGATCGATTTAAAGGTCTCATTGAGTGCATTAAAAGTTGTGGTATTGCTTTTTTTTGATAAAAATAACATAAAAGCATTTATTGAGAAAATCATATTTATAATTTAAATATTATTTATAGTCCAGTCATTTGGTGACGGAAAGTAGTCGATTCGGGAAAAAATTGCTGAAGAATTTTTCTCGACGGATCTTATGTTTTTTGGGGTGCTGAATCTGAAAATCTCATTATCGACTAGATTCGGATATGGCTTGCCCATAAAAATGGCGAAAAACCATAAAATCTTGGAAGTTTGTTTAGTTTTTAGCTTATAACTCCGAAACAACGCATCCTAGAGAAAAATCACTTCTTATCAAAAAGAAAGCTGATAAAATTTACTAAAAAATAAAACCAGAACCAGCTCAATAGCTTTGTTCATTTGGCCGCTAGAGCGCGCTATCATTACCCATACTTTCATACCCTACAGGTTGCCCCTCCAGGGCATCCTGCATCCTTAGTAGCGTAAATGCCTTTACGATATTTTTAATATTTATTATTACTCTTAATCCTTTAACTAACTAAACTTCTCAACCCTCCCTTTAGGGAAACCTTATTCCTGTTCGTGTGTGGGGGGGGGTCTCCCCCCTATGGGGGGAGGGACAAAAATAAACTTTAGACGTGTTACAAGTTTTCTTGAACATTTCAGAGAACCCCTCCTTACCTCCTTTTTGAACTATGTATATGACTACCGGCAACATGTATCTATTGTATAGGTCTCCTTGCTATGGACACTTTTGTTTGTACTAAAGATTTGTTTATTTCGTAAAGATTTAATATGTATGTTTTGTAAGATATTATATTATGTTTTTTTCAACAGATAATACTCATTTATACGGGTCGGATTTTTATGCTGTGCATATTTTTCTGTTTATGCATGTTTTATGACATTATATGCAAAGACATTATTTATGTAATTTTATTTACATAAATGGTGATTTTATTTGGTTTTTCGTAGGAGATACTTAAAAGAACGCTGGATGATCGAGGGGAAGAATCTGTAAATTTAGGGTTGAGACATCGTTGCATCGATATTTAACTATTGATCAATTACAGAAGTTGAGGGTAGAGACAGAAGGAAGCTGGGAGAACGATCTCTCGACCAGATGAACAAAAAAAAAANAAAAAAAAAAAAAAAAAAAAAAAAAAAAAAAAAAAAAAAAAAAAAAAAAAAAAATATCACTGCTTTATTGAAACATTTTTTAAAAAGCACAAAAAAGTCACCGATTACGTAATTTTAGACGAAATTTTCTTCAGGTCATAATCGATGTTCTCGATGTCCTCAGACGAAGACATCGAGGGGGGGGGTCGATGTTCGATGTTCTTTATGTCAATGTTTTAAGGACCGATGTAACGCTTTTTTTGATTCCGAACATCTACAGTGATGTCTCAACCCTAAATTTACAGCTTTCTCCTCGTTCTCCTATAAGTAAAAACCAACAAATAAAGTCACTATTTATGTAAATAAATGTATAGCATTGCATCTAATATCCAAGAACATGCATTTAATAGAAAAGTATGCGAAACATAAAAATTCGAGCCCTATAAATGAGTATTATTTATTGACAAAACATAATATATCTAATATCTTACATTACAGACATATTAAATCTTTACAAAATAAACCTTGCACAACATTAAAAAAAATGTATGAGGCTCTCACGCATTAGAAGTAAAAAATAGGTTCTATTTGCATTGCTCTCTATTATTTTTTGACGAATTTATAATTTTGGATTAAGGAATTAAGGAATGGTTATGGAAACTTTAATTAAAAAAACATATTATATTGCTACACTAGGAAACCACACCTATTCCAATACAAATACATAAATGTTTGTTTTGATTTGCTGGTCTTTAAATCGATATGATACAATTAATCTGTAAAAATGTTCACTTGGACGATTCTCGAATAGCAAACTTCGTTACACGATGTCAATATATGAAAAAATTCACTCTACCTCCACCAAAGAAGTTTCACTTCAAAATTCTTGAGTACAAACAAAATTGTCCAATGCATGGAGACCTATAAAATAGATTCATGATTAAAATAAGCCAACGGACAGAAAGACAGACAGACAGAGCCGTTATATAAAAGTTTCTTTTTGTACTTTGTATAGAAACCTAAATGGAGGTAAGGAGGGGTTCTCTCAAATGTTCAAGAAAACTCGTAACACGTCTAAAATTAATTTTTGTTGAACATAAAGAATCCATAAAGAAAACATAAAGATCCGTCGAGAAAAATTCTTCAGCAATTTTTTCCTGTTCAAACTACCAAATGACTGGACTATTATTTTTTAAAAATAAAAACAAATAGCTTTAAGGGGGGGGGGGATTTTTGATATTTAATTATTGAACTTTTTTATGTGAAAAATAATTTTGGAATAGAATTTTAAAGATATTATAAAGTATTCTTTTTTTGTATAGTCGAAATTTGAACCGGTTTACTCTTGTACGATTTTAGGAAATTGTACTTTCTAAGTACAGGGTACATTTTGAATAAAAAGTAATATTCTAATTCTTCATTTAAGAACATGCAGGAGATATTATGAAGAGTGACTTTTCTTCGAAAATTGAATTTTTTTTTCATTTATACGTATAGGCAACTCACTCCGTGGACATACTGTATATATATATTTTTTTATACATATATACATTTTATTTTTTTATTTATTTATTTTTTNGACATTTTATTACATCTTATCTGTAATAGCTATTGTGGCATTCAATAAATTCTATCATAGATATTAATCATATTAAGTGTCTATCTAAAACTGACAAATAAAGAAAGCATACAAAATACAAGAAAATGTTGATACTTGTATAATCGGTTTAAACACCATTTGTGCAATATGGCTTAGTAAGTGTATTACAAAGAAATATGTATAGCTAGTATAATAAGCCTATAGGTACATTTACCGCCCTCCACTTGTAAACATTCCTATCCTGAGCGGCCGGTAATGTTCCATATTACAGCTCTGGGGCCGGTAGTAATGCATGGTTTATCTATTACAGGGCCGCTACTGGTTCGAGAAGCGGCCGCTTCCTGGCCGAGCCGCGGCGTGCAGGAAGGGCTGGTAGTTCTACTTGTCAGCTGTTCAATTTGTAAACAATCAATATTTTTATAACTGCGGTTTGTTTTGGTTATGATTTAACCTTAATATGCATTTATTGTTTTTGAAGATACGGCAAAATAGTTTATTGTTGTTAGTTAACATGTAGTGGGCGATAAAATAGTGTACGCACCACGAGCAGTAAGCGCTATGGCAGGCCTCGGGCGTTAAACGCACTCGTGCTTTCAAACTTTGCCCTCGGCCTGTAATAACGCCCTTACTGCTCTAGGTACGTAAATAGCTATTATAATAAGAATAAATATAGCTTATATAATTGGCTTTAATAAAGCTTGTTTATAAGCTTCCATACTTAATTATATGTTTTATATTATTTACTAGAATATAAACTGTAACTTTGGAATGTCATTATTAGTTAAAATACTATCATTATTATTTTTATTTGTAAAAATAATTATCTAAACTGTAAAAATAAAGTAAACAGTAATATTTAATAAATGCTCAAAACAAGAAAATAAAGTTATTCAGAAGCTTTCCTATAATAACCAAATGCAAGTAAGATAGATATTATTCAAGCTTTATTTCTCTAGACATTTTATTACATCTTATCTGTAATAGCTATTGTGGCATTCAATAAATTCTATCATAGATATTAATCATATTAAGTGTCTATCTAAAACTGACAAATAAAGAAAGCATACAAAATACAAGAAAATGTTGATACTTGTATAATCGGTTTAAACACCATTTGTGCAATATGGCTTAGTAAGTGTATTACAAAGAAATATGTATAGCTAGTATAATAAGCCTATAGGTACATTTACCGCCCTCCACTTGTAAACATTCCTATCCTGAGCGGCCGGTAATGTTCCATATTACAGCTCTGGGGCCGGTAGTAATGCATGGTTTATCTATTACAGGGCCGCTACTAGTTCGAGAAGCGGCCGCTTCCTGGCCGAGCCGCGGCGTGCAGGAAGGGCTGGTAGTTCTACTTGTCAGCTGTTCAATTTGTAAACAATCAATATTTTTATAACTGCGGTTTGTTTTGGTTATGATTTAACCTTAATATGCATTTATTGTTTTTGAAGATACGGCAAAATAGTTTATTGTTGTTAGTTAACATGTAGTGGGCGATAAAATAGTGTACGCACCACGAGCAGTAAGCGCTATGGCAGGCCTCGGGCGTTAAACGCACTCGTGCTTTCAAACTTTGCCCTCGGCCTGTAATAACGCCCTTACTGCTCTAGGTACGTAAATAGCTATTATAATAAGAATAAATATAGCTTATATAATTGGCTTTAATAAAGCTTGTTTATAAGCTTCCATACTTAATTATATGTTTTATATTATTTACTAGAATATAAACTGTAACTTTGGAATGTCATTATTAGTTAAAATACTATCATTATTATTTTTATTTGTAAAAATAATTATCTAAACTGTAAAAATATACATATTATTTAATTTAATACAGCGGTTATTACAGCTACATAATACAATTTTTTTTAAATTGTTTTACTTTTATAACAAATAACGAGTTTAAAAACATTTTAAGAAACAAAGAGGGAATAAGTAGGAAGGGAAGAAGAAAAAAAACCAAGCCAAAGGATTTAACAATCTTACATTTCCCGAGAGGGTATTACCAGATTATAAGGTCACTGGAGGATTTGCCAAAATGGCCTAACTCTTAGGAAGAAAATGAACTTATAAGAGGAGAGAGCAGAGAATTTATCTTTTATATAGGTTTGTTTATATGTGTTTGTAAATAGGTAAGGGAGGCTAAGAGTATTTCAGACTGACTGTAGGTTCTATAGGTAGTTTTTTTTCTCTCTAAGGGCAGATAGGACTCCTTAAGGATTTGGCCCTTTATCAGTTCTTACGTCTCATCCTTTACCGTCCCTTCACTCACTATACAGGACCTTAAAGAAAATCAATAATAAAAAAATACGCCAATGTATTTTTTTGTCCTAAAAAATGTGCTTCCTCTATTTCCTACTTCCTTTTAGTTGAGCACCTTCCTGGAAAAAAAGGTTCTTAAGGAAAAATCTTTATTTCCAGGGTTTGAAAAGAAAATGCGTCTTTTTTTAAAACAAAAAACTCATCCTTTAAAACGAACTAAGATGTAAACGGAGATGGTACTATTTCCATCTTAAAAGGGTATTTATTAGTAGTTAAGTTCTTTCTACCCTTTCACGATGTTTCGGCGTGTACCTCCTCTAAAGGAGCAAAAATTGGTTAACTAAATCTGCTTAAAAAACAAAAAGGATTTCCTTTTTGGCCTTATAATCCCAACTATTATATTAGTTCTCTCTTTCCAGCTTGATATACTTATTATAGTTATTATAGTCTGTAGTGCTAAGAATTATTTCGAACGAGATCTAATTAATCCCTTTAAGGCGTTTTTCGTGAACTCAACTTACAAACAGTCAATCTACCTAGTTAGTACCATTTTTGTTTTAAAATTGTTTAATTTTTTTCAAAGCTACCTCTTATAATATAATTAACAAGAAAAGTTTAGCAAATTCAAGTGGGTACTTTAAATTTTTATTTGTGGTTTTTCATCCATCGACATTCTACTGTTTTTTACTTATTTCCCTTTTTTTGAGAAGAGAAGAGAAAAAAAGTATTTGCAGAGAGTTCTTATAAGAAAAAAAAGTGCAGACGTGCAGAAAATACTTCAATCAAAGTTTATTTTAACTCATGTGTATAAGAACTTTAAGAGTTTGAGGGTAGCTCTTCTTATGGTGAAGTTTTTGCGTTAATTATAAACTTTATCTGATTAATTAAGACACTTTTGTACTAAGTTAAGGAGTTTTTTCTGTGGAGAAGTGGGGTTTCAGAAAGTTTTGCGTCTCTTTAAGGTGTGAAGTTAGGAAAAGTTAGTTCCTAGTTCCGTATTCGAGTTACTGGAGCTATTGTTTTTTTTTTAGTTAAGTTACCATATGGCGTTGTGAGATGCAAAATTACTTGTTTTATGTCTTGGTTTAAAGCGTAAGTAAAGATATATATGGATTCTTTAGATATTATTAATCATACAAGTTAAAACTATATTTATTACTGGTAATGACCCCGAGTCCCATGTGGGGCTCGGGTTAGGAGTTTGTGGTCATATTTCCTACTATAATGTAAGCGAAGTAATTAAATAAAATTATTACTATATAATAAATAATTTATTCCGTTATTAAGATTAAATTTTTTACCAAATTGCAGTTTGAATACAGCGGTTATTACAGCTACATAATACAATTTTTTTTAAATTGTTTTACTTTTATAACAAATAACGAGTTTAAAAACATTTTAAGAAACAAAGAGGGAATAAGTAGGAAGGGAAGAAGAAAAAAAACCAAGCCAAAGGATTTAACAATCTTACATTTCCCGAGAGGGTATTACCAGATTATAAGGTCACTGGAGGATTTGCCAAAATGGCCTAACTCTTAGGAAGAAAATGAACTTATAAGAGGAGAGAGCAGAGAATTTATCTTTTATATAGGTTTGTTTATATGTGTTTGTAAATAGGTAAGGGAGGCTAAGAGTATTTCAGACTGACTGTAGGTTCTATAGGTAGTTTTTTTTCTCTCTAAGGGCAGATAGGACTCCTTAAGGATTTGGCCCTTTATCAGTTCTTACGTCTCATCCTTTACCGTCCCTTCACTCACTATACAGGACCTTAAAGAAAATCAATAATAAAAAAATACGCCAATGTATTTTTTTGTCCTAAAAAATGTGCTTCCTCTATTTCCTACTTCCTTTTAGTTGAGCACCTTCCTGGAAAAAAATCTTTATTTCCAGGGTTTGAAAAGAAAATGCGTCTTTTTTAAAACAAAAAACTCATCCTTTAAAACGAACTAAGATGTAAATGGAGATGGTACTATTTCCATCTTAAAAGGGTATTTATTAGTAGTTAAGTTCTTTCTACCCTTTCACGATGTTTCGGCGTGTACCTCCTCTAAAGGAGCAAGAATTGGTTAACTAAATCTGCTTAAAAAACAAAAAGGATTTCCTTTTCGGCCTTATAATCCCAACTATTATATTAGTTCTCTCTTTCCAGCTTGATATACTTATTATAGTTATTATAGTCTGTAGTGCTAAGAATTATTTCGAACGAGATCTAATTAATCCCTTTAAGGCGTTTTTCGNACTATTAAAAGGAGAAAAAGTTTAATAAACAATTTTCTTATGTAGAAAAAAAAAAAACGAAAAGAATAAATCAAAAAGCAGTTGATAATATTCTGGTGGAAGAAGTTGGCAATTACAGAACTAAGGGAAAATCTGGCACCGATCCCGCTAGTTCTGGCCAAATCTTGTCTTCTTTATTGCATAAGCGTAGTTTCCTATAAACACTACTTTTCAGTGTAATATTCCCTTTTTACCCAGCCCCAAGATTATACTCAGAGATTACAACTAAAGCATTTTTTTACAAATAGAATTTTTGTGACACTCACGTTGGCAAACTTATGCGATGATAAAATAAAGCGACTAGGCTGTTATCCTGAGGTTATTCAGAGGCATTTTTGCTTGCCTAGTTATTGGCCCTTCCTTCGATACTTCAAAATCAGAAGCTCTCATTTCTTTCCCACCTCAATTTTTTTTTATTTCCTGCGCATTCACAAAACAATTTGTTTCATAAAAATACTGTGGTTGTACGATTTTATTTATTTTATGTATTCATATAAATATCTTTTAGTATTACATTGATCTTTTTGATTAAATATCTTAAAAATCTTTCTAAAGACGTTTTATGCCCAATTTCTCTGATCATAATGATCGTCGTTTAGTTTATCTTAATCTAGTAACTTGATGTTAACTTAATTTAAGACAAACTTTAGGAGAAAGCTTAATGTCAATGGTGCCTAACACTTTTCATTCTTGGAAAAAAGAAAAAATAAGAAAAAAAAAAAAAAAAAAAAAAAAAAAAAAAAACATTTAATGAAATAAAATGTTTTAATAATCCAGAAGGTAGCTTTAAATAAAGTGTCTGACTGACCTCAAGCTAGGATTTTGAGTATAACTTATTCATTTGGTGCCCTTTAAGAATATGTGGCTGGCTAAGTTCGTCTATGGGACATAACTTGGCCATATGCTGATAAGAGATACAGGCTGGTGACGAGAGGCCATGCCCGGCCTATTTTAGCAAAGACTATTTCATTTTTATGATCTTGAGTACGAAATTTGTTAGTAGAGCAAAAATCAAGTGGATGTTAATTTGCCATTTCATTGTATATTAGTTTTATAATATTTCTTCAAGTCAAAGTGGTCACCAAATGACTATCGCCGGAAATTTCTACGTCGGTAAACCTAAATTTATGTAACTCTGTCATCTCTTCATTTCTATTCCATGAATGCATTGATTTGTAGAGAATTTGTTAGAAACATTGTTCCTTGGAAAAATTGTTGGGTCTATAAATATGGATATTTTTTTTTCTATGGACCGGCAGTTTGAGAACCACTGATCGATAGATATTTTCATTGAGATACATATATGTATTGTATGTAATTTCTTTTGCCTTAAATACAAACAGGATAAGGTTTTGTCGAAGTATATTTTGAGTACCTTTAGTTTTAGCCATCAGTTATAACAACAAAAATATCCCTAGAAAAATATAAAAAAAATACCACTACTAAAAGAAAGAAGAAATACACGGAGAGAAATTTACCTCATGTAGTAACGTTTGACCTTTTTGAAATAGTTTTAAGCAGTTTAGCAGTAATGTAATTAATTTTATTCTGAGAAATATAAGTGTCGTGAGTTAATGAATTTAATTTAACTTAAGTTAAAAAAAAATATAATTAATTAGCATAAACATAATAACTTTTAAATTAATTCTTTTAATTTTTTTGTTATAAAATACACATATTTTATTTAATAAACGTAAAGCATAGACAATGTCTTCTTTTCTTTTTATGTATTAAAAAAGAAATATACTTATTTTTTCAGAAATGTACATCTTTCTATTTTATCTTGAGTAACATACATCCTAAGTAGAGCATTTATTTTAAATCAAATTATAATTATTATTAACTACGGGAAACAGTCAGAAAAAAACAAGCTCCAGCGCCGGTTTTTGAACCCGGGCCTTTGAATTTCCAGTACAATGCTCTAAACCAGCTAAGCTACGCAGGAGAATGCTTTCAACTGACGTTATCGATACCTTGACCTGATTTTAACCCTTTCGAGACTACGCCCACATATATGTGGGTGACCAGAGTGGCCTCTCCAGGCCTATGCCCCCATATATGTGGGTTGCATTTATTTTTATTTCTAGGTCTCTCTACGAGTTTCTATTGACAAAATTATACTTACAGCGCTATCTTTTGTTAGAATAATGTATTAAGAAGGTTTTTAAAAAAATCCGGTAGGTTTCAGGCAAATATTCTCTGATATATTGAATGACATATATAAAAAGTTGAAAAAATTATTCATTTTTTTTGAACAGNCGTCAGTAGAAAACCATTCTCCTGCGTAGCTTAGTTGGTCAGAGCAATGTACTGGAAATACAGAGGCCCGGGTTCAAACCCCGGCGCTGGAGCTTGTTTTTATCTGACTGTTTCCCGTAGTTAATAATAATTATAATTTGATTTAAATAAAAATTTAATCATTCCGTAGTATACTACCAAAATCGTAAAAAATGAAGAAAATTATTTTAAAAAAATATTAAAAGGCTTTTAAAAAATATATATATTTTGCATCCGATAAGTGGCTTTTAAGTAAGAATGTAATTTTACATATGTAAAATTACAATCCATAAGTTTACCATTGAAGACACGCCTTGAAAGATGTGAAATCCAACGTATCACTTTCACTACCGGAGCAATATTCAAGGATGTTCAGCATCATAGCAATTGCCGTAATCTATTACTACTACATACTACATCACCTAACGCTATCATAAACAAAAATTCTAAAATATATATATTTAAAAAAGACTGTCAATTAGTATGGCACTTACCTTCTAACAAAAAAGAATAGGGATCATTTGTAGGTCAGTCCCTAACTATTCAGCAATTCTGAGCAAAATAGGTTTGTTAGTCCTAGATAACTTAAAATTTGACGGATTTTTACTATTCCGCATGCGTAATTACTACTAATTCAATTACAATAACATTTATACGGGACCATATTGGGCACAGTCCCTGAAAATTTTGGAAGTCATGCGTGTGGCAAAGATCTCACGTTTGCAGATGCGCAGTAGCTAAGACTGCTGATTCTCTCATAATGAAATTCCATATTTCATCGTCATTATGTTCGACCCTTAACAACCTAATTTGAGCGAAATCGAATCCTTAGGTCGCGAGAAATTGACATTTTTGCGAAATTGACACTGCGCAGAGGCTTAATATTCATCCACGGCAATGCAATTCATAGGGAACAGTTTAAGGCTAAACCCACGTAATCCCTGAAAATTATTATTAAAATATAATGAAAATTGAAGAAGTTATGGAGGGGCAAGGATTCGCAGAAACACAGATCGATAAAGTAAAAAAGTCAATTCTCCAAAAAGTACCTTTTAATAGCTCAACCTAGGTATTCAAGGTAGGTATGCAACTTAGAGTATTTTGTGGAAGATTGGCTCGGATATAATCGTGAAAGAACTATTGAATCAACTAAATAGATACTCACTTAGCGAAAAATAAACTGGAAACTTGGTCACACATTCTATTATAGTGCCCTGGTTATCATCCACTCAAACAATATCTCTACCAAGAAACATTTCAACCACTAGGCAAAGCCTTTAAAATTCGATCCAAGTAAAATGCAAGAATAATTCTTATAAATTACACCATTATTATATTATATTGCTTCCGAGCTTACCGAAGGTAACGGAAGCTATGTGATCGTTCTGAAGAACGAAAAAATTTTAGGTCTCCGATTTCAAAAATTCCAAGACAGAAATCTGTTTCAGATATCAGGGAGCATTTTTAGTTCCGTGTCTGTCTGTCGGTCTGTCGGTCTGTCGGTGTGTCACAAATTTTTGCGAACCACCATATCTTAAAAACTACACGTCCAATTTTAATGAAATTTGGGTGGTAGGTCATACTTAGCCCATTGTTGGTCCCATATAAGTTTCAACCTTCTGCGCTTATTTGTTTATCTTCCACATGCACACAAACATACATTTATTTTCAGCCATATCTTTAAAAGTAATCATCTGATTTTTATGAAATTTTTATGGTTTGTCGAAAGTAGCCTGCAGATAGCACCTGCCTAATTTCAACCTTCTGCGCACTTCAAATCGTACTAAATTAATATGTCTTATACTACAAAGCCGCATGGCTCACTGACTCACTGACTGACATTAATGTTTACCCACTTCCAGAAGAGCTAGAGACTTGCGGTTTGCGCCATTCGACGCGCAACGTCCACATTGTGAACCAAAATAATTATAAAAAGTTCACTTTTCCCCCTCCTTCCACCCTTAAAAAAATAAAAATGGCCGACTTGATTTTTAAGCTGGTTTGAGGGCTTATTGCAGCTAAACGGTAAGTCGTACTAGAAAATGGATAACACAAGTGGTAACTGATTTTAAAAGATCTACAACTTTAGTCCTATGAGTTTTTGTCGAATCATCATCGGTTGTACCTTAGATGGTGATAATTTTGTTATTTTTTGGTTTTATTTTTTTCCATTTTTGTCTTTGAATGGCCATAGATTCTATAATAGTTGACCGATTTTATTTCTGATTGCGGCGGTTGAATCTCACACTAATGCTCTTTAAATTGAGTATATTTTATTTCATTAGTTCATCCTACTTGCTGAGAACATGAGAGTAAACTTTTTCCCGTGCGCCGTGTCACGTGACCACTTTTTTTGGTTTTTAATATTGTGTCGTATATCATTTTAAAGGCCTTGATATGTACATTAAAGCTATTTTATTTGTTGATTTTTTAAAAATGTTGTGCATGTACTTTTGTACCGATTTATAATTTTGTTGTAGGTTAAAGGGTTTAAATACTTTTTTGATACTAGGTTTTTTTATTTATATGTATTTATTAGTTAAATGAATGCCCTTTTGTATTGTTTGTTTTTTAAAAATATAATTTTGGTACCTTTAGAGTACAGGGGTACAAATGTTAAAGTTAATCTTTTATAGTGTGATGTATATCGTTAAAAAGCTCTTGCATCGTAGATTAATTTTTGTTATATTATATTTTGTGTTATTTTTAGTTTAAGGGGGGGGGGGAATAAAAAAGACCGGTTTAAGGCTGGGCCACACTGTGCCCGCACCGTATGACGGCCGTGTGTTGTCCTAAGGAAATGTCAAAAGTAAACAAAAATAATCCAAATGTCGGTGAGAGCACGGTGCGGAAAGGTGTGGACCATGCCTTACATTTCCTTAGGTTTATTCCTCACCGAGTGTTGCCCAACACACGGCCGTCATACGGTGCGCGCACGGTGCGGACAGGTGTGACCCGGCCTTTGTACAGAGGTTTCTACGATTTGATTGCAGTTTTATATTTTTTATTAAATAAATTATAGATGCGCTAACTTTTGGCGCTTGTTGGAGGCTTTGTTTCTTTAACAAATGTTTAAACTTCTCCGATTTTATTAAATATTTACTGGAACAGTGCCACGCGGTTCCAAATTTTTGATATTTATGGTATTTTTCTTAATTTGGTCTTTTCTTTGCGAGGAAGCTATGTGCCACATTAATTGACAGAGTATTTTTTTATTGAGTTGTCTAAGAATAATAACTTTACCCTTGTAGTGCAAATGCAGTCTCAGTTAGTACACAAGTCAATTAAAAAAGGTCCGAATATCTTGCTTTTAGAGACGTTTGTTTATAGAAGGGCCTCAGTTGGGTATTTGTTTTAACAGTTAATAAGGTTGTTGGGTTAGTTGAAGCGAAGAATAAGGTTTTTTTAGTGGTAGCCGCAGGTCATGAATTCAAGTCCCCAGACAACTCTGGAGGGTCTAGACCAGGCTTTATATTGGCCCAATATTTTTCACTGGAACCCTTGGACCTACTAGGGGGGAATAGAGTCAGCCTAGCATGTAACGTGTTTTCCCTTGAAATGGATCTAAGATACACCCCCTTTTCACACTAACCGTACAAAAACCCCATAAATGTTTATACATTGCAATATAAGGGAAACAATGTTGTTTTGTCTTGAATCTCCGGAGCGGAAGAGAACCAATGATGTAAATGTTGCATAACAAATTAACTATTGTACATAAAGTTCTTGATGTATTGTATTATATTTCAAATTATAATATTTATTCATCATAGCCTAGAGAGCTAGCGTAGCGAGTTTGTTACATTGAGAATACTGTGACCCTGTTTGTTTGACTGTGTGTCAGTACCGCTTACGCGTGCGACGAACAAAAGTAAAAGTTTTCCCAATTTAGTTAAAATTTGGTATTCACGTTCCTCTCAATACTCAGGCTATTTTCGTTGGACAGCGTTGCCCTTCAAATCGTTCTCGCGTGACTCGCATAAAAGTTAGCTTCAAATTTAAAATTAGAATTTTATAAAGGGAACATTTTTCACACAAAATGAAATGATGAATGAACTGCACCTCTTTTATGATAAGTCGCTACCACTCATTGGAGAAAAACACAATCAAGAATCTTTATTCAATGAGATAAAACTATTTTTTCAAATATGTATATATATTAGTTTTTAGTAGAACTAACAGCGACACCTCTATGAAGTAGTTAAATCCTTTAAATTGGATAACGTTAAAACAAAACGTCTAAAAAAAGAATACACTGTAATCAATAGCTTACGTTAGAAACTAGTACCTGCTTTAAGTGTGGGTAATAGTAATAACGTTTTAACGTTTTCTGTTTCAGTGCGGATGGTGAATACGTGGTAACAACAATGACTAAGGCTGTACTCCATCATACGGGTAAAGTTCTGTGGACACCTCCTGCCATTTTCAAATCTTCCTGTGAAATTGACGTAAGGTATTTTCCTTTCGATCAGCAGACTTGCTTCATGAAGTTTGGATCTTGGAGCTACGATGGATTCCAGGTAATCGAAACACTTTAGCATATTTCTATTTAATAATAGTTGAAATAAACTTGGGGAACCTTAGCTCTATTAACCGTGATCTTGTTTCCCATAGACCGTAATTGAATAAGCCTAGCACTAGTAGTTTATCTCCTTCAAATCTCAGTTCTTATTTAAAATTTTATTTTCAAACGACACTAGACCTACCCGTATCTTATTTATCCACAATTCTAATTGCATACGTTAAAATTGGAAAGTAATTGAATTTATTACTAAAAGTAATCAAACAACTATCGTTATTATATAGTAGTTAACAAGTATCGTTATTATAGTTTCTTACTTACTCACTTTGTCGAGTTCTCCTCTACCGTAGGTTGTAGAAGATGGTCAAAAGGTTATCCATAACTTTCTTTCCAAAAGAAAAATGCGAGATTTTAAACAAAAAATTATTTTAAATTTTAAAAATTAAAGTACAAATTTAAACTCAAACTATAATTCTATACATATAAGGCCAAATTTATTTTTGGTAATTTCAATAATATCTACATAAGGCTCTGGAAATTATTATTTTTATTTTCCTGAAGATAAATTCAAATATTAAGCTAGGAGCTGCATAACACTATTTTTTTATTATCTTTGGAATAACTCAATGGCGCAATATGTATGTACCTACCTTTAAATTACCATTTAAATATCTTATCTCAATCTATAATTAACTTGGTTTCATTTTATTCTTCCTGCAATCAAATAATATGTCAGCAAATAGATGCTAATTAGTGAATAAACATGACATTAAATATTTAAAAAAAAAAAAAAAATAGTAAAAATAAGGCTTTTAAAGCTTTGAAGCGATTTTGCACCACCTATGTGTCATTCGATCGGGCCAACATTTTAGGTATGACAGTTTATAATTCATGCACAGGTTTTACGAGATAGGACATTATCGAATTCATTTTTTTCGGACCACCCTACCAATAATTTTATAATTTTTTTTTATAATTTATATTAAATTTTAAATCCAATTTCTACAATTTCAAACCCATACAAGTTGAAATGATTAATAATGTGAAGCTTAGGGGTGACAACAACTGTATTAAGCTCTGACCTCTAATACTCTTGTAGATTCAGAACACAGCTTATCTTGTATTAGTTGGTTGACCTGTTTTAAATGAATCCTCCCCAATGGATATTATATATACGAATCAATTAACTACGATAATCTAAGCAAACTTGTCCTGTTATACCATGATATATATTTTCAGCGATGTTCTTTATACAACAATTGCATCAATTAATTCCTTATTACAAATTTAGATAAAACTTTTATAGAAAATACATATTAAAAAAATCCTTCTGTAATTATTCTTTTTGCGTTTAATAAAGATAATATCACTAAATAAAGTTGCTGAGTATGTACTTTTACTGCACACAAATAATCCGTGGTTTGAAAAATCGGAAGAGTTCGCTAATGGAAGTATAATCGGCCCAGTTGTTTCAAGATGGTGGTTATTTTATGTTTATATTAAGATATTTTTTTGAACCGTGCATAAGCATCTTTATTGTTCAAACGCAGTGGAACTATTCCAAAGTGTCTAGCCCAATCCGTTTGTCCTATGCATTCCATCTTGCGTCATCAGCACTGAAGATGACTCATTTGTAGTTGAAAGCCGGCTTTGTAAAATAAAGTTAATTGAGTGGAGAGACGTATTTCTTTATTCCTAATTTACTGACTACTGCTTGTACAATAAAGTTACTTTAGTGGAGAGACGTATTTCTTTATTCCTAATCAACTGACAGATCTAGGAAAACTAAGTCTTATATTGTTTTGATGGGATTGCCACCGATAAATTGATTCTCCATACCTGATGTGTATTTACACATACACACAATTACTACACATAAATGATATATTATAGTTAGTATTTCTAATATAAAATTGTCACTCAAAACTGTCAAAAAAATAAGAAAAAAAGGTCTAAAATTAACTTTGTATACTTAAATAATTAGTTATTCAAATCTGTTAATTGGTGAGGGGTTTCTATGTTGAGTGGAAAGTAAAGTTTGCTTGTGTGCACAGCTTTAACTTTTGTTCCCTCTGTCCCTAAACTTTATTCTTCTTCTTTTTTAGTTTTTGTTATGGTGAAAGTTTGTTCTCTCTCTCACTGTTACCACAACTTAACCTTTTAAAAACTTTAGTGAAAATGATTTAATCCTCTTATTTAGCACCATAACCAAAAGTAAAGTTTTTAAAATTTTTAATCACATTTATAAGAATGATAAAAAAAACGTTAATATATTATAAGTTAATATAATAAGTTTGTTTAATCTGTTCAAGTAAAAATATTTTTTAACACTAGAAGAAAAAACGCTTACTGCCAACCAATGAAAATATAAAAGTTACCTACAGTTCTATAATTAAAGAGCATCTTTCATCATAAAAAAAGTTAGTTGCTATATTTTTTTTTTTTCTTTTTTTAATATGAAACCTAATTTAATAATAATTCATTTGAATGAATCTGAGCTGTAAGGGCAATATTAATTATCTAGGCTGAAATTCATCTGTCATTGCCAAAGTTTTTTTTGTCTATTTGCATCTCCCTTGCTATTGATTCTTATCATGAGCAACTTCTAAGCGAATGATCCTTGCAATGGGTTCAAAATATTGATTGACGTGATGTCTAATGTGCCCTTTTCTCTTTAAAAAAAAAAAGAATAAAAACGTAAGGCGTAAATATAAAGTACTTACTTTGCATATAAGTATACAATACTTACTACTTTGCGTAAGTATACGTTACATATTCTGCGTAAGTTTACAGTACTTACTTTGCGTATGCATACAATATTTACTTTGCACAAATATACAGTACCTACTTACCTTTCGTAAGTATACTGTACTTAATTTGCGTCAATATACAGTACTTATAAGTATACTTACGCAAGGTATACGAGTACTTTACGATTTTCACCACTACCTGGAAGAACAGGACTTTTATGTAATATGTACCAAAGCAATTATTTTTCCGAGCATTAACATATATCATAGAAATACATACTACGTACACATATCGTTATGAAAGCGTTTTGGATCCGATTCGTTTTTAAAACAATATATGTTCACACAACAAATCATACAGTTGATCGAAATATTTTTTTTTGCGATATCTCATAACGGCGACGTCACGAGTAAAATCTTCTTTAATGTTAACAATTATGCAGGTGAATTTTAACATTTCTTATTTACAAGTTATTAAAACTTGTAATCACGTCGGGGTAACCAATTTTGGGGTTTTCAGATTTCCGGGGCTCTAGGTTTCTAAACTGAATATGCTATGTGAAAGGGATGTAACGACTAAAATACCAAAATACATTTTTTAACAATAGTATAACTTTGTTTTTTGCGGTTATGTTTGAAAGAGGCGTGGTCGCTAAGAAGGCGAAGACTTTACTTAAGAATTGGTGCCCCCCCGGGGCCATTTTGTCTTGAAGTCTCATGGGTCTATAGACCCGAGTCGCTTTGGAATTTGTAGTGCGGACTCAGCCCTCTTCTGCTTTATCTCTATATCTCTTATTGGTTCTAATGAAGATAAGTAGTCACGTATTCCATTCTTTATCTTGCCTTTTAACACTGTATCAGCACTCCTAAAAACTTCTTCGGTATCATTAGTCGGTTGGGAATCCTCTACCGAATAAATTCTTTACCGAAATTCTGTGAGAAATAGAGCTAGTTTATCATCTGGTAAAATACTTTTTTCTTTTTTACAACGACATATCAGGTTCGAATACCAAAGAGAGAGAGAGAAAGAGAGAGAGAGAGAGAGAGAGAGAGAGAGAGAATAAAGAAATGATGAATGAAAAATGATTGACAATAATGATCACATCGATGAGATGCGTAAAAGGATGAATGATTCACAGTGATGATTATATGGATTAGAGGTGTAAAAAGATAAATGATTCAAAGTGATAATTACCTCGATTAGATGCGTAAAAGGATGAATGATTCACAGTGATATGATTACATGGATTAGATGCGTAAAAGGATAAATGATTCACAGTGAATATGATTACATGGATTAGATGCGTAAAAGGATGAATGATTCACAGTGATGATTATATGGATTAGATGTGTAAAAGGATAAATAATTTACAGTGATAAAACTCCCTGAGTGATCTTTTTACGCATCGATCAGATGCAGATGCGTAAAAGGATAAATCATTCACAGTTATGATTACATTGATCCTGCTAAATTCTAATGTTAAATAATAATATTAAAATCACATTAAATTAATTATCTACTTACAAAAACGAAACCCTACTAAACTGGCCTAAATGCTTGTCCATAATTAACTAAGTTCCATTTATTTATTTATTTTAACAAACTTTAATCTAGTTGAAAGCTGAAAACTTTTTTTTTTTATTTATTACTGAAAGGAAAGAGAGAAAAGGGTTTACAAGTTGNAACACTTTAGCATATTTCTATTTAATAATAGTTGAAATAAACTTGGGGAACCTTAGCTCTATTAACCGTGATCTTGTTTCCCATAGACCGTAATTGAATAAGCCTAGCACTAGTAGTTTATCTCCTTCAAATCTCAGTTCTTATTTAAAATTTTATTTTCAAACGACACTAGACCTACCCGTATCTTATTTATCCACAATTCTAATTGCATACGTTAAAATTGGAAAGTAATTGAATTTATTACTAAAAGTAATCAAACAACTATCGTTATTATATAGTAGTTAACAAGTATCGTTATTATAGTTTCTTACTTACTCACTTTGTCGAGTTCTCCTCTACCGTAGGTTGTAGAAGATGGTCAAAAGGTTATCCATAACTTTCTTTCCAAAAGAAAAATGCGAGATTTTAAACAAAAAATTATTTTAAATTTTAAAAATTAAAGTACAAATTTAAACTCAAACTATAATTCTATACATATAAGGCCAAATTTATTTTTGGTAATTTCAATAATATCTACATAAGGCTCTGGAAATTATTATTTTTTTAATTTGGTCTTTTCTTTGCGAGGAAGCTATGTGCCACATTAATTGACAGAGTATTTTTTTATTGAGTTGTCTAAGAATAATAACTTTACCCTTGTAGTGCAAATGCAGTCTCAGTTAGTACACAAGTCAATTAAAAAAGGTCCGAATATCTTGCTTTTAGAGACGTTTGTTTATAGAAGGGCCTCAGTTGGGTATTTGTTTTAACAGTTAATAAGGTTGTTGGGTTAGTTGAAGCGAAGAATAAGGTTTTTTTAGTGGTAGCCGCAGGTCATGAATTCAAGTCCCCAGACAACTCTGGAGGGTCTAGACCAGGCTTTATATTGGCCCAATATTTTTCACTGGAACCCTTGGACCTACTAGGGGGGAATAGAGTCAGCCTAGCATGTAACGTGTTTTCCCTTGAAATGGATCTAAGATACACCCCCTTTTCACACTAACCGTACAAAAACCCCATAAATGTTTATACATTGCAATATAAGGGAAACAATGTTGTTTTGTCTTGAATCTCCGGAGCGGAAGAGAACCAATGATGTAAATGTTGCATAACAAATTAACTATTGTACATAAAGTTCTTGATGTATTGTATTATATTTCAAATTATAATATTTATTCATCATAGCCTAGAGAGCTAGCGTAGCGAGTTTGTTACATTGAGAATACTGTGCCCCCTGTTTGTTTGACTGTGTGTCAGTACCGCTTACGCGTGCGACGAACAAAAGTAAAAGTTTTCCCAATTTAGTTAAAATTTGGTATTCACGTTCCTCTCAATACTCAGGCTATTTTCGTTGGACAGCGTTGCCCTTCAAATCGTTCTCGCGTGACTCGCATAAAAGTTAGCTTCAAATTTAAAATTAGAATTTTATAAAGGGAACATTTTTCACACAAAATGAAATGATGAATGAACTGCACCTCTTTTATGATAAGTCGCTACCACTCATTGGAGAAAAACACAATCAAGAATCTTTATTCAATGAGATAAAACTATTTTTTCAAATATGTATATATATTAGTTTTTAGTAGAACTAACAGCGACACCTCTATGAAGTAGTTAAATCCTTTAAATTGGATAACGTTAAAACAAAACGTCTAAAAAAAGAATACACTATAATCAATAGCTTACGTTAGAAACTAGTACCTGCTTTAAGTGTGGGTAATAGTAATAACGTTTTAACGTTTTCTGTTTCAGTGCGGATGGTGAATACGTGGTAACAACAATGACTAAGGCTGTACTCCATCATACGGGTAAAGTTCTGTGGACACCTCCTGCCATTTTCAAATCTTCCTGTGAAATTGACGTAAGGTATTTTCCTTTCGATCAGCAGACTTGCTTCATGAAGTTTGGATCTTGGAGCTACGATGGATTCCAGGTAATCGAAACACTTTAGCATATTTCTATTTAATAATAGTTGAAATAAACTTGGGGAACCTTAGCTCTATTAACCGTGATCTTGTTTCCCATAGACCGTAATTGAATAAGCCTAGCACTAGTAGTTTATCTCCTTCAAATCTCAGTTCTTATTTAAAATTTTATTTTCAAACGACACTAGACCTACCCGTATCTTATTTATCCACAATTCTAATTGCATACGTTAAAATTGGAAAGTAATTGAATTTATTACTAAAAGTAATCAAACAACTATCGTTATTATATAGTAGTTAACAAGTATCGTTATTATAGTTTCTTACTTACTCACTTTGTCGAGTTCTCCTCTACCGTAGGTTGTAGAAGATGGTCAAAAGGTTATCCATAACTTTCTTTCCAAAAGAAAAATGCGAGATTTTAAACAAAAAATTATTTTAAATTTTAAAAATTAAAGTACAAATTTAAACTCAAACTATAATTCTATACATATAAGGCCAAATTTATTTTTGGTAATTTCAATAATATCTACATAAGGCTCTGGAAATTATTATTTTTATTTTCCTGAAGATAAATTCAAATATTAAGCTAGGAGCTGCATAACACTATTTTTTTATTATCTTTGGAATAACTCAATGGCGCAATATGTATGTACCTACCTTTAAATTACCATTTAAATATCTTATCTCAATCTATAATTAACTTGGTTTCATTTTATTCTTCCTGCAATCAAATAATATGTCAGCAAATAGATGCTAATTAGTGAATAAACATGACATTAAATATTTAAAAAAAAAAAAAAAATAGTAAAAATAAGGCTTTTAAAGCTTTGAAGCGATTTTGCACCACCTATGTGTCATTCGATCGGGCCAACATTTTAGGTATGACAGTTTATAATTCATGCACAGGTTTTACGAGATAGGACATTATCGAATTCATTTTTTTCGGACCACCCTACCAATAATTTTATAATTTTTTTTTATAATTTATATTAAATTTTAAATCCAATTTCTACAATTTCAAACCCATACCCCATAAGTTGAAATGATTAATAATGTGAAGCTTAGGGGTGACAACAACTGTATTAAGCTCTGACCTCTAATACTCTTGTAGATTCAGAACACAGCTTATCTTGAATTAGTTGGTTGACCTGTTTTAAATGAATCCTCCCCAATGGATATTATATATACGAATCAATTAACTACGATAATCTAAGCAAACTTGTCCTGTTATACCATGAT
>KZ651616.1:141360-154414 GCA_001010745.2 Gerris buenoi
TATATATATATATATTAAAAAAAGACTTCAAACAAGGGAAATAAAAGGAAATTTCTTAATTGCGAACAAACATTAATTAAAAACTTTGTTTTTGCTACAAAGATTTTTATATATTTTTCCTTTTTCCTTCTTTATTTTCTATCAAAGCCAAGTTTGGTAATAACCATCTCAAATTACATAAAAAACATTTGGAAATTATTAAAAGCATTTCAAAGCTACTCCGGAAAAACGACTAATAAATCAAATTAGGATTGAGTCTATCGACTTCCTTTTAGCATAAAGTTAAGAATCATAATCTTAGAAATATCTGATCGTATGCTATAAAAACTTTCAAGCTTTAAAAAACGTCATTTATATTAAAACACTTTTTTTTAAGTTTAATTCAATACGTTTAATTTGCAAAAATAATCAATAATAAAAGAGCCATAGATTATTTACTTCAAGAGCAGATAATATATAGGCCAAGTAACATAACTATTGATGCGTTTATCAATCAGGGAGATAAATACGGGTGACATATGCATTTATAATCTATCATTTATATGCAGTCTAATATACATTAGAATAAAAAATAGAAGTGAAGGTAAAATAATAAAAAAATGTTGATCCAAAAATATAGTGTGCCAATTAGAGTGACACATATCCTCCTTTCGTCCCATTATTATAGATGAGTGGTCTCATGAATATATCTTGGATACTTTATCACATCGTACATTAAAAAAACCAAAACCGGGCTTAACTTTTTTTATTTCTGTCTGTTTGTATGTATGTATGTCACACTGTAACTACAGGTCCCGCCTTATGGAATTAAAACTGGCTAATTATTAAAACATTTTCTATCTAATATCTCAAATTGTTACTGGAGCAATAACTATAGCCAATTTTGTTTTCTGAAATTTATTTACGATATTATACAACACTAATTCATTTTCCTCTCCTCCCTGGTTTCTTTCTAAATTATAAACTCCATTTGACGAGCTAAAAATAACTAAATATAAAAATAAATTGTATAAATTAAATAATACTAAATTGGTTAGGCGTGAAGTCTCGCGTATAATGGGTTTCGTTGGTATTGTGAAAACGAAATTAGTATAAGGGAGGAAGACGCAAAATGTTGTTGTTTTTTAACAAAATGGTGCGGAAAATTAAACACTAACCGCAAGTGATTTATATTTTGTACTCTACTCTTCAATAACTTTCATTTGATACCCCACTCAAAATTTAAAAAAAATAGTATGTTATGCTACTAGGCTGTGAAGTGAGTTTTTTCTTTACCGCGGCAATTACATTTACTGTCGATTGAAGCGAGACAGGAAATATTGCCAAGGTAAAGAAAAAACACTTCACAGTCGTGTAGCATATGATATTTTTTCCGAGGTAGCAGACAATGAAAAAACATTAAATATTAATCAATAATCAATATAATAATAACAAATATTAGTTCAAACTTAAGATTTAAAAAAAAGAAACCTTAAAAAGAGGTTACATTATAAGAAAAGATAAATAAAACGCACTGCCATCTAGCGGAATTCAATCGTCTTTTCACTAAGAAAGTAGCGCTAATGCGGAAGTTTTGATAACTGCTCGGAGTAAAGAAAACATTTTTTGCGTCCTAGGACGTAAAAAATTTTTTCTTTACTACCAGGAGTAATGAAAAGATTTTTTAAGTCCACGTAATGAAAAAATTGATTTTAGCTTTGTTTTTTAGGCTCTAAAGTTACTATTTCACAGCCTACCACGGAAAAAATATATTTTATCGCGTGATGTGAATAAATATCGCCATTTTGAATTTGAACTGCTGATAATTTTGAGTTCGCTATATTTTTCCTGTGTGCACGTCAAAACGATCTTTAACACTGGACAGACAGACACAGGAACGAAACTGTAAGAGTTTCTTTTTGTGGTTTTACCAACGAAACCCTAAAATTACCTGTAAGTAGGTAAACAATAATCAATTATGTATGACAGAACACGGTAGCTTCACTGCTTACTTCTAACTAATAAAACCATTTTTTAAAAAATTAGAATTTATGAAAGGTAGTTTAAGCTAGAAAGCAAGGTAATATGTATATAAAATAAATATATGAATTTCATAGTTCTTATATCAGAGCTCTTATTTATCACTCATTGTAAAACCCTTATCTGCTACTTCGAATTCTTTAAGTATTAACTATCCAGCTTTTAACTCAAGGCCTTTGATGTATAAAGGTAATTAGTTAATTGGTCTGATGTAAAGGCACTTGAAATAAATCTATTTACCCTAGAGTACAACTCGGTAAATGACTTTAAACGAGTACATGGGGGACTGTAAATTAGCGTTTTATCCGTATCAGTATATAAACTCCGAGTAGGTAGCAAGACTGTTCTAATTAATTTCTACCTATCTGTAATCATGGGTCATGTATTAGCTCGAATCCCTTAATTAAAGGGAAAAAATAAAGTTTAAATCCTCTAAACTTTCAAGTTAAACTAGAGCTTAGTGCAGTAATAAAAGAAGACATTTATTGTAATCAATTTGTTCAAAAAATCTCTTTTCATTGTATTATGTTAGTCTTCATTTTAATTATTTTGGATTTCTCATTTGAGTTGATTATTGATTAGTACTCAGTATTTTTCAGGCATCCAAATTTTAGTTCGTCCTATGTAAGATTATATTTTGATTGTTTTGTTTGGGTATGCAAAGTGACATTGACGGGTTTAAATTTAATTATACCAACAATGCAAAGAAAAAAATTCGGTCCGAGACAACTCAGATAAACTTTCTCATCATATATATACATTTAATTACTATTGGAAATTTCATCAACAATATCATAAAAATAACTTCTCCCGGGCGAGGAATCGAAACATGGCTCTCTCCATCCGCGTTTTAAGCTATTTTCTCAGGAACTAGATTTTTCCCGGGAAAACGGCTTATATCATTAGATTCGTATTTAAATTGACTACATTTTAGAATTTTTTAATCAAAATCGTCGGAACCGTTTTCGAGAAATAATTTTTTTTCGTGTTTTTTCAGAGTTTTTGGGGGGTAGCGCCCTCAAATTTGGAGTTAAAATTCATTTCTCGATTTAGCCTCGGGGTATGATTTTTCTGAACGTGTATGCCAAATTTTGTAAAAATCGGCCCAGTAGTTTAGCCTCCAGGCGTCTGCACAGACGACAGACAGACAGACGACGGACAGACATTTTTTAAAAACCAGTTGACTCAGGGGACCTCAAAACGTGTAAATCCATCAAAATCTCAAAATCGAATTTTCGCGCCAACACAATACTTATAATTTCTCTTTATAGAAAGTAAAAAGAACAATAGAGGAATATGTATATGTATAGTGATATAAAATATGTAGAAGTGTCTGACAAGTTGACATTGGCGAGTTCAAATTAAATTATTCGTATTATACAAAGAGAAAAAGAGCATAAAGGAAGTTTATGCATATCGACATTGACGATTTTAAGTTAAATCATTCGAATAATAAAAAAAATATAGTAAGTAGAAAGTTGGTTCCTTTAGTTGTTTGTTCACTTTACTAGTTGCTGGGTCTTAAGGAAACTAATGAAAACGCACTCTTTAGCGATATTTCGACCCCTCCTTGGGTCATTCTCAAGCTAGAAACAATTTATTAACATAAAAAATTACTATACAGGCATTAACAATTCCAAATCTTTACACTAATTGGACATTAACAATTTACAAAACTACTATTTTAATTTAACTATTAATTTCTTACTGACCTGACAGACTAGAAGATCACACTACATTTGAAATGATAAAAACTTTGAAATTAATTATATAAATTAATGAATCGTCTGATTCTCGTCAGAATTCCCTAAAAATAAAAAATATAACCATTAATTTGGTCACATGTTATGCAATTTTAATCAGAAAATAATTATTAGAATTTGGTACTTACTGCATATGGATCTGTTAAAATCTAAGAAGGTAGTCAACACTAATCCTATTACTTCGTCATACTAATTACATAATTAATTAATTAATTAAATGAAAAATTAATTGTTAAAACCTAGTACAACACACAAATTCTATTATCACACTGTTTAATTTTGTCAATCTTATGATATCCAGATTAGTTAAGGTAGTCTGTGTAATGGTTCAATATAAAATCGTTAAATATAAAATAAATATATAAAATCGCTAAAATATAAAGTAGTTGTAAATTGTTAATGTCCAATTAGTGTAAAGAATTGTAACTGTTAATGTCTGTATGGTAATTTTTTATGTTAATAAATTGTTTCTAGCTTGAGAATGACCCAAGGAGGGGTTGAAATATCGCTAAAGAGTTCGTTTTCATTAGTTTCCTTAAGACCCAGCAACTAGTAAAGTGAACAAAAAAATTATAAGTGTCTGACATGTTGGCATTGACGAGTTTAAATTAAGTCGAATAATATACAAAGAAGAAAAAAGAACAATGGAGTATACTAATGTAAAATACTGATAAGTTGATATTGACAAGTTGGAATTAAACATAAACAGGGGTCTTTAACTTCCAAGAAAGATTTACTCAATACTTCATTAATTTTATGAATATTAATAATTATATGGACATGGAGATCCAAAAGTTCGGAAACGGCTTAATATCTTCGGTTATAATTGAGATATTCAGTTCCAGTTTGCGGGTGTCTATCATTCATTAAAAACTACTTTATTGGTGGGTAATCGCATTTTTCTGTCATGTTGGTAGCCACCATATTGGATCCAACTTTGAAATTTTATATTGGAACACCCATAAAGTGATAAATCTATGGAAAGGACTTAAAATAAGAAAACATTTGTCGCAAACCCGAGCTTTCTATCTATTCTCGTTCCAAAATGGCGGACACTTAAAGTGTAAGAAATTATTATTTCAATAGTTTAGTTAGATATAAAAAATCGACCCAAGACAACTCAAACTAACATTCTCATATAATCCCGGTCCTAGATCCCAGGGAACATAGTTAGTTATCAAGTCATAGTTTCCAGGATAATGAATGAAGAAAATAAATCTTATTTTGTTGAAAATCAAAAGAAGTCCAGCCATGCACCATGACTTAATGAGCGAATTTTCAAAGTTTGGGTACACACGGGTACGGGTACAAAATGTTAAAGTTATACAAAAACCAAGAAATACCGTTTAACGAAAACACTTATATTGATCTAAAACGATCCCATATATACACAGAAAAATATTAATTATTTTACAGAAGACAGTAAACAACTAGTCTAAATTTGACACATTTAAAAACATAAAATGACATGTATGAAAAAAGTAGTTTCAACACAAAAGTCAAAATAGTATTTACCCTTCAAGATGCACATCGTGGGAAAGTTCTTTAAGAGTACAGTAATTATTGTTATGAACACTTTTATCATATTTTCATATAAAAGGGTGGTAAAATGGAGAAACCACGTTTTTGCTATTTTTGACCCTAAAATGTAAAAATTTGACCCTTAAATGAACTCCAAAAATTCTGTCCAACGAACTCATCCTTTCTTTTGATATTATTGACATTTTAAAATTTGTTTGAAATTTTGGCACTTTTATAGAAAAGGGTCCCCCTTTTTCTTTTCAATCTAATATACTTAATTTTCTTCGAAAATTCGCTAACAAAAAATAAAGAACCACCTGCTATACACATTTTAAATAATACAAATTAAGTATGCATCTCGTAGATTTATCATCGAAGCGAGCTTAAAGCAATAAATATTTAATATTTTATAGGATCTGGGACCGAGATTACATGAAAATGTTAGTCTGAGTTGTGTTGATTTTTGGAACGAAGTTCCTTATGGCACGTTCTGGGCCCGGGAGTGAATCCGAAAAAAACGACCTAAGTCACCGTCACGCAAAATCCATCACGAAATCTACCGATGGCGATAACTTGTGTAAAAGTTGACCGACTTAGTTGAAATTTGGTACACGAAATTTGGTATCCGCCCAAGCGTTCGCGCGCAACGCTCGCGTAAACGTAAGCGTCAAATTTAAAATTGGAATTTCTGAACTGGAAAAAATTCTAACTTCATCTATTTAATGAGACAAACAAAATTTTTAAATACAATTTTTTATTACATTCTTTTAGTAGAACACCGACACGGCTATGAAGTTATAAAGATTGCTAAATTTATTAAAGAGGACCAAAACGATTAAAATAAAGAAAACAACGTTTTTACCGATATCTTACGTTCTAACGTAACCATTAAAATGAAACTTTGTATTCATCACCTATAGTACAATTGAAATAAGCATGTAAAATCTCAACCTGATACAAGCAGAATTTTTTGTGTATAAATAATTTATATTTTTTATATAAATATTTAATTGGATGAATACCGATGGGGTCTGAGAGGACAGTTCTTACTGGTATTATATTACTTTGCTTTGTAAGTTTCATCGCACACCTATTACCCAAATTTTGAACCACTTCCCGTCATTCAATCTTCTCCAAATTTTGCACATAGAAACAACTAAGGTGAAGAATACAGAAACCAAAATAATAATAATAAAAAAACAAAATGGCGTCATATTTCTTTGCTTTTTAAGTTTCATCGCACACCTGTTACCCCAATTTTGAACCACTTCCCGTCATTCAATCTTCCCCACATTTTGCACATAGATTCAACTAAGGTGAAGAATACAGAAACCAAAATAATTATTATAAAAAAACAAAATGGCGTCATATTTCTTTGCTTTTTAAGTTTCATCGCAGTAAATTTCCAGTCTTACTCATCGCACACCTGTTACCCCAATTTTGAACCACATCCCGTCATTCAATCTTCCCCACATTTTGCACATAGATTCAACTAAGGTGAAATATACAGAAACCAAAAAAAAAAAAATAAATAAAAGTATTTATATTAATTATTTTTCGTTCTACAACCATCTGCTTTAACTATAAATTTATGATTAACTTTTTTTCTGAATATACAATACATTATTTATTGAAAGACGCTCGCTTCAACGATAATAACAGATTTTTAATTAAATTATAAAATCACAGTAATAACTACTTATACATGGTGGAGTTAAAAAAGAGACAAAATTAAAAGTCATCAACTATTTGTACTAGCGGAGTTAAGGCAAAATTAAGGAACATCGTTCCTACCGGGTATCCCTCGAAACACACGTATTTTTTTATGTCTGACTAAACTATTGAAAATGTATATACTATTCTTTTATAAAGGTAATATTCCCCGGGTTCCAAAACATTTGCCTAACTCTGATATAGAGGTGATGATATAGAGGTGATTTATGATATAGAGGTGACTATATAAATGTAAAATCCATGTCATTACATCATACTTTTATTTTATTTTGTGTAATTGTTTTTTAATTATTCTATATTGACTACAAAGAGGGTTAATGTTAAAAAACAATGCTAGTCTCATGAGGTGATTAAGTGAAACAAAGCTCTTATCACCCGATACTGTTTCAACAAGACCAGTGATAACAAAAAAAAGCACAAACCCTTGTGTGGTGAACTCTAGCGAGCAATTTGCTAAATTTACTCTAAACTTCCTCTCTGGGGAATACAGACAGAATGTCAGGGGAGGGGGTTACAAAGGAGTATTATCCCTAATTAAACTTTATAGCGGTAATGATCTTCTCCACCATTGTGAATTAAAACAATGAATTCAAACACTAACCCAGCCTGATAACCAAGCTAAAAAAAACAACTTTTCCTCCCCCTCCACATTAACAGAAGAGGAAAACTTCCGACAAAAAAATTGTTTCAAACCTCCTCGCCAAAAAAGGTAATTTTACAAGTGATAAAAAACACGCGAAATTTCTACCACACACCCTTGTCCTAAAAAAATGGTTCTTTAAAAAAAAAAAATAAATAAAAATAAAAAAATAGCATAACCGACACTGGGAAACTCGAAAATCAGCAAATTTCATGTTAAAAACTCCAACAGTTTTGGGTTTTGTTACTCGCTTATATACTCGTATATGGGAAGAGTTTTGAAAATATGAGAAAAAAACATTCCCCCCCCCCCTAACTTTTACGATCTGTAACTAGCGAGGTTTTAATTTAGGGTTGCACAAACACCTCGCATCGTATTTTTAATTAAAAAAAAATTCAAAACAGAAGAATTCTTTTTTTTTTCAAAAAAGAACATGGCCTCTAACAATTTCAAGTTGATTTGTTTTACTACGTAACGAATAAAACAATACCAAAATAAAATTAGTTTTAAATTCATTTGCTTTTTTATAATTCTCATTACATATGGTTTTAGTTGGCTAGTTATAAATGCTTTTGTTAAAAACAATTTTAAAGCATTATTAACTGTAAAACTTTTAGATGCTTTTGTAAAGTGTTAAATTAGATATATTTTACCATAAATACACATATGAATACTTATTATGAAACATTTTAAATGTTGCGTTAAAATAATATTGCTGGCTCAATTTATATTTTCCAATTTTGGTATGAGTGAGCATTTCATGGAATCTCTTCTTGGGAAAGCAGCAATATAATTATTATTGTGATCCCAACTCGCCTAAAACTTTGTTTTAAATTTAAATTATAATGTTTGAATCTCAGCTATTATGATTGAAATCAATCCAGTTATTTCAACCTGAACTAAAGTTTATGAGGTAGCTATGTACCTACTGTACAGTAATGTGTTTAAAGTTTTTATGTAAACACTTTTATTATTATAAACTCGGAACTCATAGACGGGAAACAAATATTTTATATTTTAATAAAAAGTTAAGGTCAATTTTTACACGCTTTAATTTAAGATCGCTTGTTGAAAGGAAGAAAGCAGACCAACAATCACAGGATTGTAATATCAATCATTAAGAAATTCTATAATTTATAAAAAGCTAAAGTTTAAATAAATGAATCATTTAAGGTATTTTGTTGCGATTAAATTCAACTGAAATAATCAAATACGTCAATGCAATGCAGCAGATTTATCTAATGGATTTCAACCTTGGCTGCACTTGATGGTTTAAGGCTATCAAACCATCCACTGCAGTAAAAAAATAAAGAGTTAAAACCACACAATAGAGGTAGATTGACATATCAGAGATAAAACGCGATAGTAAAAGAAATACATGCTGTTGTAAATAAATTGAGGTAAAAATCAAAATTGTGGTCTACATTCAAATAACAAAGACATCCTTTTATTAAAGATAAATTGTTTGAAATTTCAATTTATGTTTCTTTATAGTCCGACGATTGAATTAAACGCAAGTAAATGATTGCTTAATCGGCTGCAATTAAGTAAATATGTCCCTTTTATTGATTTGAAGGCTGAGTAAACTTGTTAAGGTTGACAATGTTCCTAGCAATAAACCCAGAAATGAAAGTAGACAAATATTTCTGAGTCAAATAGAATTGATATAATATTAGACATAAACCCTCAACACTAATTATGAAAACTAAGAATCAATATTATATTTCTTTTTATTCTCACTAATACAAAGTTTATATTACAAATAGAAAGAATTCTAATGGATTCCATGCGATTAATATTTAATGTTGAGTTCAAAGAAGGGATCATTTACAACAACAACAAAAATGTCATTTTTTCGATATATGTATTATTGTTCTTAGCGAAATAAAAAATGTTTACAGAGGTGTCACGGAAGAATTTTAGATATATGAAGGTTATTGCCCATCCTATCTACACCTAAAATATAACCGAAAGATGCGGACTCAGTGAATTACAATATTGTATTATCCTGGTCAAACAGAAGATGGCTGTCCACGGCGGACGGATCTAGACCACGGTGGACAAATTTGTAGTTGTATTTTTCGCGGCGGACTATAAGCAGCATAATCTACTGATCAATTGATTGATCTTGTGTTCATTGCGTTTTTCTGTATGATAAGTACTGCCCGTAAGTATTTCTTCGTATTAATTTTATAGGTTATAGAAGATCTAACTTCTGAAATTGTACTTGATACATTCGAAAATATGAGAATAGCCTGTCTTCAAATAAACTCCATTCACAGCACAGGCGATGAAACTTGCCGGACTCTTTTATTTAATTTATTTCATGCACTTGCCTCAAAGCGAACGGAAGAAGAAATTCTTCGTCGGAGGAACTGCTAGCTGCTAGACAAGCTCATAATAAAATAAGTTGAAGAATTAAAGAAATCACGCTGTACCTTGTCCACGTTTTGTATACCGTCGTCCGCGGAGGGCTTCTGTTTGACCCAAGGATCTTATTTAAAAGGGATGGAATGTTAAGAAGGGGTTTGAAGCAAAAAAGGGACCCCATGGAGGTAAGAGAAATTGGAGAAAAAATCATACAGCGCATGCTCCACGACCTTTGAACTGGGACAAATTACCTTCTTTGTTAATTTCAAGGTTTATTTCTGGTTAATTTTGAATAAGGTTATAAACTGACTATTAACTTATAATTATAAATAATGAAAAACAAGTCACAATAAACTGCTAAATATAGTCCAAATATCAATCACAAACACCATAAAATAAGAAATGCAACCAACGGGAGAATATAACGCAAGGGAGAGTACAACGCAATCTGTTGATTGTTGATAACCTGCCACACGTTTCTTGGTAACCTATAACCAAGAGGAAGGTAATTTGTCCCATTGGAGCTGTTAGACTCATAGGGTTCAAACCTTATATGAGTTACTAAGAATCTGAATTCCAAAATTACTTTACGAAATTATTGCTATAAATACCCAAAAGACCACCTTAAAAAGGAAAATAAAACTACGAACAAAAATTGATGGTTTAACGATAGAGCATATAATGAAATGATAAGTTATGTGAAAAGTTACATGTGGCACACGCCACGAAGTATAAAGGTTACCAGCAGTTTTTTTTCATATAAAATTAAAATGAAGTTAAATAGATATATTGTCTGTATTTGTTCCGAAACCAAATACAGACAATAGATCAGAAAAGAGAATTTAATGTAAGTGAAGCTTCATTCACACACGCATTCACACAAGTTAAGTTAAGAAGTTAAATTAATAGTACACAATTGTTTCACACCAAAACAATCATTCACACACACATTCACACTGATTTTAAATTGAATACATAGAATTTTAGATATAGAAAATGGACTTAGCCGTGGTGACTGGTCTGCGCTGAAGCTGCGACCTATAGGCTGCGATCTGCAAGTCCGGCGTCTTCACCTGACTCGAAGCGATGAGAAGATATTGAATTAAAGAGATGAATTAAAGATGCTGAGGGCCCTGATACTAAGTTAATTAAAAGTTATTTAAACATGAATGAAATGGACACGTGCACGTACCGTCGCTTTCTTAAAAAGCGATGTGTACCTTCTGCAGCAGAATCTGGAAGTCAAGTGCCGGAGTGTGCCGTGTAAGCACAGACTTATCGGATCCCTTATCTTATGTTACGTATTACGTCAGAAATTCTTACGTAATAACATATGTTTCAATTCCAGTAAAGACGAAGAGGAGGTTTCATCGTGGTTATCCAGCGAATCTTACGATATTTACAAATGAATATATTAAATAAACGTAATTTTAACGAAGAAAATAAGTTTAAATGTAGAAAGTGATATTTCCGTTTGAAGAACAAAGTGTGCTAAAAATATTGCCATTTTTTACAGAAATAATAAAAAATTAAACAAATAACAACTGTTGGTCTCTAACAGGAGCTCATATTTTACATATCTCCATGTGGTCACTTTTGCCGCAACCCTCTATCCTCTTTATATAAGATGCTTGGTTTGACCACCCCAGTCCGCGGCGGACGGTTCACTTTCTGTTTGACCGGGCCTTAGTCCCTGATTAGTGGAAAGATTCCTCATTAATGTATAGGTAAAATTCGTTAAACAATTAAATAAATATCTTTTTATGAAATGCTTTCTCTTGGACGCATAAAAAAAATCTTGATTCAGTAAATAACGTTTTTCTTCTGTAAATATATTTTTTACCTAATTTATACTATAGCAGTTTACTAAAACTGATGAGTTTTGCTTTTTTGAAAATAGCACCATGTTATATGAATAGTACAGCTAATGAGGTTGTTTTTGTTATTTCATTTAAGAGCCCTTTATTTTTTTATTAATGCAACTTTAAACTCAGGATAGCATATTCCTTTTCCTTTTAAGCAATAATATTAGAAACCTGTAAGGGTGATTTATTATACTGCTGTTCAAATTACATTGTTATGCAAGGTGAAATGAAATACAGGTGGGCTCATTAGCAGAGTAGGGCAAACAGTAATCAAAATTATGATTAATGACTAATGACTAAAATAAAATTGACTAATGACTAATGATTAACTTCATTCTTGAGTATGATTAATGACTAATGATTAAAGTTATTTTGAGGATAAATAATCAATCATGATTGATAACTAACTATTATGGGCATGACTAATGAGTAATGATTAACTGTAATCATCACTCATGACTAACTATGTAATCATGATTGAAATTAGATAAATTACTAAAATATTATGATTGAAAGCAGGGTGAGTTTTAGGTTTCTGAACAAAGTAAAACAAGAAACCCTACATAACGGCTCTGTCTGTCTGTCTATCTGTCTGTCTGTCTGTCCGTTGGCTTGTTTCAACTCATAAACTACTATAGCTAGGAACATGAAATTCGGTACATAGGTGCCTCGTGAATTTGTGCATAGGTGAAAACTGGACACATTTTGGAGTTTTCAAACTAAACATTTTCAACATGGCGGCCAATATGGCGGGTGACTAAAAAAAAGTTTTTAGTCACAATATTATATATATATATACATCAATTTAAAATTCTTGAAGTATAGAAAATGAATATTATTATTAAAATTAGTTTAATTATATATTACACTAAAAATGTAAACTTAATGTACAGAAACCGGCTATTATCACCTCAAGTACTTACGATTATGAAGCGCGCCTTACTTGTTTATTTCTGAGATTTGGCTTTGAAAAGTTAGTTTGCTTTTGTGTTTGTCTAACGATAACGAGCGTAAAAATTTACCGTTTTAAACAAAAAATACACACTTATGCATCTCAGCATTTGTCACAAGTTTATTGATTTGAAAAATTTCGAACTTAATATTTTCAAGATGGGGGCCAATATAGAGGGCGATTAACAAAA
>KZ651616.1:172150-186112 GCA_001010745.2 Gerris buenoi
CTCTTCGAGCCCTCTATAACCTTAATGTAATACTCTAATGCACGTGTTGTGCATTCATTTGGGTAACGAAGCCATTTTAATCCGATAATAAAGGCAGCACTCTATGAATCGTCAGCGGTAGCCGGTAGCTCTGACCGGGATTAAGTCGAAAAACAAGAAAACAAGCCTGCTTAGGGTACCAACCAGTAGGGACTGGTAAACCCCCTGTCCTTGCAGAAGCTCATAGGACAGGGGGTTTACTTGCACCGTTAGACAGTGAATGTCTTCTAATCCTTAAAAAGTTTTGGTACCTAAATAATATAATATTTTAATAGAAAAACCATATAAAATATGCACCTTAGTGGAAATTTCTACAAAAAAGTAGAATATTTATGTGAAAATCTGCAATACTATGCACTTATGCTGGAAATATGCAATTATATGCAATAATGTCCGTAATATGCAAAATATGCATTTTTAAATTTGGCAAAATGTGGCAAAAAGTGTGGCATTTTACCAAAAATTGGCAAAATGTGGCTTTTTACCGAAAAATGGGTAAAATGTGGCATTTTAGTATGGCGCCATGGCAAAAAGGCATTTGAAGGTCTCTGCTTATAAGTTTTAAAGATGGTTTGTCGAAAGCACTAGACCAATTTCAACCATCTGCATTCTTTAAATTTTGGTAAATTGATTCAAAAGCATGTAAAAAGTCAAAACAATTTTGGCAGATATAAAAAAAGAGAAAAATTGAATTAATTTGACATTAATAGGTTGTAAAGTAGTCCAGTGCAATGAGACAAAGAAAGGCTCAACTTAGGGGAAAGCTGAATGTCAAAAGTCCCCATTGATCCGAGTACCGCTAAAAGAACTACGCGGGGTCAGAGGTCATCAAAATCGGTTTTTTTGAATATCTCATTAACGGTCACGTTTACAGAAAAAATACATCTTGTAGCTTAGAACATTTCCTACAAAAAAGATCTCATGACTTTTATTCGTAAGTGTAACGGTTTCGGAGATAAACTCAATTTACCTTCTTATTTATCATGAAACGTGCACTCATTTCCACACCACCTTAGAGTTTTGTTTACGTATGTATCCGTTCTAACCAGGCAGTTCTGAGATACCACTCCATTTTCCATGCATCAATTCCATAATACGTCAATTTTTCGAAGCATAGACACAGTCTTTGTATCTTCGATAAAGATATTGTCTACAACAATTTTACTTAATCCTGCAACATCTTTATTTTCATAAACTCGAATCGGAACTTTAGCTTTTGACGCGATATCCTTTGCACTGATCATGGTGCTGAAACGTGCTATTGGTTTCTCCGCCACGATAGCACTAGCTGGTGTTATAATTTGAATTATACCCATTATATGGAGAGTGTTATGACCGTCGATGGTGTCGACATTTATGTCTGCATTACCAGCAGCATATTGCAGAAAAGCTCCTGTTTCAGGAGGTATAAAATAAAAGGCTGGGGGCGCGGCGTTAAGCTGATGCTGTCTCATACTTCATTGTTTCTTTGTTTGATGAACACATACCAAAGCTCGATAAAATCTATGAGGCGTTTAGAACAAAAGCGTCGGTGGTAAAATATAGAGAGGCCTAGTTGCAATTGTGAAAAAATAATTTTGGACGAACTGCTGTCATAATTGCATGACTAATAGCATGATAAATAAGAAGGTAAATTGTGCTTACTCCAAAACCGTTACATCCACGAATAAAAGTCATGAAATCTTTTTTGTAGGAAATGTTCTAAGCTAAAAATTTGATTACTTGTATTTTTTCTGTAAACGTGACCGTTAATGAGATATTTACAAAAAACCGATTTTGATGACCTTTGACCCCGCGTAGTTCTTTTAGTGGCACTCGGATCAATGGGGACTTTTGATATTTTGTTTAGAACCACAATATTAAGGTTCATGCCAAAATTCAGCTTTCCCCTAATTCTTCCGAAGTGCAATGTCTAATTGCACTGGACTAAAGGCATAAAATCATTTAAGTATAATAAATAGAATGCGAGGAAGCTATGTGCCACACTCATTGGCAGACTATAACAGTATGTGTCACTTTCTCTTCTGACATAGGCACTCCAAAATAATTCCTCTAGCTGTTTTAATGATTCTGTTAACAATCTATGTTTGGGAATCAAGGGAAGTCCTTTCAGCTTCATTTATTCAACCTTTGTTAAGAAAATTTAATGAAGGTTCATTAAATTTTGTTAACATTCAGTTCCATTTGTTTCTTTTATAAACTTAATTAAAACTTATAAAATACTCATTTGTAAAAAGGTAAATGTTTTCAAGCAGACTATGTTATATTTAGATTAGAAATCTTTAGAAAAATACGCTTTAACTTATTTGAACTTTAATCGCGAGTACCAAGTTTAAACTCAACAACGTGAGCTCCTGGCTGCAAATCAGTGGAAAAAGTAGCATTTGTTTGAAGAATAGTGTAGCTAGTGTTCATTCTTGCATTTACGTTTCACAAATTTGTTGGAAGTTTCTCCCCTGCTATAATGGGGATGTATGCTATATTGGAGCGTAAGAATATCCTCCAAGTTCTTTAAAACAATATCTCATTTCTATTTATTAACGATCTATACATTGAAGTTAAAGGTCAATCAAAATGGGCCCTTGTACTCTTATCCTGGGCCTAGAAGCCTAGTTCTAAGAATACACAATTTTAAGATTTACCGAAGTGCTATCTCTTCCTAAAACCTGTCTGGCATTATTCAGCCGCTTAAAGTGTTTAGAGGTTTACTGAGACGATAATGATTTAAAACAATTACTCAGAATATTGTTTCTTCAAGTGGGAATATTATGCTAACAAAATGGTAGCTCTTACACTCCACGATACACAGCTTTACTCGCTGAAGAGTCAAGCAGAATCTACGTAAATTATTACAATGAAAAAAGGCGTTAAATTTCTTCATACGAGATTAATTTTTAACGAATGCACTCATGCATCCGTTAACTGATGGGTTAACATAATGGGTTAACTTAACCCCCTTTTTGTACAAAAGGTTTAAATGTTTAGTAAAATTAAAATTATTTTGTTTCAGATTGATCTACAGCATATAAATCAAGAGAAGGATGAAGAGAGCGTGAATGTAGGAATAGATCTAAGAGAATATTATCCCAGTGTTGAATGGGATATTCTAGGTGTACCAGCAGAAAGACACAAGAAATACTATCCATGCTGTCTAGAGCCTTATCCTGGTAAGCACATCATTTTGTCATATTTCATTTTACGACGAATAACCAGTGGCGGCTCCAGCAGGTGGGCCGGGTGGGCCCGGGCCCACCCAAAAGTTTTGTATTTTTGGGGCTTTTTAGCAACAATAGTTGGATATGTAACAGTAACTGTAAGAACAAATTTCGTTGCATCACGGAGGCATGGTCGCATTACCATAATAGCGGTGAAATACCCAACGTGATTTTTAATTGTTCTGAATCTGATGTTTGCAAAAACGTGTAGGTGCGCTTTGCAGCGAAGAGATAAGGCTGTCTTGAGTGTGTTGTGTGGTAGCGTTGGGGCGGGGGACTGACTGAGTTGCTATGACTTATCACATTGCAGCGCCACTACACTACTCCCCTATAATAGAGATGGGCAGTATCGAAGTGGAAGTATATATCGATGAATTCGAATAATATTAGGATAAATTCCCCCCCCCCCCCTCAAAAAAAAAAAATCAACAAAATTACGACAAAATATTACATGAATAAAATAAGATCGAACTTTTCTTATATTTTATTATTTTTTATACCCATTTAAAACAAGTAATATGCTTATTTTTATCATTTATAACTAGGATCCCCACTTACATGTTTATGTGGAATACAAACATTTAACTATTTTTTTATTGTTTATTTGCATACTTCAATGTTATTGGTTGTTTGTTTATATACTCAGTTTAGTGTGTATCCACTAGTCTCAGTTGCTGTATAGAACGTTTTGAAAGTATTTCATAATGAATCGGGAATAATTAATAGCTTTAGAGGTAAAAAAATATATATATTCCAGACCATCCGATGAATCAGTGCCTGGCCCACCCCAAAAAAATATCCTGGAGCCGCCCCTGCTTTTAATATTGCTCAAAATTAGCCCTAAACAAAAAAGTGCGGACCCTATATGTTTATATAAAACATTTAACTAGCGCCAAAAATGAAGATCCCGCCNGGGGGGGGGAGGTGGGCGCCCTTCTGGTTCCCCTTAAATTCTACTGCTGGATCTGTTCCTGCTTATCGGTGCATGTATGATGTAATCAACGTTCGCTTCTTGCTGTTTAAAATGATTTTCCTTACTTCATTTCTTATTTTTCTCAAATTCATTACGCCATGAAGATCAAAATTATCCTTTTCACAAAGGTTTAGGTGGACATCAACCCATTCCCATTGCTTAACTTTTTTTTCTTCTTTAGTCCCAAAACATCAGTTCTCTCGGAGGTCGATGGAATACTATTTTTTCTTCCAATTAGATTATATTTACATAATATAATCTTTAACATTTATTTTATATTAAAAAGCTATTTTTTTTTTTAATCAATTTCTTTATTGGCAAAAGTTAACAAGAGTGAGGGTAAAAAGCTATTTATTTAATAAAATTTGTCGTCTTTTCATGATTCTATTTTAAAAAGTTGGTCCAGACCATCCGATGAATCAGTGCCGGGCCCACCCAAGAAAATTATCCTGGAGCCGCCCCTGCGAATAACTAACCGTCTTTGAACCACAAATAGACTTAGGATATCACATTATAGCATACGATAGGCAAAAGAGTGTTCTATAAAATTGTCAGTAATTATTTGCATTCAAGTCCTATCTGTGAATATTTGGTAATCCTACAACCTTCCAATTGCAATGAAGATTAAAAATATCTCGTACATTCTTTGTTTCAGATATATTTTTTAACATAACTCTAAGAAGGAAGACACTGTTTTACACTGTTAACTTAATAGTACCTTGCGTGGGTATTTCATTCCTGGCTGTACTTGTATTTTATCTACCAGCTGACTCTGGAGAGAAGATAGCTTTGTGCATCACGATCCTGCTATCTCAAACTATGTTCTTCTTGCTCATATCTGAAATCATTCCCAGTACATCGCTGGCTCTTCCACTGCTTGGAAAATATCTCCTCTTTACTATGCTTTTGGTTGGATTGTGTGTCGTAGTTACTATAATCGTTTTAAATGTACATTATAGAAAGCCTAGTACCCATAAGTTAGCACCGTGGGTTCGAAAAATATTTATCAGAGGATTACCAAAGATGCTTTTAATGAGGGTACCTGAGCAACTTCTCACCGAACAAGAAATGATAAGGAGACAGAATAAGAACAGGAAATTGTTAAGTGGTGTACCATCTAGAGCATCTTCTCCACCTGATTCTCTAAGGCATTTCTCTCTGCGACCTCCTGGAGGATGCAACGGCTCAGCCACGAACAGGTTCGGAGGTATTGTCTCGGCACTCAACGGACTTCCCTCGATGGTCGGCTTAGATGAGAGCCTCTCAGACGTCGCCATCAGAAAGAAGTATCCTTTCGAACTAGAGAAAGCTATTCACAATATTAAGTTCATTCAACACCACATGCAGCGGCAGGACGAGTTTGATGCTGTAAGTATTTTCTACAGAAGTTCATCATTTTAGCAATTAAAGAATACTTAAGAGTCGCGTAATTGTATTCATTCTATATTTGTTTCGTATATTTGCTTGTATTATCTCATTACCATGTGAGATTTAAGAACAGAACAGATAAATGATACTTACATATTTATCCATTCTTCCTAATACAATCTTTTTTTCTTTTTTTTTTTAAAAAAAAGTAGAATCAAGACAAGTTAATACTTTATATCTTATTTTCTCTAAACTCTTATATTTGATAATTTAGTTTCATATTTTTGGCAGCGTTAAACTTTAAACCTCATTCAATAAGGATCCGACCAGTTTATGTAAAATAGAAACGTTTATTAAGCACTAAGTGAATTATTTAAAATGCTCAAAGTTGGTTTTAAGACATCTATCGCCTCATTACGTATTAATTTTTTAATTCCAGGACAGAAATCCGTTTCAGACATCAAGAAACATTTTTGGTCCCATATTATTCAATCGGTCTGTCCTCATTTTTGACCGACCAATTAACACCGAAGAGTTAATATCGTAAAAACTATACTTGTCCAATTTAAATTAAATTTAGCTAGTAGGTCCTATATAATTTCAACCTTCTACGCCCATTTGTTTTTCTTCCACATGCATTTATTTTCACTCATGTCTTCAAAAGTACTCATCTAATTTTCAAGAAGATTTCAAATTATAAACTTGTTTGTCAAAAATTAAAAATGTTTAGCATTTTTCTCAGAATGTATCATATTTAAGCCATGGCCAAGTTAAAATTCGGATTTAGCACCCGAAAAAACGTAAGAACGATAAAGAAAATAAATACTGTAGGTGCTTAGTTCATGGATAGATCATTTTTTTTACCTAATGACTAGACTAAAAATTTTCTTATCAATTTCATTTCGATAAAATCTCTTCTTATAGAGTACTATCCGTTTAATTGGTTTAAACCCTATGAATTCGCACAATCTCATCAGCAATGTATTTAGATTTATAAGACTTTTATTTTATATAAGACTTTTATTTTCATAGAAGCTTTTGCTGTAAAAATAATCATTGTTTTTTTTTTTTAAGAAATGTCTGGAAAATACATATGTTGGTATCTTTTTGATTGCAGGAAGATCAAGATTGGGGATTCGTCGCCATGGTGTTGGACAGGTTATTCCTTCTTCTATTCACGCTGGCTTCATTGTTCGGCACTGGACTGATTCTCCTCGAAGCACCTTCTCTCTATGACAACACCAAAGCAATCGACAAGGAACTCTCGTCCGTAGCACAACAACAATATCTTCCTGAGCCGGACTTCTAGCCCTCTGCGGAAAGCTCAATTTTTTAAACAATATTTTATTACATTGTTATACTTCGCTGGTATTCGTAAGTTTTTTTTTTATTCAATTTTACAACTCGCTTCATTCCTACTTTTTACAGATTAATTTTTTAATTATTCATTTAAATTGTTTTTGTATTTTAACTTGAAAAAGGTTGTAACAGAAGAAAACAAGAGACCATATTCATACCAGGAGTAATTGATCATTGCCTATTGTTCTACTGATTGTTAAATAGCTATTTGTCAACTTTGTTTTAGTTATCTTGTAAAATTTGTAGAAAAAACAGATCTAACTAACTAAAATATTCGTATTACTCTGCTAAGGAAGAGGTTAGTATTATTTTCGTACCTACTTCTATAGAAATGAAAAGCGTAATGGTAGTTTAGGTCATTCATTTCCTTCTTTTAAACTTATGAAATGACGGATCATTGTGTTTAAAAAAAAATAGAACCTAGAGACCTAACCTAAAGAGTCAAAAACTAACCTAAATTGGCATGTGAGGTTATTTTTGCAGTCATTGATAAATAAGATGAAAGCTCAATATGGTTTTATAAATTTACTACTTTATATTATTATTTTGATCAATGTATAATTATATTTATTAAGAAGTATGCAAATACATCAACTAAAAAATAAATTTACAGTTGAAAATTCCTTAAATACACACTTTTTTAATATTAAATAAAACTAAATAAACATTTACTACTTCTTATTCAGATGTCTTAAGGGTCATTATAAAAATAAATTATAAGAAATTGTATAATAGTCATTCCTTCTAATACATATAATACTTCCAAATATAAATCATAAATAAAATATACATATTTAAAATAAATAAATGAATAAAACCAAAAAAAAAAAAATAATAAAATAAAACAAGGTTACTATTAGAGAAGAAAAATGAAAATGTTATTTTATTTTTACACTCAATAAAAAAGAAAGAAAATAATTAATTAAAAATGTAAATAGTTAATTTAAAATGTCCTTCTTATTAATTTATTATTATAATTTTGAACTTAATTGCAAATTTGTAAAAATTAAAATAATAAATAGGAGAATAGTACATTTCTGAGATTATTTCCACGACGTTCATAAAAACTGTGTTTTCAACATTTATTTTTACTCTTATAAAATATGCCAAGAAAATGGAGTAGTAAGAAAATATAGTATATTGAATCAATTTCTAATTTACTCTCTAATATAATGCGAACATTCATAAAAAGAAAAATATTTAGATGACAAAAAAAAAAAAAAAAAAAAAAAAAAAAAAAAAAAAAATTGACGTTATATAATGTATGAGGGAGAACAAGTGGCATTTAAAAATGTTATGAATTTGGCGTTAAAAGTTTAATTGGTCACCCAAAAAAATAGCAGATTTTCAAAGAAGTGGATTTTCCATGCCTAGATCATATGACATTTACTTGTATGTCATCAGCAGAGACCTTCAAAATGTAGCATTTATTTTTACGAAATGTGGCACTATAAAGTGTGGCAATATGGCACTTATTTTGGCCAAATGTGGCATTTATTTTAGCCAATGTGGCATTTATTTTTCAACTTTCCACCCCCCCCCCCCTTTCCATTGTAAAAGGGAGATTCAATCGTGCAACTTGAGTCATATTAACTACTATATACACAATTTACAGGTATTTACATATTATTGCTATATTGTATATTGAATAGTGCTAATTAAAGTGCATTTCGAGGGTTTAAAATACCCAACAAACTGGTATTTGAAGATTAGGCTGGGAAATACACAAGAATAACTACCAAAAAATAGAGTTATTGACTATATTTTTAAAGCAATTAGTTTTTTATAAATTATTTAAATTTTCGAATAAGAACGAAATTTTGTCTGAAAAACTAAGACTTTCTCTAAATTTGTAATCTTAAAATTTTGTCTGCGGTCGGAAAGAACCATTTTGAAATGTAAAACGTCTCAACGTCGCACCACACTACTGGAACATTTTTTAGGGCAGTGACATCAGCTGGGGTCAGATTTTCTATTTCGTCTCTACACTACGCCCCTGATTCGGGCGACATTCTCTACAGTGGTCCACCCCGGATTACGGTGGAGAACAGCGTCAATTTTATGTCGAAGTCTATCCCCAATCGGACCCAGCAACCCTTACTCCTCTCTTTAAGTTAGCTACAGCTTTCGTTAGCTCAATTCTCCAGTTGTTCAATAATATTTGGAAAAACCCCGAAATTAGCTTTAATAAATGCCAATCTACTGACTGACTTGGCTGTTGTTAAGGGCACTCTTTGCTTTTGGGATAGCCAAATTTGCCGATTCTTCGAGCCCTCTATAACCTTAATGTAATACTCTAATGCACGTGTTGTGCATTCATTTGGGTAACGAAGCCATTTTAATCCGATAATAAAGGCAGCACTCTATGAATCGTCAGCGGTAGCCTTGACCGGGATTAAGTCCAAAAACAAGAAAACAAGCCTGCTTAGGGTACCAACCAGTAGGGACTGGTAAACCCCCTGTCCTTGCAGAAGCTTATAGGACAGGGGGTCTACTTGCACCGTTAGACAGTGAATGTCTTCTAATCCTTAAAAGGTTTTGGTACATAAATAATATATGTTTGAATAGAAAAACCAATTCAAAATTTATTTAAATTCCTCAAGCACATTGACCTACTAAACGACTTTTAGACCTATTGATATACATGCGTGTATATATAGTGAAGGTGTCTAATGTGTTTATCAATATGTATACAACTATATGTTGTTAATTAAAACAAGAACTGGGTGTATATGACCAAGTAGTCCAACACCCTTTAAAAAACAGATAAATAAATAAATAGAAAAACCATATAAAGTATGCACCTTAGTGGAAATTTCTAACAAAAAAGTAGAATATTTATGGGAAAATATGCAATTATATGCAATAATGTCAGAAATATGCAAAATATACATTTTTAAATTTGGCAAAATGTGGCAAAAAGTGTGGCAGTTTACCAAAAATTGGCAAAATGTGGCTTTTTACCGAAAAATTGGCAAAATGTGGCATTTTAGTATGGCGCCATGGCAAAAAGGCATTTGAAGGTCTCTGGTCATCAGGCATCAGGCAAAGGGATAAAATGTTGGTACATTTTATATAACTTAACTATCATTCTATCCACCAAAATCTATTTCAATTCTTGCCTTCCTACCCCTCTTATATTAAAACGAAAATTTGTGTCGCTATTGGTCTAGTTTTCGTGAGAAATGCATAAACAAACAAAGTAATGACGACAAAAGGCAAACTTTTACTTAAACTTCCAACTAATCTGCAAGTTAAAAAAAGTGAGTACAATATTGTTGGTACAACAATAGAGTACAATATTGTTGGTACAACAATAGAGTACAATATTGTTGGTACAACAATAGAGTACAATATTGTTGGTACAACAATAGAGTACAATATTGTTGGTACAACAATAGAGTACAATATTGTTGGTACAACAATAGATTACAATATTGTTGGTACAACAATAGAGTACAATATTGTTGGTACTTTTTATCCGTTACCAAATTTGATATGTAAACTTCAGTCATTAAACGATTTTGATTGAAAGAAAATGTATAAAACAAATTTATACATTAAAAATTAATGAAACACTTGATTGAGAAAATCCTCTTTATTCTACTTTGATTATATCAAAATTACAAACTCCGACTTATTTTTAAAAATAGTCATTAAATTTAAATTAGCTTATAATCTCCTTGTGATGTATATTCAAAATTTAATTACAAAAAGCAACATGGTGCCCTTTTATTATTTAAAAGTTGGGCTTTGATGATAGAAAGTCGGATAGCGAGGGGATGGGGAAGTATGAACCCGGTAAAAACCTTTAACCCTTTAAAATTAATTTGTTTTTCTCTGCCGCCCCTTAATTTGTATGACCGTCGCCAGTTAATGACACTGAATCTACTTTTAGAAATTTAATTAATTTAATAATGTATAATATTTATGGTGCTGGTAACATAGTGTTTTTTAAGTGATTGCATTATAAAAAAGAGGTAAAAAAGTTGTTTGCCGATTCCATCCACAAGTAAAATTTTACTACATAACGTACCCGTATATAAGTTTAAGTATATACTTCGTTATAAAAGTTAGTAAGAAGTTATTGAAAAGTAGGTTTTTGTTGTTGAAAAGCATTGCCACTTACCACAGGTAGGATATGCAAAAGAACCGACTCATTAGAGGAGAAGAAATGTAAAACTTTTTCATCTTTCGAGACGTCGAGAAAACTTAATTTGTTATGAAACACTTGATTTGAAATTACAATTAAATATCACAAGTTGTGCTTTCAATTAAAGAGATTAAAAAACAATTAATAAATAAAACATTACAGAGGGAAGTTGTTGAAGTTCAGGGTATTGTGTTTGAAAGTTTTGCAATGTAATTTTCGATTTGATTTAAATTCCAGAAACATTCTGCTTTCGCTAAACTTATGAGTAGAATCCTGCACAATCTCTTTTATCCATTGGTTTACATATGGATTCTTTTTACTGTTTTAACTTATCACCTATTAAATATCCTGATTTAGTAAAATCTACGTCATTAAGGGTTTGAAGTCCGACGTTTCGCTTTCAGTGCTAGTTCTGTGGAACGTTCTCGTATATTGTACCTGGCTTTCTCGAGTTGTTTCCCTAGTCAGGTGATGCTTTTTTCTGCGTTTCTATGTTGAACGAATGTTGTTCGAAGTCGGGAAGCGATGGTTTGTGTGGAAAGTGACTTAAACCACTCTTTCATCAAAGGAACACCGACGAAAGCAGCACCTGCTCGATTAAAAATCACCACGACAAAGCAATAACTGGACTGAGGAAACCTCCGTTAAATTCAGGTACAATTTGCGAGTACGATCAAGAAAATTAGATTGAATGCCCAGATCATCTTTCCAATTAGACGTCAATATATCTTGTGGATGATTCGACTCCTAGAAGAGCTTTGAGTAGTGGACGCGTGGCGCTGAACTTTAAATCTTTGTGTCATGAATTTCACTGGACACCAATTTATTTATTCCGAGACATCCCACAGAAGCCTTCGCCCCAAGTCATCGCTAATACCCTTTTTTAAATACTGAATAGTCTTTTAGTGGAAAATTAAAGGAAGGAGATAAATGTGAGAGTAATTCTTTAAAACAATCCGTTTAAAAAGGTGTCCAAACTGCTTGAGTTAGTAAAGTATAGAGCAGTATTAATAGTGGTTATCATCCTTCTTTAATACTATTGGATAGTTAATATTGGGTCAACGACGAAATAAACTATTATAATCACCATTGTGCAATTTATGCAGCAAATGTATATTCTGTTATTTTATTTGCGTATACCTTCTTTAAACTTTAATTTATTGAGAAAAAATTAAATTGATCATTTATTATATTTTTATTAATTTTCTCTAGAATGGTAATTCTGGTTATGAACAAATTCCTAAATAAAAACTGTATGTATTCAATAAAAAGTAATATTATATAATAATAAATACAATTTCAAGATAAGAAAATACAATTTTTAACGTATTTAAGAAAAAAATATCATTATAATAATAATAAAAAAGTAAATTAATATTTGTTTCAATATGAAAAAATTAATTAGATTTCCTTCAATACTGAGCCTATAATAAATGTTTAAAATTGTCTTCGAAAAGCAATTTATTACGAACTTAGTTTTTTTATGTCATTTAATCAATGAAATGTATAAATAATATTTCTATCGTCTTTCCTCAACTATTGACTATATCAGTATTTTTCTCTCTTTCAAGAATAAATAAAATAAGATAAATAATTAAATAAATTATGTATAGATTATTAAGTAGGGTTGAACCGTATTGGTCAATAGTAATAGTGATAAAATATCTTTGTGCTGAGAATTATTTTATTTTCAAAAAATGGCTTGTGGCCAAAAAGGGCTGTCATCAATACTTTAAGATGTACTAAGAAGATAACGCAGAAGGGAAAATGATTGCAATATAAGATAGAGTGAGAAAATAAAAATCATAAACATGTCTCAAATATTACTGTAAATCGTTTATCATTTGCTATTTTTGATTTTCCTCCAACACCATTGATTATGCTAATTTTTACAAATATGGAAAATTTGATTGATATTCTTACTTCTTTTTTCTTAAGTGCTTTAACTATTCCACCTTATAATTTTCCATACACGTTTTTCTTTGTAAAAAAAAAATTAGAAGAAATTAAACTATAAAATAAATTATTAGGTTCAAAGCAAGTGTAGCTCTTAAAATAAGGAGTATTTATTAATGAACATTTTTAATACTTAAATGACAAATGTCATTAATTAACATGAAATTACAAGAGTTACATTTTTTTCCCCCGGACTCTCACCCGTGAAGATTGACAAAAGAACAATATACGTATTAAGTAAAAATAAAAGTAGAAAAAAAAATATATATATATATATCAAAGTGAAGTGAAGAGGTAGGGGTAGGTTTGTGCATGCGCATTGCGTAGACCGGAGCCGAGCCGTACCTGACGCCTGACGCTTGACATTCACACTAAACGTTTTGCTTCGGAAAAGTCAGAAATGCTCGTACGACGTACGTTGGCGTAGGGCTCTCCACAGTCCTGTCAAACTAGCAGGGATGGGGGTGTAAGGTGTGCCATCGTTCGCTATTGTTACTGTCAAAAAGTAGAACGCATGGACGCTGGGTATATAAACTCAACCGCCTTTCTTTTACTTGATACCCGATTTACGTATATCTCTATATACTAGTAGTTCTATGAACAGTAGACCTCGCGACGTCCGAAAAATGAAAAATCCTTTATATACGTCGCCTGTAATGACTTCAAGGATGATTCCTGCCAAATTCGGAAGTGAGTCAAATTTAGGCTATAAAATTTGACGACAAATAGAAAACTAACAAATTGATTTATAATATTTAATAGTTAACAATTTCAATTTGATTCGGCTTTCTAAATATGGTCGGGGAGTTGGTTACATTTAGTTTACAAGATTAGGAGACAAATAAAATACCAACAAAATTATTATATATAATATATCGTATATAAGTTTAAGTATATAC
>KZ651616.1:204450-240951 GCA_001010745.2 Gerris buenoi
GGCAGGTTACCATAACCTGATTCAAAATTAACCAGAGGTAACCTTAAAACTATCAAAGAAGGTAATTTGTCCCAGTCAAAGGTCACGGAGCATGCGCAGTATGCTTTTTTCCTCCAATTTCTCTTACTCTACCAATACCTCCATGGGATCACTTTTTTGCCTCAAACCCCTTCTTAACGTTCCATCTCTATTATATAACATCTTTGTACAGTGGTTGGTGTGATGTGTAAAGTGGATGAAACCCTTCCAAGGGGTGATTGCTTGGTTTAAACAAGTGGTTCGTCTTGCCCGTGTTCCTCGTAACCGTGTTCAACTACTTAAGGCCCCTACACACGATCCGATTTGGTAAGGCGGTTGGGCCATTTGGTCGGGTCGGGCGAGAAATCGGGTGGTGTGTAGGCGAGGCACTAGCCCGACTTGGTCGGTTCACTAAAGTCGGCTGTCGGCGGGCATTGCTACCCGACCGCCTTAGGTCGGGCAACTAAGTAACAAGATTTGGCCGCGTGTAGCGCTGTTATCGGAAAAAATTATAATAAGTAGCTGGTTTTGATAGTTCAAACCCAAGGTTCAAGCCTATCAATTGTTTACTATTTGGCTTGTTTAAGCGGGAAATTTCAAAGGGTCACATCACAATAGTTTCAGTTTGTTTAATGTGGGAGCCATTTTATGTTAACACGACGAAGGAACGGTGGCGACTGAGAAAGTCGGAAACGTATGTAATGTAGTCGAGTCTACGACCGTCCAGGTTGGGTCCCGACATGGTCGGGCCGACACCGACACGGTCAAATAGTGGTGAAAAAAATATGCCTTCGAGTTCTATCGCTATTTAGGTCTATGCAAACACGTATAGAGTCTGAAGTGATAACGAGAAAACTTGTTATACATATTTAGAAGAATGATACTTCAAAGAGAAACTAAGAAGTGAAATTTTAAATCTATATATTTAGGTGGCTCTACTTTAGATAACTTTCAAACCTGATTCTGAAATTATTTAGCTATTAGCGGAGAGAAATTAATTCTGATTTATATAAATATTTATTCAATTTTAAAGTTCTTAGTAGCATTCATACTACGAAACGTTTGTAACTGATTTAAATTATTATTTATTTATTTTTATATTATTAATTAATTTTATTATTTTAAATACTCCATCTTAGAAACGGCCTTAATCAATGTTTCATTAAATAATATACTTCTCACAATTATATTTCGCTGTCTTAAATACAAATAGAAAATAAAACATTATTCAATAGGAGTTTTCATTAATTTTTTTCTATTACATTTTCTTTCCTTTATTTATTTTCTTCTTTTCAAAAATTTATAAAATGTAAGCAAAGAAATTTTTGTGTTAGCTCTCAAATAATAATTTTTTTCTTCTTAAAGAAAAGTGAATTGACGGTTTAATTAGAACCCTAAAGAAATACGGAAGAAAAGGGGGAAAAAATGGTTAAAAATAGCTGGATTAGAAGAGCCTTTTAACAGAAAAGACCGCCATTAATAAATTTTTTCGAGACGAAGCTAAAAAAAAGAAAATTTCTGCAGGGATGATTGATTGTTTTTAAGTTTGGTAGGACACGAAGAGGGGGCGAACGCCATCATGGGGCTCTTAATGAAGTTGGAAATCAATTAAATTTTAAAATGACTGCCCTTCACCCCCCCCCCCCCCCTCTTCTCCTCAGGGTAGAGCCACTAACCTGCTCACAGCCGAGACCCTCAAGGTAGAAGAAAGAACCGACTCCAAGGGAAAGGGTTTGTAATGAAGGGGCTCGTAGCCCTTATAATCTTTTTTAGCCTTCATCCTTTTTTTTCCTCAGATTATAGTAGGAAATCATTTTTTGTTTTCTAAATATAACCTCTTGGCTAAAAAAGGTTAAATGTATTATTAATTCATTTTTTTCCTTCTATCTAGTTTAACTTATTTAAAGGTATAAAAAAATGCAATTAAATGTAAAAGCATTAATATAATTTTAATTAATAATTGTATTAAAAGGTGAAAATGGTTTAATCCTTAATGATAAAAAAGAATTGAAAATCTACATAATTATCAATTTTCACAGAGACTATTGTGTAAATATCCAAACTTTCCTACGTTTAACAATGTTTGTTGAAAATAATTAAATCAAGAAATTAAAATATAATAAGGGTAGAATAATAAGCGTAAAATAGTTAACGTTGTAGGGTTTTCTCGCTTAATGAGCTAGAGTCTCATTATACAAGCTGTTATTTAACTTGCAATATTTGTATGTATGTATGTATGTTCGTGTCAAATCTTGCAACTGAACTTCTGCATACACGTTTAGTTAGGATGACAATGAATAGTTATCTAAGTGACGTAAATTCTATATGGCGGACAGTCCAAGATGGCAGAATAGATATTTTTTAAGCACGCCCATGATATGGGTGTCAAATGAAAGCGTTTGCTGAGAATAATACGAAAAAAAGCTTTTATTTAAAAACCTTTGTTTACTATTAGTTTATTTTAATATAAAATTATTAATTAAATGTTTCGTCAACAAATTTATTAATATCTTTCTTTAACATTCTTAAATATTAAGATTAATGATAAATCAAGAAGAACTTAACTAATAATACTGGAAAAAGTCGGCGTAGATAAGTTCTATCGCATTTGTCTGAAACAACTGTATAACACTTGAATATCTGTTTATGAAACAACTTTATAACACTGAATATCTGTTTCTGAAAAACTATATAACACTGGAATATCTGATTCTGAAACAACTGTATAACACTGGAATATCTGTTTCTGAAACAACTGTATAACACTGGAATATCTTTTTCGAATCCTAGAGAGGTGAGATCTATTTCTCATCTATTGATGTGGTGTAATTTTGAGTTGCTCAACATGCAATAGAAATTTTTATAAAAAAATAAAAAATANTACACATAAATAAATATAGTATATTACTTATCATTATAATTTATATTTATTATAAACTATAACTCATAGATTTAGACATGTATATTTATTTTCATTTTTTAGTATCAAGATTTTTTGTATTAAAATATATTTAAACTTTTAAATTACAACGTTTATAAAAATAAACAACGAATTAATAAATTATGTTTAATAATGTATTAAACAAGTGAAACAATTATCATACTTCAAATTTAATTAGAATTTACTTTATTTAAATAATTACTCTTTTTTTTTAACAAATTACAGTTCATACATCCATTCAAACTAAATTTAATCTCAATTAGAATTAAAAGGTAAAAAAAAAACATTTATAGTAAATACAAAAAAGTAGTACCTATTAATAGGTAATAAATTATAAATATGAACAATACAAAATTTATTTAATAATAAATAAAATCAATAATACCAAAAACAATTAAGTATAATAAATAATATTGTTGTCTATTATGATTAATTTAATAGTATTTACTAAAAACAGTAAATACAGTAAATTAGTAAACATTATTTATTTTTATTTAAATTGGTCATATTAATTTCAATGTACATTTGGAATGATCATAATGGTGCACAATGAACCAGATTTGTGAAAACGTTTAATTATATTTTCAATAATTGTGTCTTCAGAGAGTTTTTATTAATAAATTTAGTTTTAAGAATATATAATTAAAAGGTATCCATATAAAGGTATTTGTATTTTTTTAGTTATTTTATTATTTATATTTTCTATCTTTTATTAGTTATCTTTACATTGATTTATGATAACACTAAGATTAAATATCAGACCAAAGGAATTACTTCAGTTATTAAAAAATATTAACTTTTATTAATTACAATTTAGTGTTAATTTTAAATTGTTAATGGTTTTATTTAGAATTTATTTATTTTAATTTGTTTGAAAAAAAACAAATAGTTCATTTTGGCAATAAAATAAAAATCATCTATCAAGTCAATTACTTAGGCACATATCTTCCTTATGTTCTATTTGTTGACGAATGGTTACAAAGGCATTAAAACACTTATTTTTATTAAATAGTAAATTTTCCCAGACGTTTAAAATTTATTTATACCATTTGCGGGTTAAAGGATTTTTAACCCTAAAAATCCCCGTTACTTTCAACAATCCATCCAAATTTCTTCAAATTGATGCGTACTCTTAAAGATGTTGGTGATTATAAATGAACGAAATTAACAGCTGATGATGTATTTTTTTTTATTGTTCTTCGATTTCGCTTAACCTATACCAATTTAACCCTCAAAGTTATGATTATGTTATCTTTAACGGCAAAAGACCCATTTGAGTTAAAATAAATAATAAATCTATAATATATTCCTAGGAAAGTTACAAAAAAAGTTTTTATAGCTAGAGGTGGTTAGAACGTTCGCTTTAGCTAAGTGGTTAGAGCTATAAAAGCATATAACTATAAGAATTCTTAGTTAGATTTATGGTGGTGAGGTGATTTTTACCTTTATATTATCCTTTTCTTGTTTAATAAAAAATATTAGCTTTTACACTCTCAAGAAATTATTCATTCGGACTATAATAGAATTCAATAGACAAGAATCCTTTATTTGCTTAATTAGAATTATTTTGAGGTTAATTTTAATAGCTCTGCTCCTGAAAGCGAATCGCATAGTGGATTTATTCAAATCTTTGCCATTATGGCTTTTAGAAAGAAGAGCCCAAGTAGCACTACTATCTCATCTTAAATTTCTCCCATTTCATTCTTGGTCTGTTTTAATTAATTTTTTTATTTTCATTCCCCATACCCCATAGTTTTTGATTCCATTAATTTTTTTGACAAAATTAATTTTTGTATAAGATACTCTTTCTTCTCTTCCCCGAAATCCGTTTATGGCAATCCGTTGTGACAAAGCATATAAACAGTTAGGAGAAACAGGAGAAACAGTTATATGACAGTATGACATACAAGCTAAAAATGGGAAAACAGCTATTGCCAATCATACTGCTAATGAAAACCACCACATCGACAACAATAGGTACAGAAAAAAATTAATCAAAAAGGAAGTATCTAGAAGTATCATTCATAGCCATGACAGAAAATTATATCTATCACAAAACCGACGCTAAAGATTTAAACAAATATTATTCAGCCGTGTTAAATTGTAAATAGTGATAACAAATCAAATTACCTAGTTATGCTATGTTATCACTCCTCAATATATATCTATAATCCGTATTAATAATAATTATGCAATATTTCTAGTGAAAATACTTAACCAGAGAACTCAAATTTAAAAAAATATATTATTTAAAAGAAAAAATAAATAAATTATACAAATTTCTTCCTGTTTTTTTGTTAATTTATAAAATGGAAGGTTACCTTAGATTACTTCTGGTGAAAAACTTTACCATATTTTGAGTTAATTTTTATTTTTATCTGTTTTCGTCTTAGTTTTTTAATTTTTTAACTTTTATATTGTTAACGCAATGATGACAATAATATATGACGGAACCACTATGTGGTCAAAAATTACTCTCATTTTTTAAAATTTCAAAAATGTTTTCAAAACGTTTCCTAACGTCTGAAGATAAGGCAAATAAGAGTCCTTGCCTTTAGCTATATGATACTTTATTTATTTTTTTTTAAGTTTACGAATCTAGATATTTAAGAACAGATTGCAATGTAGTTTTTTCGATGTTTTAGGCATGAATATGCCCCGGAGAGGGGTGAAATAGCAACCAAATTTAAAGGTTCACCTTAGTCGAATTTCTTAATCAATTACCCTTAATCGACCCACATATGACTAATAAATCCGTTTAATTCTTTAAAAATAGTTAAGTTTAATTTATAAAAAAATAAAATAACGTTCTTTATTCAAAAAAGGGTTAAGAGAGATTAAACGCGAACTGTTAAGGAGCGAAATGAAGTCAAAAATACTTAAGAGTTAAGTTGAAAACTTAACTATACAAACTCATATTTATGTGATAATGCTTTAACTTTAACAGAGATTAATGGGGCATTAAGTTAAGTCAAGAAGTTTGCTGAAGATTTTAGTTGAATATCAGGGTAATAAGTGTGCGAACATTAGCACTAGAGAACCGTCTCGTCTTAGCATCTAATGCTTGTTTAACGGTCAAAGACTTAGGAAATATTAAAACTTTCATTTAGCTATATACTTTAATGATCTCATTAAAGTACGAGTTTCACTTGGTACAAACCCTATAATCTAACTAGGATTATTTCGTAAATATTGTGCATTTGCAGCAAAATATTTAGCTAGATAACAGATTTAGATCTTTCAAAATCTTGTAAAACCTTTTTCTTTTTATTAAAAATCTTTTTATATTATTATATTAGAGAGAAAATCCCGCTTTTATAAGTTTACAAAGTCACTCTGTACTAAATGGATTAGTAAACTTATTACTTCATTTCTGCAAAGATTTCGTTAATAACAGAACACTTAGATAATTATTTAATTAGAGCGGGGATTCCATTATAGTTTTTCCCATTTATACCTTTTAAAAGTTATTTTGATTTATAAAATTATCTTATATTGAAAACACGTGGATTTCTAAACTTATTTGTTTCAACCGAAATTTTGTTGATCTTAATTATAGTGAATGAAACATATACTAAACTAAATAATACTCAAAGAAGCAAAGCTGATAGTTTATAGTCACAAAACCACAATAGCTTTATTGTTTTATTCTGACTTTTTACTCGCGTTAAATGTTTCTCAGGGACAAATCTTATAAACTAAATTTAACCCACTTACCGATATATGTTTCAACTTTCTGTGCCCATTTGATTATCTTATATGCGCATAAAAATACATCAATTTACCCCTATATCGTCAAAAATACTTATCAGATATTTAAGAAATTTTGATGGTTTGTCGAAAGTAGCCCGCAGATAGCCTCTGATAAATTTCAATCTTCTGCATGCACTCTTTAAATTTTGCAAAATTGATACTTTTATTCGCGTAAAGAACCTAAAATTTTAGATGGATTTAGGAAACAAGTAAATTAGACATTAATAGGTTGAAAGCATAACATCAACACGTGATGGGATGCGATGAAGTTTTGTGCCACACTAATTGGCAGAATATTTTTATTTTTTACTGTAAACTAAGAAATCATACTATTAAATTAATGGTAGCAATACGTTTTAAAGGCATGTAACTATTATGTTATGCCTTACAAATTTAAACTAAATAATAAATAACAATCTGTAGTATTTAATCTGGCATGGTCTTTGATCCTGACATTTCATTGCTCAATGCTATACTTCACCTCCTATTGAGGCATCTTTAGACCTTCATCACTTTAATTCTGTATTCAATTTCTGAGTTATGAGTAAAAAACTGATAACTCCTGATAAACTCATACATAGTTCATAGGAGTTTACCGACGAGAAAACACATGTAAAGACACACATGTGAAGACTCGTTTTCTCGTCGATAAAACCCTATTTGCTCATTCTTTAGAAGTTAGGTCAATTAAGGAAATGAAAGCACTTTTGCAATATTTCGATCCTTTCTTGGATCATTCTCAAGCTCTTTCTTGGATCATTCTCAAGCTGGCTGTCTAGATTACATTGTGATAGTCATTATTGAAAATTATTTTTTATTAAAAATTGTTCATGGAGGGATCAAAATATTGCAAATATGAGGCTTTTATTTCCTTATTTGACCCAATTTCTAATGAATTGAAAACCACAAGGAACACAGTCTACTTATTTGTTAATGCTTACTTATGTTTTCTTTCGACGTATTAATGTACAGTTAATTGAATAGACAATGTGTAAGCACACATATCACAACATAATGAACGTAAAAATTTACAAAATTAAAATTGAAATATCGAGATGCCTCCTCTTTAAGGGGAATAAAATATTGCATTGAAAAATGGGATTTTTCAAATAACCCGTATCCTAAAGACCACAGATTAAAGATCTAAAATTAATTTAAATAAAAAAAAGGATATTTTACTACTATTTAAAAATGAAATCTGTTCAAGGTTGCCCTTAGAGTATAATACCTATCAATAGATATTAAAATAATCTCTACTTTTGGTAGCTAATAGAGTGGGTATTTCAAATAAATAAAATATTTAATAACATTAAACAAAAATAGGACTTAATTATAATTATTCTTTTACAGTATTCATACAATTGTGCTTGCGTTAAGAGGTTTTCAAATTAATGATAAATTAAAAAGAAAAAAAATTAGAATATTTATATTTCACTTAAATTATCATAGATTATACAATTAAATTATATTTTAGGTTTATGTTGAGCGATAGGTGATTATTATATTTTTATTCTTAAGTATTATGTTTCTTTATACATTGTAGTTAATAATAATCATGAACAGTAAGGTGTCAATCAGTGTGTTCGAATGTAGATTGGAAAAAAAGTTCGCAGGTTTGAAAAGACCAACAAAACTATTCAACAATATTTGTGATCGGTGTAGCCAAGTTTGCGTATTTGCAACTCTCATTTGAAATCAAGATAATTTACCCAAAAATCTAGTAATGATTCAAATCAATCTAGTAGTGATTCAAATCAATCTAGTAGTGATTCAAATCCCTGGAATATAAGGCGTTTTTTCTGCTTCCTTCTTTGCAATTCTTCTAGTAGTCATCTAAATTCCTTCTCTCTAATAACCCAAGGCCTCTTTTTCTTTATTCAATCTATACTTTCTCTAATAGTTTTAATTTATTTTAAAACAGTTGACATATGAAACGAACTGTTTATCTTAAAACTATTAAAAGCAAGCTTCTTCTTTTAATTATAGTTTACTAATTATATTTAACTATTTATAGACTGAAATCTTCAATAATTCAACTTCTTTTTTTTCTTGCAATACATTTAAAATAAGTAAGTGAGCATATGTTACAAGATCATGTTTATAGATAAGAAGCTAAATATGATCGAAGATAAGTTAGTAATTCATTTTATTTCTAAATCGACGCAACGTATTGTCAGTCATGACAACAATTAAGAACATCTTAAGATAAAGTTCTTAAGTAGATGCTCGAGTCGCTGAAAATATTTGTTAATTGAAGTAGAATAATTTTGTTTAACTTTTTCAAATTCCAATCTTGAGAAGATGTGATACTTTGATTACCACAATTGGACAATATCATATTTTATTTTCTGTTCGGTTTTTAAGGCATTAATCTTAAGTAAGGAATATTTAGTGAGATAATTCGTCGTATAATACAAATTCAACCCTGAAAATATTTATAAATGCTAAAATAGTTGAGAACTAGGCCCTTGTAATCGTGACATATTTTTCGCTAATGATTGCAGGAGTCCTAAATGGGAAGAAAGGTCATGTTTATTAGATATTCACCAACCTATCTAATACATTTTTCGAATACACTGATTATTATCCTGTTAACATTATATATTTTATTTGGATTTTATCCATAACTCATAAAACATGCGACGTAGTACAAAAAATAATATTCTTTAAGTTTTAGAACTCATGCCTGATGATGAAATCATCGGTTGGTAGCTGAAGTAATTTCTTTCTGAAAGGAATTCCAGAGAGTTGTTGGTCGATGGGTGTTCTCGTGTCGTAGAGAGAAGGTGCCTGGAGAATGATTAAAGCTGAACCAATGAATACAAGTAACGTAAAGAGTACAAGAAAGAAACGATCAAGAACCATACCGACGAATTTCCAATCTTCTACCACCTGAAACATAGAAACACTCAGGTATTAATTATTTTATGACAAATAGCTACATATTAAGTACTGAAACATTTAATGGTAATTCCTTTATTCTGTCTTCAAACTCCTTCTAGCGGATTTTTAATCCAACTTATTCACTTAGTAACCTATTGTGGCCACCTTTTCTCTACCGCACTCAGTACTCAACATATAAAAGGAAATTTCAATCTTATCGTAGTCTGCAAAAAGTATTTAGTCTTTAGTCTTAACGAGTCTGTGAAACTCACATGCATAATCTCTGTACCGTAAACTACTTCATTCCGGTAATCAAGTTTTGAAAATTATTTTAATATACTTAAGCAACAGAAATCCATAGAAGACAGAATCCTTAAGACAGAAATCCATAGAATGGTTTTACCTTCATCGGTGACATAACGATAGACACCTATAATATAATATATATCAGGTAAGTTACTTAAATATTTTTCCAAATCAAAGTAGTCATCAAGTGATGTTGCAGACAAAGCTAATAGCTGCTTATCTATAAGCTTTTGATTCGATAGTAAAAATCGTACCCCGAGGCGAAATCGAGAAATAAATTTTAGCTCCAAATTTGGGAGCGCTACCCCCAATAATCTCTGAAAAATCAGGGAAAAATATATGTCTCGAAAACGGTTCCGATACTTTGATTAAAAAATTCTAGTTAAAAAAAAAACTAGTTCTAAAATGTAGTTCTTTTAAATGCGGGTCTAACGATATGAGCCAATTCCCCTTTTATTGCACGAGCAATAGAAGGTAAATTCGTTTTTTTATCGATTTACTCCACATGCATTTCCCCTTTATCTGTTGGTCCGTGAGATAGGCACTTAATGTCTAAACTTGGAGAAGCTTTAGATGTTCTAAGCTTATTTGTAGAGGCCCTTAATCAAACAATGGACAACAATGATTAAACAGGTAGAATTAGAAACCTTTCATTAAAGGCTTCTACTAATAAAGTCCTGTTCAAACAGTGATAGTACACTAACTAACTATCTCTCATACCCGATATAAATGTATAATTAAAAGTAGAAATTACGAGTTACAAAATTAACTTTCCCCTAAACAAATACTTGATCATTTACGCGCTAACTAGAAGCAATGAGAATGAGAAAGGAGGAAAACTAGTTCTTGAAAATAGCCAGATATTAAGGGCCCGAATTCAATTCTCCGAGTGTTCTCTCTCGTACAGTTAAAAGATTCCCCCGTCAGCCGGTCCACTTTCTATTCATATTCAAGCTGAGTTTTCGCCTTTACTTGCCTGTATAATTAATTTCCGACCGGTTTATTGGATTGTGGAGTTTTCGGCTCTTGGAAGTGAAAGGAGAAGGGGAACGATGGAGAGAATTCTTTGCTCTCTTTTTAGTCGTCTCTTCGGTTCAGAGGTCTTTTCGCCTTCAACCCTGTTAGATTTTAGTAGCGTTTTAGTGAGTCGAGTGAAACAGTGGCCGGGTTTTCTCCCACTTCTACCGGCTCTAATTCCCTTTTTAACTCGGTTCCCTTCGGTCCCCCTTTCCACTCTTCTGATTCGATTACACCGGTGGAGTTACACAGGGTTACTCTCTTGGCCTCCTAATTGTTTTACTTTATTCTATACGGAGACCTCCCCTTGAGAGGGCGAAAAAAGTCCGGTTTTCAGAGATGGGTGGGACAGGGAAATTTCTCTTAGAGACCCACCCTTAAGAGAAAAAACAACACTCTGTGGTGAGAAAAAAAGGGTAAAGGTGAGGACATTTTGTAATCCTTCTTTTAAAGTTTTTCCTTCTGGAAACCGACACTAATGAGATCGTTTGAACTGGATAAGTTAGAGAAGTAAAAACTTCCTAAAATCGACTAGAATCATTTCTTTAAAATAAGTTATTTTCTCCCTACTTTAACCTCTAATTTTATTTTTTGACACCGAAAATTTTTTACTCCCTTAAAGTTTAGTCTGGCCGCTTGCGTAAAGGCGAAGACTTTATTTGTATATATACCTATAATTATTTGGCATTCACTTATTTTAACATTAGATACATATAAATATATTACCTATGTTAAAATGTATTTTATTCCATTATAATATACTCGGCAATACCAAAGAAGGCTCAATATAACAGCAAATTACGCGTCTAGAGAAGAAAGTATAGCATTTTGCATGCGAGTCTGGAGTTTGCGCGAGTGACAGCGAGGGTAGTAAAACCACACGAGCAAAGCAAATTGCCGTTTTCGCACGAGTTGCGTACCGTACTATATTTACGATTGTTGGATTTTAAGGTGAAGAATTATGAAACGCGCATGCGCAATGAATACAACTACGAAAAGAATCACTTTCTACGCATCTAAACAGAGTTAAAATGTTTACATTTCGTATCAATCGTCAATCGTAGATAAAAGTCCTTTTAGATCAACAATAGTATATAACAGGTGAGTCCGCCCTAATAATATCCATTTTATGGACTTTGATGACTTAGACATTTTTATCTTATTAAGAACATAACATAATACTTATTTAAATTTAACTTAATACCTATTTATTTAAAACCTATGTGCGATCAAATCAAGCTAAATTGTTATGAATCTTAGTTTTTAATACAGTTTTAGATAAATAGAATGCGAATCTGGTCATAGCTTTTGAATAATTTATCTTTGTTCAAACCTTCTCTGTGTCAAAGTTACTAAATAGAAGAAAAATATGTATAGTTATTTTTTTTTATTACTAGGGGGCTCAGCCCCCTACTCGCTTCGCTCGTCAACCCCAAGAAAGACGTGGTGGCGGCCGCTGCGCGGCCGAAGAGGTATGAGAAGGGGAGTAGTATAGTTATAGTTTATGGAATATGAGAAGGGAAGTAGGATAGTGGCTGAGGTGTAGTGGGGGAAGGGTGCAACTACTATCAACTTTCCTTTTCTCGCTGACATTTTAATATACCTTCTCTCAACTTCTGCCTTACAGGCTTTCCTCTTCTCGGATGAATATATATCCTCCTCACTCTGTCTACACAGTTAGTCTCAAGTTCTCCCTTTCCCCCCCGGACTCAACCCTCTTCTAGAGGGGTATCTCCTAACGCACTCTACACTCAGTAAAGTATGTCACTCACACTGAACTCGTTTGTTTACAAAACTTTTTAATAATATAGATAGATTATTTAATTTATTTTTCAATCAAATATCTTTACTCTTATCTCTAAAGAAGTTTATTCTTTATTTTACTCTCACTGTTACCCTCTTTCTTTATTCTCTGTAGGAAAGAAAAAAAATATTGTAGATTGTAGAAAACATAAATTGAATAAAGAAGAAGAAGAAGAAAATAAGGATGAGAAGATTGTATAAGATTGTCGTGAAGGGAATGCTTAACGAGGTTTTTTTTTCTTTATCAAAATGCATGTTATCACTAGAATATGATGCTATTGTCAAGTTGTACGACATTCAGCATATTATCACTGATAATTTAAAAAAATATACATTTTTAATATTATCCAGTTTATTTTTTATAAATGCTTTAAAATGTGTATAATATATATAAATGAAAAGAGTATATATGGAAAAAAAAGGTTTTTTTTTTGTAGATATAAAATGGNTCACACGGCGCGGATGCTGCCCGCAGCTAGATGTGGACGCGGTTCCGGATTAAGTATATGACCTTAGTAAAAACACAGATCCTTTCACACGGCGCGGATCCTGCCCGCAGCTAGATGTGGACGCGGTTCCGGATTAAGTATACGACCTTAGTAAAAACACAGATCCTTTCACACGGCGCGGATGCGGGCCCGGACCCTCAGAGACCTTAGGCCATTCTGAATCGATTCCTAAATTTTAACACGTTTTTACAAAGTTATCTTATTTTCTAAAACTTTATTAGGTAATATATCTTGAACAAAATAAAAATAAGAGGAAATAAATAGAACGAAAAAATGAATTTAGATAATCACTTACAATTTCATTTAATATATCTATCCGGGTTCACAGCCCGACGGTAGTGAGGATTTTTCTCAATTCTCCAATTACAATTTGTTTTTTAACGAACGTTTTCCATTTCAATGATTGGAGATTTACTAAGTTTTTTGTTTGTTCTCAGATAAATGACTCAGAAAAATTGATCGATTTGAACGAAATTCGGCTCTTAGGTGCAGTACAGTAATTGGAAATTTAGTAATTAATATTTTATTAAATGTTGGCTAATATGGTGGACGCCTAAAAGGAAAATGTTATACACTTCGTTTTGATGGACTTAAAGAGTTGAAAAATTAAAATAATACTTATTATTACAATATTTTTATTTTAAAGGTTTTTTTTTGTAGATATAAAATGGAAAATGTCTTTTTTATTCTTAAGAAAATCCCTCCATAGAAATTCTAGATGCAGATTCGCTCCTAACATTTTCCACCGTGTCCAAGAAGGTTAAAAAATAAAATAAAGGAAAGTACGTAATACATTCAAATATATTTCGTTCTCAAGAAAAAGAAAAAAACCTTATTTACATCCAAATAGAATTTTTGTAAAACGAAGACCTCTCTAGATCTACTATCTTGGCTTTTCTTTTTCTTGTATTTCTTTTTTTCCTAACTTAAACTTAACCGGTTCTTTACTTTTTCCTGAGGATCTTGTGAGAACATGTGATAAAAACTCCTTCCGATAAAAGAAGTAATTTTTTTTTTTTTTTTACGTTGGAGAAAAAACTACCCGAACAAACTTTTGATTTATATGTATTTCTATACATTAAAAGTATACCAATGAAGAGGTCTCAAGTTCTCCNATTTCATTTTGATATTGGCCGCCATTTTGAAGTTATAAATTTTTGAATTTTTAAACTTAGACGGTTAATAATACCGAAAGTATAAATAGATTTTTAATATACAGGGTGTTACCGACCTAAACCGAATTTTTTTTTTGGGTGAAACTAGATCCAAAATGGAGCAAAACGTCACCAATCTCACGTTTTTATCTTAATCCGCTGACGAGATATGATTTTTGAAAGATTTTTGCAAATAAAACCGTAATTTCTCCTCTTCAAGTCCATTATTTATAACTTTTGACCATATTTTCGACATCAGAATAAAATTTCCTATAAAACTAGAGCATGTTTATTTTTTGTAATCATTAACTTAACATAGAAAAAACCGTTCAAAAGTTATAAAAAATAAAATTTCTGAAATTCTTTGAACGCTTACTATTTTCCTAGAAAAACTCTTGAAGACTGTCAAATCTAACAAAAACTTCCTAATTTAATACTCTTTCGAACGGTATAAATAACATTGCGATTTCTTAAAAACAGGGAAATAATGTGAAAACAGGATTATAATCCACGTTCGCCAACCTAATTATTTTGAAAATAGAAGAGAATGAATAGCAAACGTAGAGCATTTGTTAAAATCAGGTTGGCAACACTGCTTTTAATTTCCCACCTGTATTGCGAGTCATTCTACGATGCTTTGTTTACTTTTGTTGAACTTTATCTTTTTTATTACTTTGAAAGTGATAGTCGATTGCTTTAAATAATTAATATTGTTTTATATCTGTAATTAATTCGTTTAATAAAGAAAGACAATGTTTTATTTGTTGAATAAATCTTATATAGCACTTTTTCTGGAGATAAAATTGTGTATGTACCTCGAGAATAATGCATTATTATTCCCTTGTTGTAATTATCTCCATCGGCTACGTCTCGGGAGCTAATTGATATTAATCCCTCGGCTTCGCCTCGGGATTTAGTTGCCTTGATTCATTCGGCTTTGCCTCAGGAATCAACTCTGTCACATGGGAAATAATGTCTTACATTATTCCCTAGGTGCATAAATAACTATTATATATATCACATATATCAGACATATATCACAGTCAGTCATTATATATATGTCATCCTCTTATGTTTAGTTTTGTATTAATATTAAATCACTTGAACTTTGTATGTTGTGCAAAAAATAAAGTGTTCGAAAAGTAATCCACTGCATAATCATTAAATAGATAATTAACTAAGAAGTTAATAATATAAGAATATTATTAAATTAAAACTTTAAAGAAATTTAATTAGAAAATGTTTGAGAAGCAATCAATATTATTCAATCAGTTTCTGTTTCCTTAATTTATTTCACATTACCGGTGTGGTGCTGTGTTGATTAAATCAAAACCACCCCTACTTCTGCCTCTTACCAACTCTGATGTTAATTGATTGGAAGGAAGTAAAGTGTCCAGAGGTTTCATGCAAATTTGATCTATCAAATATCCAAACTCCAATAAGGGGTTCCGTGGTTACCTGTACTTCCCTTTCTAATAAAATTGTTTAGTTGATTTTACCCTCTTTAATTTTATTTGAAAATCAATTAAATAAATTCAATTAGCATTCCTTCGCAGTATCCGATTTCAAAAGAAACTAAATAGTAGTGAGCCCAAATTAAATATTGCTTAGAAATAAGTGTGCCCTTACAAGGAATTGAAATAGATTCAAATCAAATGAGACCATTTGTCTAATCATAGTACTCAAGGTAATTATGTGCCACACTTATTATCAGATTATTTTTGCTTATCAATAAAATTTATTTTTATTTAGTATCTTCTATCATTATTCTTTAACTTCTTGTTTAATTTCTTGTTTTAGTGAATTTTCGAAAAAAAAATAAGCTATTGCAATGGCTTCAATATTTTTGTTATGTAAATTTTTGAAAACTTTTTCCAATGGAAATCCGTTTTAGGCCCCTTTCACACGGCGCGGATCCTGCCCGCAGCTAGATGTGGACGCGGTTCCGGATTAAGTATACGACCTTAGTAAAAACACAGATCCTTTCACAAAGCGGGGATGCGGGCCCGGACCCTCAGAGACCTTAGGCCATTCTGAATCGATTCCTAAATTTTAACACTTTATTATGTATACATGTATGTATATATGTGTCACTCCAGACGATATCTCCCCTTAGGATGCACTTAAAAATTTCAAAAAAAAAAAAATTTAAATGTCAATAATATCAAAAGAAAGGATGAGTTTGTTGGCCAGAATTTTTAGGGTCAAAAATATCATCAAATTGTGTTTTTTCCATTTTACCCCTCTTTTATATGAAAATAATATGACAAAAATGTACATAACAACAATTACTGTACTCTTAAAGAGCTTTCTAACGATGTACATCTTGAAGGGTAAATACTATTTTGACTTATGTACCCCGTACCCGTGTGTACCCGAACATTTTTTTTTTTTTCACCCATCCAAATTCTAAACCAAAATTTTTCTATATTATCATAAGCCAATAATATACGCAGATTTCTTTGAAAATTTACATAATATTAAGTCATGGTGCATGACTGGACTTTTTTATTATACCTTATTTATCCCCGCCACAGTCTTATAATAAAATGTAAAACAATTTGTCTTTTTTTACACACAACTTGACAGCATAGACTGAATTGGGTACAGGTGCGTGTGTATGATACAGCCGTGTGAGCGTGAGAATGAAGTTGACTTCATTCTCTTATGTAGACTCGATGTGTGTGTTGAGTGCTACAAGAGACTTCGACTCTGCTGATGGTGGCGTTTAGCCGAAACCGGTCCAGTGATCTCCAGATCAAGCAAGTATCGACGGTAGGGATATCCTCATTTGATAACTTACAAACTTGCGGTAGCAACTTACAATTTTATATATATGTCTAATCTACGCCTCAAGAGTTTTCAAGAGATTCAAAAATAAATTAAACCCGTTAGGGGCCTCTCGGAACTTTTCCTTATCAATTAATAACAAAATGTTGGCAGATATTTAGTTGGATTATAGGGAAATTATTTATCTTAAAGAGAGGTATTTACCTCAATCAGCGAAATAGTTCTGAAATAATTTAGCGTTAAAGTTTATATAAGTTCTAAAGTCGATATTTTCTAAGTGGCGGGAGATATCAAAACGAAATTCAGCGGAAAACATTTGTCTTATAAAGATGTAAAATTGGTAAAATATTGCACTTTCTGAAAATATTTCAATTTTTGACTTAGGAAAATTGGTTAGTGACTTTTACACAAAACTATGATTTTTAGCGTTTGGTACAACTACATGAAAGTACTGATTTTTGTATCAAGTTTCAAATCTAAAGCTTTTAACCCTTAAATGCATGAATCCAACAATATATGCATTCATTTGAATATGTATTCTTTGTATTTTAAATGTATTCATGTGTTACTGCAGTTCAAAAATAGTCTAAAACTAACCATTTTTTCTTACTAGGCAACTGCTATAGTTATTTCAGCTCAATTAAGTCTATGTACAACATAGTTTAGTAACTGTATTGATAATTTCCTTGTCATATAAATATAACTTGACAAAAATACTGTAATGAGTCAAAAATTATAAAATACATACTTCCTTGCAAGTCGACTACAGCATAAGATAAGTAACTTCACATTAAATAACTAGTTTATAGGAGAACATGAAACTATGACGATAAAAAACTGTAAAACAAGAAAAAACTCAATCTTCTTTTTCAATTATCTTGAGTCGACAAATACACGATGAGTTCAATTGGCATCATAACTGCTAAATTTTCTGGTACCTGTTACACATTATGAGTTCAATTGGACTCATCCATTTTTTCTCACTAAATAACCTCATATGCAATATTTTTCTTAAATAATACCGTTAAATGGAATTAGACATCCTAGTTTATAGCCATGAATTATATCAACTCAGTAGACACAATATAACTAATATTTTTTTCACTTTGAAAATGTCCAAAATTCAAAATAATAAAAAACTCGACCTTGCTTGAAAAACAACTTACAAAATACTATAAATTGGAAGGTTGCAACCTTAAAAACATGATTTCCCTCTAAAGCAGTGTTGCCAGAAACAGTAGAAAAATAAAAAAAAAATCACAGGGAAGTACTTGCGTGCAAGTACTTTTTAGGGTTTTGTAGATGATTAAGCATACCATTATGTACTTATTATTTCTTGTCTTGGATCTCAAGAGTCCCGGGTTCGATCCCCCAGGATTGTGACCCCACAATGTTTTTTATCAGTAATAAACCAATAAGGAATGCAAAATTTAAAAAAGCAAATACATATTTGTGTCCTACTCTTCAGCAGCTTTCATTTGATACCCAACTCAAAATTTTAAAAAAATAAAATTTTGGGCGCACTTCACTATTTCGCGCCCAAAATTGACAATTTTTAAAAATTTGGGATCAACTCCCGGAATTTTCATCGCCCAACAATAAGGCATTAGCATGAATTATTTCGAAATTTTAGCACCAGCCAATCTATAGTGGTTGGGGGGGGGGAAATTTTTTTTGGGTATATTTTGATTTTTTTCCCCTATAAGGAATGCAAAATTTAAAAAAGCATATATATATTTGTGTTCTACTCTTCAGCAGCTTTCATTTGATACCCCACTCAAAAATTAAAAAAAATGTAAATTTTTGAGTTTACCACATTTTTTTGAATTGCGCATGCGCAAATCTAATTATGGACTTCTGTATATTTTTCCTCTGGTTGGGTCAAAAAGTTGCACCAGGGTTCCAAATTTCAGCACTTTCGCTTGAACGGTTCGGGCCCTATGAACCAAAGAGCGACGGACAGACGGACACATCACCCTCGGCATAAAGGTTTTGAGAAGTATCTACAAAACCCTAAAAAGCCTTTCTTCCAAAGAGCTCCAAAGTTGATGAGTCCAATTGGCATCACCATGCATTTAAGGGATAAAGCAGTGGGAGTAATTCGTGACACAGACGGACAAACACAGACATACGCACAAACAGACCAACAGACATCCGCCTAAAAAATCACTCAAATGATCTTAAAAGCACACAAAACAGATAATTGTTCTGAAATCTTGTTGCGAATTTTTTGGAAAATGAAAAAACAAAAAAGTAAAAGGTAAAACCAGTCAAATTAGTTCAGAATTAATTATGATAAATAAATAAATTAAATGAAAAAGTAAATAGTGGTATATTACAGACGGACACATACAATTTATGTCTGATTTCTTGTAATTTTATCAAATAAATAAATATATACATACAAGAAAAAAAAATAAGGTTTGATACGGTTTTCGGAATGTATAAAATGAAAAAGCATCCAAAAAAATTAGAAATTTCGATTGATGTACAGACAAAACAATGTTATGGATAATATATAAAATACCTGATACGTAGTCTATTCTATTGTCAATTATATAGAATAGCCTAATGTAAATCAAGAAGGGTAATTAATATCGACTAATTAACTATAGCTATTAAATGTTAGGGAACTTTTATAAGAATATCGGCAGAGAGGGTGTATTAACAGAATTTCCTCAGAAATATACAAAATAAAAATTTAAAAACTACTATTAATGAAACTATATTAATGAAACTACAAAATGTAAAACTAAAAGAGCCCAAAAGATCAAACACTGCTTTCATCTTTCACATGGATAAATCTGTCAAAGATGAAAATTTACTCAACTGAAAATCATTTTCCCTTTATGGCAATGTTTCATTTTCTTCATTCGAGGACAATATTTCTTTGAGATTAAAAACCTTTATTAGTTATGTCTACCTTCCTGTTAATTTCCAATCGTTTATTTTTATATATCAAAGGGACCTTGATTATAGAACTATGTTCAAGAATATTGTTATTTTTTACGTTTTTGGTAGTATTTATACTACGGAACATTTAAATTTTAATTTAAATCAAATTTAAAAATTAGAGGCCCCTGGTTCAAATTCCGGCGCTGGAGTCTATTTTTCTCTGTATGTTTCCCGTAGTTAATAATAATTATAATTTGATTTAAATTAGAATATTGTTATACAAAATTATAGTTTTATAACTTGGGTTATCTAACATTATTTAAAAAAATATATATATATTTTTAATTAAATTCTTTTTTAAACTCTTAAATACAACTTTACTTGTCTGCATATCTTTTAACCTTAATTTTACCCCCTTAAACAAATATTTTTGCTGCACAGCACGCACACGAACCGTGTAATGTTGGTTTTCTTGAGTAAATCAAGGAATTTCCAGCGCGCAGGATTTTCGTGTGGAAGTGTACACATGGTGTATTTTGTAGGTTGTCATATTATATTGTTTTAGTTTCATGACATCATTCATCACAGATGAAACAGGGGCATACTACAGCGCACACTACACAAATAGTAATTGACTATATGTGATAATTTTGTCTAATAAATATTTTGGATGCAAAGCAACTTCATAACACATACAAATTTTTATTGGTGTGGCTAGCTTAAAAGAGTGTAGAAGAACGAAAAGTCTCCGGCTTCATAAGATGTTAAAAGAAATCTGTTCATCTGTTCCAGACATTAGGGAACATTTTTAGTCGCGTTTCAGTCGCCTGCCGATCGGTCCGTCAGTCTATCGTTCTATATTTTTGCGGACCACCATATCTTCAAAATTAATTAATTAAAATGTTTCAAATATAATAAAATTCGGATTGTGGGTTATACCCCATTGTTGGTCCCTTATAAATTTCAACCGCCTGCCTGCACTCATTTAGTTAATATTGAATAAAAATAAGTGTGACTCGAAATAGATCGAATGCTAATATAGAGCACTATTTCTAGATTCATTATATCCTTTAAAAAATATATAACAATATTATACAGACATTATTTCTTTTCAGGAAGAAGGAAATAGACGCTTTGCAATTGCTGAGATAATATAGAGGTTTCGATAATCCCAGTTAGATGGGACAAGCATTGACACGGATAACCAATAAACTCGGATTATTGGAAATTTACGAAAAATTTGAATTTGAAATTCTACTTTTTAATCCATATTTCGTTGCTGCCCCCTTTTTAATTTTCAGTGATGATGGTTTGCTACAGAATATCAAGTATTGGTTGTTTGTCATATACTTTTCTAATTTATATGATGGATTTTACAGTAAGGTTTTTTACATGTACCTATCATATAATTAATTTAAATTCTGTGACCATAATAATAATAATTATTCATTTGATTGACGAGATTACGAAGTGTAAAAAAAAAAAAAAAAAAAAAAAAAAAAAAAAAAAAAAAAAAAAAAANNAAGTAACCAAATTAAATATATTGATAGTATGAACCTTATATATATTTTTTCTTTCTTAATTGTTTTAACACCAAATTTATACTGAATTTATATATTAATAGGTGTGCAATGCAGTTGTGTGCAAACAATATTGAGCTGAGCCTGCATTCTAATCTTAAAAAAAAATAGACATTTTTATTAATAAACAGCTGAAATCAGATCAAAAGTAGTTTTTTTTTTTTTTTTTTTTTTTTTTAATTATTTTCAATTAAATAGCATTTCCCCCCTGTTTTTCTATTCTACCCCCTTCACAAATGAGAATATGACAAAAGTGAACATAACAACAATAACTGCACTCTTAAGGAGCTTTCCAACGACATGCATCATAAAGGGCATATTAAACTATTTTAACTTTTGTACCCCATACCTCGCACCCCTGTGTACTAATTTGGACCATTTCAGATTTACCTTCCTGTGGTTGGTCACTATGACCGTGCCAAATTTTGTGCGAATCGGTTCAGCCGTTCAGGAGGAGTATATGTCCAACCAAATGCAAAGTGTTGTATTAATAAGAGCATCACTTCGCTCAGCTCAATTAATTCTAACAAGTCAATTCTATGTTAGATAAATGTATTGAATTTATATGTAAAAGATCTTGGGTCTAATCTAAAATTAAAAATTTCAGGTTCGAAAATGTCCTATTGGGGGACGAAATATGACAAAAAACTTTGTCTTTTTTTTAACACTTCTAAAGACTCGATTATCAGAAATCATTGCTTTTTAATGATTTATTGAAAAATAATACATCTATATTTTATTTTCATTAGTTTTTCAAAAAATGTATTATTAATATCCTAATTATTAATATTCTATTCTGTTTCCAATCACCAACTGACGCAACTCCCGTGGAACTGTGTTCAGTGACACAACTTTATTTATACGCAACGAAGCATCTATAATTTCACAGCTAAAGGGAGTGCGGTATGTTTTAGGGGCACTTCTTTAGATATTTACTCCCCTTATAAAAAACAGAGGGGAGTAACAATCTAAAGAAGGTGTCGGGATGTTCTTCTTTAGACTGTTACTCCCCTTATTAAAAGAGAAGAAGGATATTCCTTTGTCCCAAAGTACATTAGACTAAACCTCCCATTTTCACTATAGTTATTTAGTCAAAGTTATTTTTATTCTGAAAACAACCTAGGGGAGTAACCATCTAAAGAAGTACCTGTTTTCCTTTACTAATTATAAAATTGTTACTGAGGAAGAAGAAGTAAATTAATAGGCTTCCCTGATTTTGAATGAAAACACAGCAGCTCAGCCACGAAAGGAATTCTGTGAAGTAATACGGATCCATCTATATACTAACAAACTATCCTTTCCTAATTGTATTTAACTCAGGGAAGCCGCTCCCTATCTTTATTTCTATGAACTCTCTCTCTTCACTCGGATTGGACATCGTAAACTCGGATTATTGGAATTCGGACTATCGAGACTCTACTGTAATAGCATATTACGTTGGAATTGTTTGAGCAAAAAACTCATACAACAGTAGTTCTGCTAAATAATTACTACAGACTTGCTAACTGCACGATTTACTTGCAGAAAGTATATAGCGCGTGAAAATAATCACAATCTGAGCTTGTTATAATACACATTTACATTTTTATGAAAGGAGTTTTCAGCCTATATAAAGCTGTCACCAGTGCTACATAATTGCGGAAGAATATGAGTTGCATTAGTAAACGATTTACAATTTAGTGAAAAGTAAGCCTAAATTATGTCGCTTGTCTTAATTGTCTAACCTCAGACTTTCAATTAAAAATAACTAAATTCTATAAATTTCTGGTGAAACAATGAAATAAAATTAGATATGATCAAATTAATGAATCCGAACGTAATAAAAGTAAATTACAATAAAATAATTTTAGTATTTTTCTTTCCTAAGGAAACATTTACAACCTTTGCATAAATATCATTTAATATTTACATCCATATCTTTAATAATAATATAAGATTTTATTGTTATAATCTTTGCTTAGAACTTAAATCACGAATTCAACCGCATTTAAGTGCTCACTAAGCATATATATTTAGTTATATGATATATAAAACTAAATAAAGGATAGACCAACAATCTTTAGATTGTTACCCTTTTATTAATCGTAAAACCTATTTTTATATTTATTTATTACTACGTTTTTATTAACTTGGTTTCTTGTTTGTATGTTTGTTTGTATGTCCGGTACAAATTTTGCAATCGAATTTTAATTAACATCCCGAGTAGCTAGACATTTGAAACTTTCAGAACAGCTCAGAACACGATGACAATGCATTATTTTAATGCTTTTAGTAATTTTTCAGCAGAATTTAATTCGTTTTCAGCAAATTTGCTGCATGGAAAGTTAGTTCGGAAAAAATCCGCATGTTATTTTATTTGTTTTGTCATATCCCCAATATTTACAATCCTTCATTTTGACAGATTTCAAAATTAAGATTTTTTTCGAGAGGTAAACATTGAATGACAGCAATAAAGAATAAGTAAACCAATTAAATAAAAAATGAATTAATTGAATTAAAAAACGTAGTATATAAAAAGTTCTTTTTATCTTGTAATTATTTGTTTATTTTAGGTGCAGAACTACATGGTTATTAGCACCTATACAAGAGTTATACATACAAAATGGTAGTCTTTAAAATATGATAATTACAACCATACTGATAATATACATATAATATATTGTTAACAAAAATACGAGAAATAAACCAAGAAAAAAGAAAATAAAATGAACTTTTAGCTCCTGTTTTAAAAAAGTTCAATATAAAAAAATAAATATTTGTGCTCAAAGAGATCGATTTTAAATACACTATACAGGTTATATAGTGTAAAACTATCATAAATAATTGTTCAATTTATAACAATATCTTTCTAATTAAAGTTATCTTCTCTAAAAATATTCAAGACAGAGGGGTTTATGCTATCTAAATTATTCGTAAAATATTCTTAAATACCTTCATTAGCAAGTTATTAAGTTTAAAAAATGTAAAACGTTACTTTTTCTTGTAAAAACCACATACTGAATTAGTTAACGTTGAAGGCTATTTCTGCTTAAACAATGAAAAATATACAAAAATGAAATAAACATGTGGCAGACAAATCAATAAGCGCAGATATGAATTAATGTGAGACTAACATCCAAACCAAATTTTATTAAAATTGATCGAGTAGTTTTTAAGATATAATGTCATATATGATACAAAAATTTTAAGTGATAGACCATAAACATATATTCAATATCGAATGAACAGAAGCGAAAGCAATGATTGAAGATGGGACCCACACATGGATTAATAATAATTACCTAGTCTTTAAATTTCATCATAATCGGATGTGGTTTTTAAGTTATGGTTGTTTGAATAAATGTTACACGACTGACATACGCAAGATCAAAAATGTTCCAGGATGTCAGAAACGAATTTTTTAGTTCATCAGCTACCAAAATTGTTTAAAAACCCATTTTACATAAAATAATACGTACCTGTATAACAATTATTATATTTTATTTTTATAAACGTAATCCTAATCGCATGAATTCTAGTATAACTTTTATAAAATTTTGGTATGTGTTTAATTTAATCAACTATTAATGAATTGACTAACGAATTGTATATAATTTGGGGAGTAGTTTGGCAGGTGGAGGTGCCCTCTTTTCATAATGATGTATAGCCTCTCATTTTGCAGGTCATAACTTACCCTGGAAAACCCAGGGGCAAGTTTACGTAACCCTAATTTGAGACCAAATATAATTTAAAACAAAGTTGAGGTGATTAATGCTCTCAAACAAAGTTGGCTGTCCATTCCAGAGGGGATATCACCCGGACTAAACTACCCAAACAATAAAACATAGACATAAAAAAAAACTCTGTAAAACCAAACAAAACTAGTATTAAATATTCAACATGGTGGCTCATCTACTCTAAACACGATGCTCAACTCATAAATCCCCGGGAAAAGAACAACTTTAATAATTAACTAACACTGTGCGGTTTTACGCTGACGCTTTAACACTTTAACTCAACTGTGAGAAAACACTCAATTTTTCAAACTTCATTCCGTTAAGCTTTGCAGTTTTAATCGTTGGCATTTTGAGGCATATTTTTTTAATAAACAGGTTTATCGAAGAACAAAGTAGTTTAAAGAATTCATATGCGCTTTTCATATTAATAGCGGCCTTTAAAGCATGCGTAAAGCGTGCGTCTCGGTGGACGTGTAGGGGAGAGCGGGGTTGATTGGGACAGTGGGATGAATTGGGCACTGCTGTTTTTGGTTGAAAAGAATGTAAGATTAGCAAACCTGGTGGACCAGTTAGTAGCCCTTCAGTTGCTATTCAATCCCTTAAGTGGTCTGATGTGTTGATGATTACCATTAATTTTTTAATAAATAAATTCGATTTGGAGGCAAGCTGATGCAAAACTTGACACCCACGTCGGAAGCCTTCCAGTCCCTCTGCAATATTCTTCGGAATCTATACTATTTTTACCTTGTAATGGATTTATTTATGATTACAAATCACAAATCACATTGGTTGCTTACTGTGAAACAATGGGTTCCAATGTAGTTTATGTTGTTTAAAAAAAATGGCGTCGAGGGATGAGTTGGATAGTTAGTACAATTCATCCACCACTGTCCCACTCATCCCCCATATCACGAGACACGAACCCGAATCACCCTTTAGGCATCTAATCTCAGAAATTATTTCTATTTTGGGCTCGAAAAAAAAATTTTGTCCGACCAGATCCAAACGGGGCTCATTTTGTCGGGCTTAAAGTAGCGAACGCGAAACACCCATCAGACCTCATATTTCGGTCGTAAATCGGGCGCAATGGTCGTTAAAGTGCCATTTGTAGGTTAGGGAAAAAGGAGGTAAAAATGTATGCCAACCGCGCCCAATCAAAGTTTATTTGTCGGCCGTAGAGAGACGAACCCGAATCACCCTTTAGGCATCTAATCTCGGAAATATTTTTCGAACCCTAAAAAACATCAAGGCTATAGCCAAAGTTCTTTTTTGGGCTCGAAAAAAAAATTTGTCCGAATTTTTTTCGAACCCTAAAAAACATCAAGGCTATAGCCTTAGTTCTTTTTTGGGCTCGAAAAAATTTTTTGTCCGACCGGATCGAAACACGGCTCATTTTGTCGGGCTTGAAATGGCGAATGCGAAACTCCCATCAGACGTCATATTTCGGTCGTAAATCGGGCGCAATCGTCGTTAAAGTGCCACTTATGGGGCAGGGAAAAAGAGGGTGAAAAGATCTGCCCACCGCGACCAATCAAAGTGTGTTTTGTCGGCCGTAGAGAGACGAATCCGAATCGGCCTTTAGGCATCTAATCTCAGAAATATTTTTTCGAACCCAAAAAAACTTCAAGGCTATAGCCTTAAGGCCGAAATACACGGCGACACTTAGAGCGAGAGAGTCTAGCGAGAGCGGTGTCCGATCTGTCTACACGGAGAGCCAAAAATTGGCTAGATTAGTGTCCGGGAGTGCTCTCGGAGTGTGACCTTGAATAAAGTTCCTAGATCAGTGTCCGAACTGTCTGCACGGTGTCCCGTTTGTTTAATAATCTACGTCTCCTCCGTCGTCCACACGCGTTGCACGGCTGAGGTATTGATCATGCTTGCTCTAGAAAAGGTATCACCTAGCTAAACTAGCCTAGACCGAGTGCGAGAGCAAATTGACATGATAATGATAGGTGTCTTGTCTACGCAAGGAAAACAAACACTGAGAGCGCAACTAGCTAGACCGGAGTGGGTAGGAGTGGGGGTGGTCTAGCGTCCACTCTCGGCGGTGTCTCCACTGTGACACTCAATCTAGACACCCAATCTACCAACAAAAGTGTCGCTGTGTATTTCGGCCTTTAGTTCTTTTTTGGGTTCGAAAAAATAATTTGTCCGACCGGATCCAAACTGGGTTTATTTTATCGGGCTTAAAGTGGTGAACTCGAAACACCCATTAGACCTCATATTTCTGTCGTAAATCGTGCGCAATCGTCGTTAAAATGCCACTTGTAGGGTAGGGAAAAAGGGGGTAAAAAGATCTGCCCACCGCGTCCAATCAAAGTTTGTTTTTTCGGCCGCAGAGAGACGAACCCAAATCACACTTTAGGCATCTAATCTCGGAATTTTTTTTTCGAACCCAAAAAAACATTAAGGCCTTAGTTCTTTTTTGGGCTCGAAAAAAATTTTTGTCCGACCGGATTGAAACACGGCTCATTTTGTCGGGCTTGAAATGGCGAATGCGAAACTCCCATCAGACGTCATATTTTTTCGGACCCAAAAAAACATCAAGGCTATAGCCTTAGTTTTTTTGGGGCTCGAAAAAAAAATTTGTCTGACCGGATCAAACAGGGCTTATTATGTCAGGCTTAAAGTGGCAAACGCGAAACACCCATTAGACCTCATATTTCAGTCGTAAATCGGGCGCAATCGTTGTTAAAGTACCACTTATAGGGTAGGGAAAAAGGGGGTAAAAAGGTCTGCCCACCGCGTCCAGTCAAAGTTTGTTTTGTTAGCCGGTAAAGGCGAACCAGAATCACCCTTTAGGCATCTAATCTTGGATTTTTTTTTCAAACCCAAAAAAACATCAAGGCTATAGCCTTAGTTTTTTTGGGGCTCGAAAAAAAAAATTTGTCCGACCGGATCGAAACAGTGCTCATTTTGTCGGGCCTGAAGTGGCGAACGCGAAACACCCTTCAGACCTCATATTTTGGTCGTAAATCGGGCGCAATCGTCGTTAAAAAGCCACTTGTAGGGTAGGGAAAAAGGGGCTAAAAAGGTCTGCCCACCGTGTCCAATAAAAGTTTGTTTTGTCGGCCATAGAGAGGCGAACCGGAATCACCCTTTAGGCATCTAATCTTGGAAATTTTTTTTAAACCCTATAAACATCAAGGCTATATATATAGCCTTAGTTTTTTTTTTGGGCTCGAAATAAAATTTTGTCAGACCGGACCAAAACGGGGCTCATTTTGTCGGGCCTGAAGTGGCGAACGCCAAACACCCACCAGACCTCATATTTCGGTCGTATATCGGGCGCAATTGTCTTAAAGTGCCACTTGTAAGGTAGGGAAAAAGAGGGTGAATAGGTGTATGTGCGGTAAATTGCAAATAGAGTGCGGGACTCTCAGAGAAGTAGACTGTAGGATGTGTGAGTAAGAAAAGTTACTTACCAATTTTGGTGACGGTTGAAAAGTGGAAGAGTAGCTAGATAGAAGATAGGTAGAATAATATATATGTAAGATACAGATATAATGAAAAGATAGGTGAGTAGGTGTATATGTGTATAAATGTGTTTGTATGTGCGTGTAACTCATAAAATGGAAGATAAGATATTATTTAAAAATAAGCGAGAGTGCGAAAAGGTGCGGATGTTGACGAGCGAAAGAAACACTTCCGTACGGAGGCTAATACAAGACCAGACTGTATCTAAAATACATAAAGGCAAGGAACTTTGAGACTCCCCACTCTGGACAATCAAAACAAAGGAAAAAATTATCAAATAAAAAGATAAACACAAACAATAGGTCTGCCCACCGCGACCAATTAAAGATTGTTTTTCGGCCGTAGAAAGACGAACCCGAATCACCCTTTAGGCATCTAATCTCGGAACTTTTTTTTGAACCCAATAAAACATCAAGGCAATAGCCTTAGTTCTTCATTAAGCTCGAAAAAAAAGTTTGTCAGACCGGACCAAACCGGGGCTCATTTTTTCGTGCATTTACTGGCGAACGCGAAACACCCATCAGACCTCATATTTCGATCGTATATCGGGCGCAATCGTCGTTAAAGTGCCACTTGTAGGGTAGGGAAAAATGGTTTAAAAAGGTCTGCCCACCGTGTCCAATCAAAGTTTCTTTTGTCGGCCGTAGAGAGACGAACCAGAATCACCCTTCAGGCATCTAATCTTGAATTTTTTTTTCAAACCCTAAAAACATCAAGGCTATATATAGCCTTAGTTTTTTTTGGGCTCGAAATACAATTTTGTCAGACCGGACCAAAACGGGGCTCATGTTGTCGTGATAAAGTGACAAACGCGAAACATCCACCAGACCTCATATCCGGTCGTATATCGGGCGCAATCGACGTTAAAGTGCCACTTGTAGGGTAGGGAAAAAGGGGGTAAAAAGGTCTGTCCACCGTGTCCAGTCAAAGTTTGTTTTGTCAGCCGTAGAAAGGCGAACCGGATTCACCCTTTAGGCATCTAATCTCGGAAATATTTTTTCGAACCCAAAAAAACATCAAGGCTATATAGCCTTAGTTTTTTTTGGGCTCGAATTAAAAGTTTGACAGACCGGACCAAAACGGGGCTCATTTTTTCGTGCTTAAAGTAGCGAACGCGCAACACCCATCAGACCTCATATTTCGGTCGTAAATCGGGCGCAATTGTCGTTAAAGTGCCACTTGTAGGGTAGGGAAAAAGGGGGTAAAAAGGTCTGCCCACCGTGTCCAATCAAAGTTTTTTTTGTCGGCCGTAGAGAGACGAACCAGAATCACCCTTCAGGCATCTAATCTTGAATTTTTTTTTCAAACCCTAAAAACATCAAGGCTATATATAGCCTTAGTTTTTTTTGGGCTCGAAATACAATTTTGTCAGACCGGACCAAAACGGGGCTCATGTTGTCGTGCTTAAAGTAGCGAACGCGCAACACCCATCAGACCTCATATTTCGGTCGTAAATCGGGCGCAATTGTCGTTAAAGTGCCACTTGTAGGGTAGGGAAAAAGGGGGTAAAAAGGTCTGCCCACCGTGTCCAATCAAAGTTTGTTTTTCGGCCGTAGAGAAACGAACCCGAATCACTCTTGAGGCATCTAATCTTGGGATTTTTTTTTCGAAGCCAAAAAAAACATCAAGGCTATAGCCTTAGTTCTTTTTTGGGCTTGAAAAAATAATTTGTCCGATTAGATCTAAACGGGGCTCATTATGTCGGGCTTGAAGTGGCGAACGCGAAACACCCATCAGATCTCACATACATCTTACTTATTTCTTCTTTTGGTTGCCTACTTTCTTACTTATTTAGTATTTCTTCTATTTAAGTACTCAAATCAATTGTTTTCATGAATTTCAGTTGCAAAATCAGGAGTTTTGGTGTTTGTCTAAAGTTTCCCATCCATGTGTCCAATGTATCCCATCCATTGGGATACATTGGACAAAGTGAAGGTTTTGGGAAAGCATAAAAAATAATATGATATTTTTTTCAAGTCGCTATAAATCTGGAATGTGTTAGTTAGGATCTCTATGTATGATAATAATACAAAAGCGAAAAAGTTCATGCAAAACTGTGGCTATTACGTCATACTATACTTTCATTGATGTATTATAATTTCTTTTGCATTATTATTTGTAATAAACTGGACTTTCATTATATCGGTCAACCCTTAGATCCCATCACTCCGTAACAATGAATAAACTGGACTTTCATTATATCGGTCAACCCTTAGATCCCATCACTCCGTAACAATGAGGATTGACTGCTGGGGCTATAGCTGAGAAATTACATCGATAATTTGAACAGGTATCAAGAATTTCTGAATAAAACACTATTACAGGATCCACCCCTTAACATCTTTACTTTACCTACTTTCTGCAGCGCTAAAGCCCGAGAGGGGGAGGGGCTTTAGATTCCACTGCCTCTACATCATATCTCCATTAACACCCCCCCCCCCCCGTGTTATTTCCCGTAACATGTACTCGATGTTAAATTAGTGTCAAACATATTTCATCTTTCTATAGGAGTTGCAAAGGATATGACGGAATTTAAAGTAAGTTTAAACACTATCAGAGAACACTATCATCTACTTCGATTCCACTTAATCCCATAAAAACAAAAAAATTAATACTTTTTATAAAATTTAGTGAATTAAAGATATCGAACTGAACAGCTCCAGATTCAATTAAATTGTTTAATATCCTTTAAGTGTCTTTGTGGCTATCTGGAAAATAGAATTACTTATGTCACCATAGCTTTATAGCTGTGGTCATGCCAGAAAAAAGAAACACGTGAGAAGGGTTTAAATGACCTAGGAGGTCATGGCCAAGGAGGTGTTGTGTGTCGTGTTCAAGGCCGCTGTTGAAGGGAAAAATTTTGTTATTTCACAATCACAATACTAATTGAAGGTTTTCATTGAAAGAACAATTTCCCCCTTGGAATGACCTTAAAGGTCATGCTCAAGGACATAGACAAGGTCATAGTTTACGTAACATTTCCTGGTCCTTACAAATCTACAATAAAAAATGGGGGTTCCCATTTAAAATAACAAAGTTAACCTTGAAATGACCTTGAAGGGCAAGGTTAAGGTAAAATCTAAGGTCACTATTGAAAAGCTAAGGAAAAATCATGAAACTTTTGTGTTAAACTTTTTTTTAAAAAAAAATGCATTTCTGAAGCCGTTTCAGGGGTTTCCATACTTTTGTATCTAACATAATTTTTTCTACGAACTTCTCTTTCAAGAGTACCCCTGAGATCTTTTTTTTAAATTATTATTTCCTATTCCCAGAGCCCTCCTTTTTCATCAATTTTCAGGAATTGCGTTTGTACGTATGTGGAAGAGGAACTAAAAGGCAAAGAAGGTTAAAAATATATGGGAACAACAATAGTCTAATTATGACCTTCAATCCAAATTTGATTAAAATCGGACGAATTGTTTTTAAGATAAGGTGAGTTCGCCAAAATTCGAAAGAAAGACTGGCATAAGACCAAAAATGCTCCCAGAGGTCTGAAACGTATTTTCGTCGCAAATGTTTTGAAATCAGAGACAAAAAAATCGTGCTTTAACACGTTTACATAGCTTCCCGTACCTTCTACCTTTAAAAAGCTCGGAAGCAAAATGACGCAACAACAAGCATCAATTATTACCTAACCAAAGAGATAGATGATGAATTTACCTCATTGTCTTTGTCGCCATCTTTAATGTGCTCCGCGATAAAACGAACACCCTGAAACGCTTTCAACATCTCGGGAGACAAGTTCCTAGGAATTACGTTGTCATTGTCAACCACTGTAACAAACAGAAATATGTACCAAATTTAGTTAAAAATTAAAATACTAATAATATATAAATGTGCAGTAGCTAACTTTAGTTCAAACAGAGAATGTATTTTAAAGTAATATAACTAGAAAATTAAATTATTTGCTAACGTAAATTCGAGATAAAATATTTTTTAAATAAAGTAAATTTACATTTAAATAATATACTTATATTTAAAAAAATATAAAAGGGGGTGATGAGGTTTAACTATATTTACAGCAGTATAGTTCATGATCCATAGTACATACAAAAATCAACACCATGAACATGGGTTGCATAGTACATTGGTACTATGCATCTTTCTATCTCACTAACTAACCTTCGCCGGATTATTTATTAAGACATTTTAATTTGACATCCCTGCTAATCACTGCATGCACATGTAGGAGCTTACAATAAATATAAAGTTATAAAACATCATCTACTTCATTTCAACATTTACGGCAACATTTTTCACCAATAATGGCCGGGCTACTTCGCAATTCTTGGAATTTGATAGAAAGACTGGATAGTTGATGTTATCGCCCGGAAATTCTTACATTAACAATTATTGTTTCTTGAATAAACAATTTCTCGTCTTACTTGGAAATATAGATAAGATTTATCTTTTTTTTTAAATTTATTATAATTTTTCATAATAAATACATAAATACATACACTACACGTGCATTGCACCCTGTGCCATTTGGGCGCGTTGTAAATGCAGTTCGCTCTATGACGAGCTAAAATTCGGTGTTCAAACTTTGATCTTTTAGTGTACAGTACAGTACACGACCAGTTGTACCGAGAGTTGACAGTACCTCACAATAACAGCACCTCTCAGTACACAGTTGACCAATGTAGTAACGAAATATAAAGCTTTTGCAGTTTTGTTGATTGGATCGATACATGGAGATAGCAAGGAGGCAAGTACGGACTACAAATTGGTTGGAGAAGAAAGATAACCTCACACTTATTCGCCGCAAACAATGGTGATTTCTATAAGTGTCAAAACATCGGTTTAAAATGAGACAAGGGTTTAAGAAAACAATAAAAAGCCCTGAGGGCGTAGGTTATTTTAACCCAAGATGGAAGGTTTAAAGGCAGATAAATTTCCCCAAGGTGTGAGTCAAGGTATCTCATTCGTACCACTTCTGTAAACAACGGCATAAAATTAGGAACGTCCTAAAAAGATGTTGCACTGTCAGCACGTGGCGCGTGACTAGCCCACACACTGGCATGTTATGTAGGCACAGCGCTAGATATCATGGCGCTCCAAAAATCAAACTCGTATTGATTTGAAGCGCACCACTCATTGCAGTTCGTGCTATCTATGGAGACCTCCACACACTAGCACGTATCGTCTGTTTTTGGCATAGCATACTTGTACGCCATACAATGCACGTGTAGTGTATGAACCGCTTATGACTAAGTCTGTTTTAGAAGAGTCCATTATTGTGAGGTTCTACTATTCTGCCGGGCAATAAGAACATATTGCCGGAAATGTTTCAGGATTTTAAGCAATGCAGCCCAGTCATTATAGCCAACAAAATACATTACCGTCAAATGATACTTTATTACTGTTGAAATACTACTTCTACTTGCAGTATTTTCAAACAACTGTGTAAAGTAGAAGTCATCTAAAAATTTACATTGTCACTTTGTGTTTAATTATTAAAATAAATGTATTACCGTTCTAAAACCTACATTAATTACAAAGTCCCTAAAGATCAAAGAAATAAATGTAACAATTTTTATAAATCTAATTACGAAGAAGCGGACTTTTTTTTATCTAGCTGAAAGCTATCAAGCTTTTCGTTTCGGTTTAAAAACAATTTTCATTTAGAAGTACATAATTCTTATTGAATTTGTTTTTAGTCGGTGAGTTCAAAGACATAATAGCATCGCCCACAATTTTTGGATTATTTTGCAAGAAAAAAGAAAAACCGATTATAGAAGCAGGTGAACAATCTCGAGGGAAAAAAATATTTAAAAGCAATGTGCCAACGAAAGATTGGTCTTTTTTAAGGGGGAAAAAAACAAATATTCATTTTGATAGCAATTTTACATTAGAGGAGAGGTTAAATAAAAAAAATAAATAAAACAATTGCTTGTTTTTTCCTTTTCTTTTAACATCGCTTTAAAATGAAACAAGGGTTTAAGAAAACAATAAAAAGCCCTGAGGGCTGAGGGCGTAGGTTATTTTAACCCAAGATGGAAGGTTTAAAGGCAGATAAATTTCCCCAAGGTGTGAGTCAGGGTATCTCCTTTGTACCACTTCTGTTTTCTAACTTTACTTTAAAACCATCCTCCCGAAGTAAAGTTAATTAAACAGAGATTGTAACTAGATCTAACACAGTATTTTCACCTAAATGCGAGGCTTTCGGATTATTTTCACTTGAAGAAAAGGATTTTTACAATGCAAGCTAACATTAAAAACAAAGAAAAAATTATTTTTAGTAGGTCGTCGACATCGGAGAAAAAAATCCGGAGATTTAAGTATTTTAGAACAATCTCTTCTACCCAACTCTTCCGCAATTCTCTTCCCCTGTTTAAAATGCGGATGAAGAAGGAACATTCAAAGTATTAAAACTTTTTAACTGTCCAAACAGTAAAAAAAAGAGAAGTTTATAACGTAATGATTTAAGACCCAGACAAAAATACCCAAGGTGATAAAAATTACGGTTTGGACTAGAAAGAAAAGAAAACTTCATAAAACTGTAAAGAGTAAAATAATTTTACTTATTTTTGGGCCTTCTATTTTCAAATCACAGCAACTAAGTGTTCATTTTAATACCTAAGAGATAAAAGTTTTATTTTAATAATCGAATTTAAGGAACATCCAGGCTAAATTTCAAGGAAATCAAACAACGCGTTTGGTCGTAAAAAATACATTCACAGACTTCGAACTTTCTAATACAATATTTAAGAATTGTCACATTTTAAACGTGGTTTATTAAAACTTCAGCCCGTCTATCGTCAAAATATTGTACTGAAAATGAAAGACTGTCGACCTCCTATTAAACCCCACTGGCACGATATTTTTTAAGCGTCACATTTTTCATGTCGTTTTTTGCGTGACGGAACTTTCTTCTTTCCTATAGAGCTAAAACATATTAATGAATAGTATAAATTGTCTCTCCACCTAAACTGGGTAATTTGTTTATTTTAAATTACAAAGCAGCTTTCAGCCTTCATAAGGCCATCATCAGGGTCGGAATTAACTTTTCATGTATATATTGTAACGTTACTTCTTCCCCATTCCAGCGCTGATGATGACCTTATGAAGGCTGAAAGCTGTTTTGTAATTTAAAATAAACAAATTAGTCAGTTTACGCAGAGAGGCAATTTATATTATTCACCAAGATAACCTCCATAGACGCTCCCATATCTACAATAAAACATATTAACTTATTAAATAAATAATTTAAATATTTCTACTAGTTTGGAAGTTTTTCTATACATAAAGAATAAAAATGATGATTCCTAAGTCCTATAAGTGCTTAAAGTTGACCATGAAAAAAAAAAAATATATATATATGGTAGTTTCTGTAAATGTGACAAGCAAAGGCGGATTTCTTACAATTCTTTCTTCCTTTTAGGTGGCTTTTGTCCACAAGCATTATAGAGAAAAAAATAGCTATAATATAGCATTATAGAGATAATGTGAATCCATCTTGCCGTCCTAATAAGTTCAAGCTGTACTTTCCTCTTTCATTCATAGGCTCGCCATAAAAGTTAATAGGTTAGTTATTCAAATATTACTAAAAATCAACGTGGTCACCTGTCAAGGGACAAACTAACATCAACTTGATTTTTGGTCTACTAACTAATTCTGTACTCAGGATCATGAAAATCATACTGTCCACCATAATTG
>KZ651616.1:247694-260042 GCA_001010745.2 Gerris buenoi
ATAATAATAATAATAATAATAATAATAATGTATGGTGGAGAGGCCATATCCCACCCATTTTGGCGAAAAATGTGATGTTCATGATCCTTAGTACAAAATAAGTTAGTAGACCAAACATCAAGTTGTTGTTAGTTTGTCCTTTGATGCGTTAGTTATTAAAATTTAACTCCAAATCAAAGTGGTCATCCATTGATACTAAACGAATATTCAGAGCACTATAGATTGCAAAACGAAAAGTCTAATACCAATCAATCAGTCTATGGCCATCCAATCAATCAGTCTATGGCCATCCAATCAAATATAAAGAATAAAGGGGGGATGCAATCATAATTTGATTGGCAATCAATAAATATAGAAATAAATAGGATTGAAGAAAAAACATCAACATTTCTTACTAATAGGATGAGTACTTTTGAAGAGGTATAATAACAAAAGTTAATGATAACAAAAAGTTTAGTCACATAAGAAAGAGGTATCAACATGTTTTGTTATTTGTTGATAGCGCCCCACGTTTTTATTTTTAGTGACATGACCGATTACAGTATAATGCTGAGATCGTTCATAGAACTGTGACTGTTAAAAAAAACTATTTTCTTCTATTATATGCCAAATATTTAGTTTTAAAAATGCTAAAGTTAAAAAAGGTGGTTTTGTTTCTTATTAGGATCAAGGTCACCTTAGAAATCATTTTATGCTTTTGGTAGTTCATCTGTCCATCCGTCGCATCTCGGATCATATCTTACGACCTATAGTAGCTAGGGATTTTTGCAATTTAGTATACAACTTAACTTAAAATTTATTGCCCCTAAAACAGGAAAAATGTTGCGAACTCCACTTCCAACTTTCTTCCATCAGAGAGCAATTACGAACTGATCGCATTTTTTTAATTATTTGTAATTTTTGAGTCGGGATCATTTTGAAGTATTGAAATTTAGATCACTAATATATATATCGCGATTCCAAAATGGCGGCCATCATGCCTCCAAATTTCAAAATATTTCCCCCACCCCTGCTACCCCATAAGGACACTTCCTAAAATGAAGAGAAAAAAAAACATAAATGTACGTCACTGTGGGCCAATGATATTTCCGGGTGTTGATATTAAAAATTCAAAATTAGGTGCCCTTAGCTATTGTGAACCATTGTTTTTATGTAATTTTTGAGTAGGGTGTCATTTTAAAGGTATTGAAATGTAGAACACAAATATATACCTCGTTTNCGGCGTAAAACTGTTAACCTACGAGAAAAGTCATAAGGAATGAATTTGTAGTAAATACAATAGGCTTTCTTTTACATTCACTTACAACTCTGTACGTATAATAGTTAACGAGATATAACACTTTGAAAATTGGAAGAGTTTTCCAAAAAAAAAATGGAAAATTCAAGTATTGCTCTCGTTTCGGGGCGTATATCGGCATAAAAACTTTACCCTACAAGAAAAGTCATAAAAAAATTGGGTTGTAGTAAATTTAATTAGCTTTTATTCAAGCACAAAATGAAGTCTGTAGATATAGTTTTGTTGTAATTGTAAAAAAAAAAAAAAGAAATTAACCAAAACCACTTTTTTCCTAACTAATTCCCTAATCCTACTTTATTTTTTATTACCTAATTTTGAGCGCTTGTAACTCAAAAACGGTTGGAGATAGAAAAAAAGTTTAAAGGACTATTTTTATTGGAAATTTAATGAAGAACAAATTTTTACATAACCATAATTCGCCTAATGTCGATACTTTTAAAGATATTTGGTAAAAAGGAAAAGAAAGCACCTATTGCCCCCCTTGGGGGGAGGGAAGGGGGCCGAGCTCCCCCCTCACGCTCGGGAACTTTTAGTATGTTAGACAGGAAAGTCATACGAACATTTTGAGCCACTTTCCAAAACTTTGGGATTTTTTTGCAAAGTTTCCCCCTTTTTTCATCTAATTTGACTGGACTATGTTATATTTTAAGTCAAACGCGAACAATAGATTGATTTTATTTTGACATAAATTGGCATATAACAATATTTTAAGTTACTTAGGTATTAATAATAATTTATATTCTAACAAAGGTATATGTTACTTATTGGTTATTACTATCAATAATGTTAATTGATTAATAATATTCAACTTACTGGATGAATGAGCTTGATGCCTGGCTGTATCAAAAGCTGAGGCGACGGATTCCAGTGTCTGCTGAGGACTTCCTTTCGAATCAAAGCCATCCATCTCTCTGAAACCATAAGAACTAAATTACAAAATTAAACAATTCTATTATAAGATTTACATTACATAAGCACAAAAAAATTATATTATATACATTAAAATAAAAATATGAACTACTTAATCAGATTGTGGCAAAATGTTTTGACATTATAATAGTAGCCATTATAATTATATGATATTATAATTATATGTCATTATAATTATATAGCTTTATAATATTAATATATTTTAATGTTTTAATGCCATTAACTCTTTGAAGCTTATAAGCACTTAGCACTATATTTATGGATCATATTCAGAGGTTAGATGCATACAATAATAAGCAACCACCAAGCCACCAATACCACCAAGCCACAAATTGCAGCACATATACTAATCGCATTAAATCTATATCATAAAAAGCTGACAAAACACATTCAATTGTGGTAGTTAATTTATTGGAATAAAATACTGAATATAATGATTTACTGTATTAAATGATAATCAATAAATTATTAAAAGATCACCTGCTACAACAATATGAGCCATGTATCATGAATAGGTTGCATTGGCCATGATAATGATAAGTAGCATAATATGTATTCACAACTTTTAAAGTGCACACTTTGAAATAAATCAGGGAAGTATATATGGATTCTTGGCAATTTTTTACTTTAGCACTCCCCTTGGTTCTAAACAATAGTCTGCTCTACAAAAGTCTCAAAGGTTTGTGTGTTTGTCTCCCCAAGACATTGAAACTTCCAGGGAAGTTATATATTTAATATTCCTTTATCCTAATAGTTGATTAGACTAAGGGATATGATTATATCCACAAGTGAGATATTCCTTTTTCCCAAAGTACATTGGACTAAATATCCCTTCATTTTAATAGTAATTTAGAATAAGGAATACATGCTACTCCATATTATGTTCTTTTGTCTAAATAACTATGAACTCAAAGGGATATAGGGGTATTAAAGTAAAAAAGTACCGGATTCTTTTATTTGGGGCAGTTGTTAGGTCATAGAGTAGAGATACGAAAATGATTTATATTAATGCAACGGTAAGGATAGTTATTTATTTTTAGAAAGAAGTAAAAATCCTGATCACATTTATCAATTAAAAAAACTAAATCAGAATTGTCTCAATTCCTGACATCTTATAAAGCTTTTACTTAAGTCAATACTCCTCAAGGCATCTTAATAATGTTCCCACATCATAAGAGAACTCACTTTTCAAGTAAAAACTGTTCGGAAAAATCAATTTACAGGCACTTGGAGTCATAACAATTTCACCTCTGAAAGGTCTTTGGAAGCTTATTACTATTTATAAAATATCATTGAGGCAAGAGCTCCTAACTCGGGTGTTTACCCAGCATTGCGATATAAATGGGTAACTATAATTATGTCAAGTGGTGCCCATGCGGTTGCGAATGTCAATTATACAGTTTATATAACTAAAATAGTGACATTCTAACCCTATGTCATCATAAAATGGAATTGTAAGTTGTACATATAATTATTTTGGCAGGCTTAAGCTTTCTTCTGGCTGTTGCACCATGGATATTAAAATTTATTGATTAGACTCAATTAATAGAAGATATTTCAAATAAATTAATTTAGACTTTTTCTTTCATTCTCAGAATTATAATAGTTAAAATAATCAAATTAGAATAAATAATTACTAGGCATCGCGTGGCTCTATTATTGAAGCGAGCGTAATGGAATAAATATTAGACATCCACTTCAATTATTATAAAATGTATTAGATCGCTACACAAAAACTACTGCATGTATCAAGTTGAAATTTTACATGCCTGTTTCAATTGTGCATTAGACTTTAGACGATGCATATGAAGTTTTATTAAAATCGTTAGGCAGAACGTAAGATATCGGTAAAAAGTTGTTTCCTCTATTTAAAAAGTTTAGGTCCACTTTAATAGTTTTAACAATCATTATTGATTCATAGGTGTCGCTGTTGGTTTTACTAATAGTTATTTACGCAACAAGGGAGAGAAGTATGTTTTCCTGCTCGAGGTTAAGTTTTCTCCTAAGGCACCACCGAAGGAGAAAACTTCATTAGTCCCGAGGCCTACTGGCCGAGGGAGATAAATAAGTTAGCTCCCGAGGCTTGCCAAGGGAGATAACTGTAGTTTTAGCTCCCGAGGCATAGCCGAGGGAGATTTTTCCGCTTTAAACAGCGGAAAAACTTTACTACCAACATAATACTTAAAAAATTACCTTTTAAGTTGGTATGATTGATTTTTTACTCCCAAGGGAGGGAAGTAACACTTCCCGCCCTGTTATTAGCAATGTAAAGTCCACTTACAATGCAAGTCGTAGATAAAAATATTATTTGTAAAAAATGATCGTCTCTACGAATAGATAAAGTTAAATTTTTTTCCCCTCCTGAAATTCCAATTTTAAGAAGTTTACGCGAGCGTTGCGCGCGAACGTTTGTGCAGACAACGTTGTCCAACGAACTCGTCCTGAGCATTGAAAAATGAACAAAAATAATCCATAAAATGAACATGTGTACCAAATTACATCAAAATCGGTCCACTTTTACTCAAGTTATCGTACGACACACAGACAGACACGGAGCGTATTTCGTTGAATGTAGGAAGCTCGCTTCAATTAATTAAAAAATTAAATGAAAATAAAGATTAATTAATCAAAGTAAATTATTACTATTTAACAGATTTAAGGACCTTTAATAACCTAAAGCTGTGGATTGGGACGTAAAAAATTAGACTGCCAATTAGTGTGGCTCATTGTATAATTTATTTCATTGTTTCCCCCGTTTTTGCTTCCGAGCTTACCCAAGGTAACGGAAGCATTGTTTTCACTTTTGAGAACAAAAAACTTTTATGTCTCCGATTTTAAAAATTCCAAGACAGAAATCCGTTTCAGATATCGGGGAACATTTTTGGTCTCGTGTCTGTCTGTCTGTCGGTCTGTGTGTCCGCGAATTTTGAAACGTCAAACGATACTTATGTAATTCTAGACCGATTTTAATGAAATTTGGTAGACATGTTCATTTCACCAATGCCCAGGACGAGTTCGTTGGACAACGTTATTCGTCCAAGCGTTCACGCGTAACGCTCACGTAAACGTGAACTTTAAATTTAAAATTTGAATTTTAGGCACGGAAAAAAATTTAACTTTATCTATTTAATGAGACAAACATTTTTCACAAACACAATTTTTTATTAAAGCCAACATAGTCACCGCTATGAAGTGTTAAAGATCGCTAAAACTATTAATAGTTTTTAGACAATAAACGATATAACAAGAAAGTAATATAACAAGAAAGTAATATAAGAATAATGTTAATGTGTTATTAAAACAATAAAGTAAATGATGGGATGCGAGGAAGCTATGTGCCACACTAATTGGTAGTCTATTTTTATATGTCAAAATTGTTTTGATTTTTTTACTTGAATTAAAGTATCAATTTGGAAAAAGTTAAAGAGAGCAAACTGTTGAAAATTAACCTGGAACTATTTGCGGGCTACTTTCGACAAACTATCCAAATTTCATAAATATCGGATGAGTACTTTTGATAAGTATACACTTGTACTTTTGATAAGTATAGGTAATAAGTAATAGGTGTAAATAAATTTATGTTGTTTTTTTTGTGCGTATATGAAAGAGAAACAATATAGCAGGGAGAAAAAATACTTTTTAATCTCTAATAGTTCCATTCAATGACTGAAAACTTTCTTGCTTTAAAACATTATGTGTATTTTTGATAACCTCACTTTATTTCTCATAATGATCAAGGGGTATATACACTATACACGCATTACACAATTTTTAAAAATGTGCCACTTCAAAAGTTGATTAGTATTATAATAAAGCTAGCTTGTAAAATAAAACAGGAATCCACATCCACTAGCAATATTTAGCTACTGCATTTAAAGCACTAAGCAGAAATAATGTTTCTAATGTTCTAATTGAGTAACGTTTAAACCTCGGTGTCAAATTGTGCTCAGTCTTTCTCTCTTCTCATTAGTGCTGAAGATAACCATTTGAATTTAACTCCCTAAATATTCTTTAATAATAAAAAAGCATTATGATATATTTATTAAATCTCTATTTATTATATAAAATTTTGATTTAGGCAATTTGTGGCAAACAATTATTTATCATAATATGAATATTCTAATAAATAATTTTTCATATTTAACTGCCTGAAACATAATTTTTATTATGAGGAAATTAAATTTACCTAAATTCACTGTCGTTGGCGTAAGTGGGATCTGGATACGCGTCTTCTCTAATCCTGTAACGTGGCCTCCTTATTCTCAACATCCTTGGAAGAAAATCTAAAAATATCTTTCTTATCCATGAATTCATCTTGTGTGTGGAAGGTGACCTGATCAAACAAATAAAATAATTCGTCATTCTAAATCAAAATTCATAATAAGTCATACAAAAATTAACATAATTTGTTTAAATGCACGCTAAATCCCACCAACCTCTCGGTGGTATTTTTAATATTTTAGAGGCATTGTTCGTTTTCAGGTGTCATTTCTATGTGACATAGCTAACCACGCATTTAACGTATCATACGTTTAATGCATCCATGAGACTTACTTAACTTTTTGGACTAGTATGCAAGTCCCAGCAGTCTAGATAATTAAAAAGATAGTAGAGAAAGATGGTTAAAACCATCTTTCAAGAGAGGTGATTGGCAAGGGAGGCTAAATTGAAGGCCTTTAACTGGGAAGATGTCTCAGGTCAACAAAAAATCAAAAAGATCCTTAATCTTTCGAGATTATGATTTTTTTGTTGACCTGAGAAATGTCCCAAGAAAATGAAGTGAACATTTTTCAAAGAAGAGAAGAAAAATGTATCTCTCTATGGGAACGAGACTGGAGGCTACTGCCTTAGGCATCGTTATGGGTCACTTTCTTAACATTACCCGAAGGAAATAGGTAGAAAGTAGAGAGCCCATTTTATAAAAAAGCAACGTCTTAAGGATGATTCACGCTACACCGAGCCGGGGTCGCGCCGTGCCGGGCACGAGCCCTCCCTCCGTTCCCCGTCCGAGCCTTCACATATACATGCTACAACGAGGCGGGCACGGGCCGGGGACGAGCCGGCTGGGACGTGAGGTCCTCTACTAGGCGAAATAATTTTACTCACCATTCAGTTTTATTTCTCCTGTAATCCTTTTCCGGCACTTTTTATTTAGCACCCCCTTTGGTTCTAAACAATTGTCTGCCATATAGAAGTCTTAAAGGTTTGTGTGTTTTGTCTCCATAAGACATTAAGACTTCTGGGGCACTTTATATTTAATTTTCCTTTATCTTAATAGTTTATTAGACTAAGAGATATGATCATAATTATATACACAAGTGTGATATTCCTTTGTCCCATGGGATATTGGACTAAATATCCCTTCGTCTTAATAGTAATTTAGACTCAAGAATATATTATGCTACTCTCTATATATTCCTTTGTCTAAATATCTAATAACAAAAAGGGATATAGGGGGGGGGGGTGCTAAAGAAGCCCAACGTTTCGCCGAGCCTCGGACGAGGCTCGGTCATGACTCGTTTCGTGCCCGTTGTACTGTGCATTGCTTCATTTAAAATCTATACAACATTTTTTCAGCGAGCCTCGTGCCCGGCACGGCACGGCCCCGGCTCGGTGTAGCGTGAATCATCCTTTAATCTCATTAAGGCTACCCTACAAGGGTTTGTACCGGTAAAATACCAATACCGCACACTATCCTTGAAAACGGTCCAAAACCGCACAAAAGTGATAGGTCCATTACCGCACAAAGGACTAACCAACATGAAATAAAAGCTGCCCTAAGCCGTTAAAATTGCCAGATTTATCAAGAGAAGAACAATGGATGCATTATTAATTAATTTTTAGTTTCAGCAATGTGATGCCGTGATTTTTTCAGTTTGTGTTAGTGAGAGACACTAAGGGATGTGCCACGCAATTCCAACATCAGAAATTACGTTAAAAAGATGTTGGTTCGGTATTACGCCATGTTCCTGCATCGTTTCGTCGCGTCCGACTCATCAGGGGCCCGACGATGCCCATACCATCAAGAGATATACCAGATTAAGAGATCAGATATAGGGCTTATCAGAGACGAGCGTGCTCTCATACCGTCATACTTGCTTCGATGGTAAAACAAAAACACATCAGCAATGATGTGTTTGAGCAATGTATGTTTGCTGATATTTGGAGAGGACGCTGGTCTCTGATAAGCGCTATATCTGATCATCTTAATCTGATATAGGTCCAAAGTTTGGTGGGCATCGTCGGGCCCCTGATGAGTAAATACGATGCAGAACTTGGCGTAATGCCGATCCAAGATCTTTTTGAAGCAATGTCTGATGTTGTAATAGTTTCTACGTGTCGTGCTTGCGTGGCACATCCCTTGGTGTATCTCACTAACACAAACAGTGTGATTTTTAATTTATTTAAAATTACCTAAAGTGCAGATTGAGAACACAGACGGTACAGCCAATTGAGAGGGAGACGACAATCATGGTGAAGAGAAGATACTTTCCAAGAAGAGGTACAGCAAGAGAAGTTGGAGGAATGATCTCAGCCAACAACAAGAAGAACACAGTCAGGGATACAAGAATAGATGAGCACAGTGTTACCTTCTCACCTATTAACAGAAAATTATATAACGAAAACCACAAGCCTAAATTGTGGTAATATAACCACGGAAAATTTCAACATATCATTATATTTCAAGTAATCTCTATAGCAAATAAATTCATAATTAAAAATCTATTTTTAAAAGAGAAAATATAATATAACTTTTTATATATAATTTTTTTAAAATCAGGTTCACTTCTACATATGATTCAATCAAGATTAACAGGTGTTTAGACTTTGGTTATATAATGGGAAATAACAATACAAGGGGTATTCAAAAAGGTTAAGGATTTTATCTTTATTAAATTATTATAACTCAAAATCTTTGAATGAGCCATGCAGGCCAATACATATCCGCTACTGATCACATTTGTTTTAAATTATTTTGAATGAACTGCCCCATTATCAACAACTTGATCAGGTAAAACAAAGGTCTCTTAATCGGTGGAAAATAGAAATAAAACTCCTCTCCAGCTCTATAAGAAAAGATTAAAAGGATGTGTGACACACTTTATCAAAAAGTCCATAGTATTGGTCTCTTGAGAAATCAAAATGTATAAAAAAAAAACCCTTTAGAATATCCCTTAAATATCTTTTTTATGCTTCTCAAATGGATTTATATACAACCCTATTTTAATTGTCTTATTATTATCCAATTGACTGAGATACCAATAGTATTTCTTAAATTAGTTTTTAAATCCTTTAAGTACTCAGTATTAAAATGAACTATACAATAATTTAGTTGCATCTTACCTGAATCAGAAGGTAAGTAGAAGACGAGGACAGTTAGGAAAGTAATGGAGACACAGGGTACAATCAGGTTCACTGTGTAGAACAAAGTCTTTCTTCTCATGGTCAAGTTGAAAGTTATATCTAAACATAAATACATTAGCTATTTATAAGAACTATCGTTAACAATAAATGTTAATAATACATTGTAATAAATTAAAACAAATAATTGTGACTGATTAGGTAAAGTAGGGTTAAAATAAGGTTATATCTTTTACAGAAGAGTTAATGGTAGATCCTATAGTTTGAATAAATTGCAGGGATTGTTCTTAACGGAGTTGCTTATAAATAAAGATGACTTTCCACTAAAGTAACAATTATTGTACAAATAAGATGAATCAGATGCATTTTATCTTGTCTGACTGGAATAATTAGTAATTAGTAGGATTAATTGTCTCCAATGATTTTGACGACAGACGAAATCCAGTTACACAATCAAAGCCGATATAAAGGATTAAAAAAATTAAATTTTGGGCATCCGCAATGCATAAAAGCCGTTCAAAGCCGACTTGTAACAGTGTGCGTCCCGTCCTGTAAACTGTTCCAACCCGCGCAGGAATCGTTTGCAAACCACTGTATGAACCAAACGATCCTCTGACATTACAAAGTACATACTGGTTTAGAGGTGGGTTGAAGATAACTAAAATATAGATATATATAACTCAAATGTTTATTTATTTATTTGGTTATTTAATTTTAATTCCTTTAAATCAATAAATTTAGTTTCATTCTGCGAGTGCTATCACTGAATAGTTTCTTATATCATGTCACTTTAAGTGACACATTCTTAGATCTTCATTGCCCATTGCTTAATTAATTGTAGATGCAGTATTCAAATAAAAATTTAAAAAAAAAGGATTTGATTCAATAATTATTTATAAGCTTTAAATTGATAAAGTTATTCCAATATCAATTAATATTGTTAATTCCAAAATAACAATGTAAAAATAATAGTTTCTAAAACTTATTATTATTGACCAAAGTTCAGGGTTTATATTAGCTTTGAGTTCAAGTATTTACATATTTATTAAACCGCCCAAAAGACTCAATTGTCAAGTTCAAAACTTTTAGATTGAATATTAATATTAGTTACTACCTTACTAAGGAACTANTTGAGTTCAAGTATTTACATATTTATTAAACCGCCCAAAAGACTCAATTGTCAAGTTCAAAACTTTTAGATTGAATATTAATATTAGTTACTACCTTACTAAGGAACTAACACTGTTGTTTCAGAGTGAGCATAAATAATAAATATATTATTGGTATAATTAAAACTAAAATCGCTCCAAACTAAGAGATAATATAGTAATAACAATGTTTACTATTATTTCAACAATTTTTAATAAACTTGCAGACTGCCAATGCTTTAAATTTAAATTAAGTGATCACAAAATAATCAATCTGATGAAAACTAATTTAACCATATCCTCCCAATCTTCTATTAACAAATGGATTCCTTTTTTTTTACCTTGTTTTAATTACTGTTTTATTGAAACAAACTATCCACAATGCATTACTTCATTTAATTTATAATCTGATGCTTATTAAATAATATTTTTTGTAAGATGAGACTACACGTTTTCTCCAGACGAGACTGTGTTTTCTCCAGTGTGTGATAGCGACTCATCATAGAAGAGGTGTAGTTCAATAACCAAACAATGTCATCACAAAAAATAACTGTATTTGCGACAATTGACCGGTTTTGGCTGTTCTAATGCAGCCTTCTTCAGATGATCTGAATAGAGGTTATAAGGAGACATTAAAAATGCAAGTCAATTTACAATTAACTCGTTTAAAATATTTTTCTACAACCCTCGCCATCTAGATTACAGTTTACTCTTTTAAATCTATCATACTGTACTATCCTTAATTGCTCATTTTTTTCTTAAAGTTTTTTTTTTTCTTATTGTAACGAAGTTCCTTATGGCACGTTCTGGAGCCCGGGAGTGAATCCGAAAAAGCGACCAAAATCACCGTCACGCAAAATCCGACAAGAAATCTACAGATGACGATAACTTGAGTAAAATATTACCGAGTTAGATGAAATTTGGTACACATGTTCATTTTACCAGTGCCCAGGCTGACTTCGTCGGAAAACGTTATCCACCCAAGAGTTCACGCGTAACGCTCGCGTGAACGTAAGCTTCAAAAGACGGGAAAAAGTGTTATTAAGGAAGCCTGTTACTTGACTTGTATGGTTATTTTTGTTATACCTATATTATGTCAAAAATGACACTTTGTTTTTTAAATAAATAAAATATAATCATGTAAAATTTCACCCAGATACAAGCAGAAGCTGGAGAGTATGGAAGAGATATATTTTATAATATTTTAAATTAATTGGCCGGGTAGGTAGAAAACAGTCCTATTTCAAACAATGAGTTATTTATGCCATTCTGACGAAAATGAGGAGAATAATACGCCTTCCGAAATAATTAATTCGGCACAAAATACAACTAATGAATTAATGTTATCTTCATCAAAAAAGAAATACGAACCTACATACAAGAAGTTTATTAATTTTTTTTTTGTATATTAAAATCCAATAAATATCCAACAAGTCCTCCGGTACGCAACTCGTTCGAAAACTGAATTTTGTTTTGCTCGTGTGGTTTACTAGCCTCGCTTTCACTCGGGTGCAAACTCCACACTCGCATGCAAAATGCTACTTTCCTCACTAGACGCGTAATGTACTATTATAATATTCCTACAATCATCCTATTTATAGGTCCTTTAAA
>KZ651616.1:294889-306611 GCA_001010745.2 Gerris buenoi
AGCTGACAGACCCACAGAAAGTGAGCACCTTGCTTAGGGGAAGTAACCTTAGTTCTTCAATTGGCAGGATGGCTAAGCCAAAGATTCTCCACCTCAGGTGTGTTAATGCAGGACAGCTGCTAATAAGATGAGAAGGGGTTTCATCCTCTTCCTCGCACAGCCTGCACACTGGGCTATCTGCTAGGCCAAGAAGATGTAGATGCCGTTTTAGCCTACAGTGTCCAGTAAGAAATCCTGTCAAAAGATGACAGGTTTGTTTTTTGAGCGAGAGCAGCGATCTAGTAAGATGCTGAGATGGTTCCCGGATCATAATTTTAGATTGTCGCATACCCGAAGCAGTGTTCCAGATTCTTTTCATATCTAGCCTCATGAAGGTCCTTATGGAATGTTTCACTCCACATCGTGGCACGCCAACAACTGGTTCTGGTGTAATTGGGGTCAAATTGGAACCCGTCTTAGCTAACTGGTCGGCCATCTCATTCCCCTCAATGCCACAATGTCCAGGAACCCATATCAGTTGTACGTTGTTAAGTTGTCCGAGTGTGTTTAGATAGCCTTTGCACTCAGCAACCAGCTTAGATGTATATCTTGGGGCAACCAATGCTTTGATCGCTGCCTGGCTGTCTGAGTAGATTCTGATTTGTCTGTTAAATATTTTTTTATCCAGGATAATTTGAGAACAAGCCAAAATTGCATATACCTCTGCCTGAAATACGGTGGCATATTTGCCTAAACTCACACTAAGCTCATATGTGTGTCGCGTGACTCACACATATACAGTGTGTCGCGGTTGAGGTGTTTTGGTGGACTCCTTGTGAACTGTGGTGAGTTGGAGTAATCCACGTGTTGAGTTTAGGTGTGTCTTTGAAGAATACGTTCAATAGTCTCTCTCCGTTCACCTACTTTTGTCAGAGTGTGCACTTAAATGTGTGTTTGATTACAATACAATATTTTTATATGAATTGTAATATTTAGTCCAGTAAAATTAGACCAAAACAAAGCCGTGCCTCCGATAAATTCAGACAAAGCTGGAAATCGTTTTAATCCACTTGTGGCATCCCAAATAACACTAGTATAAGTTTGCGACGGTTTCTGAGGCGAGCTAAACTTTTGGGAGCCAAAAAACTGCGAACTTTTGGCACTTCAGTTTTTGGCTTATAACATCTTAACGATGCATTGATGAGTAAATTGTGTTCTTACCAAACTTATAGAACATTAAATTTTGTGTCGAATGATGCCCTAAAACATTCAATTTGGTGCAGCAGTTTAGTCAGAATCAGGAGTCGAAAATAGGCAAATTTTACGATTTTGTCTGAAAAGTGTGTTATCCTCAGTTTCACACACCTATAACTCAAAAACTGTTATTCCAAATGAAAAATGTCAAATAACTAAAGTTGTAAAGTATTAAATTCTGCATTCAGGACATTCCTATTTTTGTAATTTACTTAAGAGTAGTCATTACGCTGATTTTTTTCAATGTGGCTAGTTTGTAGTTTCATGACGTCTGATCTCAAAATAATGTATTTTATTCAAGGGAATGTGACTTTAATATTCCGAAGAATTCCTTTCCAGATGAAATCGCAGCAACAGCCTCAAGTCATATTTTGAATTTGAATTAGCCCCATATCCACTATTAAGAGAACTATGTTAGGTCGTCTGATATCAATGCTCTCTGATAAGTTAACAGCTGCAGGTTCAGGTGAAGCAGGCCTTGTTCAGGTAAGGACGCGGATTCCTTGATTGTCAAAGGCAATTGATATCTCAGAACAAGGTGGAGATGTTTTCATTTTCAGAGAGGATATTGACCTATTGGTCTTACTAGCTGGATAATAGAATATACAAAACTTACTTCTAACGTCTTCCTGCTGAAACCTGGTAAAGGAAAACAGGACACTTGCATATACAGTACTGATAATTGCAAGTTCTCCCAAGAAGCAAGAAACGATTTATTTTTCCTGCGCGCTTTTAGTGTGTGTTACAGCACGTCTGCAGTTTTTAGACAAACAAAAATAAGGCCTTTAAGTTTTAAGACAAACATAAATAATAAATACGTGCCACTTCTTTCAAAAGAACAATAGCCTTCAAAGGTCAGTTTCTGTTTTCAAAAGCCCTACTGCATAGCCTGATCAGGTAGCTGAAGCAGGAACAAAGTTTATTTTGAAATTACACATGATTAACATTGACAAATAACTCAATGGAAGTCGCCTACATCTCTTTCAGAAGGCTTCCTTGACTCACAGCAGTAGGGCTGGAAGACCACTAAAGACAGTCTATTTCCAAATGCCACAGGCCTACCACCAGCACCATAAGAACTACAGAACAACATTTCATGCTTTTGCACGAAATGATGCCAAAAAGCTTGCTCCTGCCGAAAAGCTAAACTAAGCTCCTCCCTGACAATGAAAACTTCTCCACCTTGTTTTGAGATATCAATTGCTTTGCTGACAATCAAGGAATCCGCGTCCTCAGTGGCCTGCTTCATCTGAACCTGTTAACTTAACAGAGTGCATTGAGGTAAGAGGTTTTTTATTCTGTTCATTTGATAGAAAACATTCTTTTGGCATTGTAACATCCACAGTCTCATCAAACAAAATAGTCGTTGATGACATGTTAACAGCTCTTCGGCTACGTTCTGCTGATTTGATACTTTTTTCTTTATCACCGTCATTGTATCAAATACAATGATACAATTGTATCCATGGTGATTCCTAACATAGTTCACTTAATAGTAGATATGGGGCTAATTCAAATTCAAAATATGACTTGAGCTGTTGCTGCGATCATCTGGAAAGGAATTCTTCGGAAAATTAAAGTCAAATTTCCTTGAATAAAATAAATTTTCTTGAGGTCGGACGTCAAGAAACTACAAACTAGCCATATTGAATAAAATCAGCGTAATGACTATTCTTAGTTTTAGTTTTTGAGTTACATGTATGTGAAACTGAGCATAACACACTTTTCCGACAAAATCGTAAAATTTGCCTATTTTCGACTCCTGATTCTGACCAAACTGCTGCACCAAATTCAATGTTTTAGGGCATCATTCGACGCAGAATTTAATGTTCTTTAAGTTTGGTAAGAACACAATTTACTCATCGATGCATCCTTAAGATGTTATAAGCCAAAAACTGAAAAAAGTGCCAAAAGTTCGCAGTTTTTTGGCTCCCAAAAGTTTAGCTCGCCTCAGAAACCGTCGCAAACTTATACTAGTGTTATTCGGGATGCCACAAGCGGATTAAAACGATTTCCAGCTTTGTCTGAATTAATCGAAACCAAAAGTCTAATTTTACTGGGCTAATTTTGCTATAACATTTAAAAATTATTAAAATTGGTTAGTTAAAATTACATTAATTTTATTTATTTATTTTCTTATAATTATGATGTATTTCTTATGATTATTATTACATTTTAGTAACTTATTTATTATTTTAAAGAATGATTTCTTACAATTATAATGTCTATTATAAGGTTATATACATTTATTTATCAAATTCTAAAATTATTTCTTTTAATTATTTTGATTCAATTTATTCTTAAATTATTAATTTCAATTTATTATAATTGAACTAGCTTGTTTGAGGATAGTGGAAAGGCTATTCTTGAGCATGCTGATATTACGTCTCACTCTCTCGTTTCTACTGTAGTGTTATGTGATATATGTAAACTGTTTGGACCATCCTGTGCATTAATGAAACAAATGCAAGCAGATTTGAGTTTCTCCGATGGGTTAAGGGTAAAAGTAAAATTAGTTGACCAGGGATAAGGTTTATGGTAAGATTAATATATATAAATATATTAATCAATATTTATAAATGTATATAAATAAATTAGGGCATAAAATGAACGTCACGAATAATGTATTTTGTATTTTCTTTACTTGACATATAAAAATAAAATCATATACATTATTTATATTATGGATTTTGAAAGATTCAGCTAAGACGAAGAATAATAACAATAAAAAGAAATCTCTGCATCTGTTTTTATTGTGAATTGAATGGTGAATATTTCAGTAGAGGGTTTACACGGATAGGAAAACGAATATCTTGCATAATGCATGCGAGTGTAAAGCAAAATAAAAAACAAAACCAAAAAAAAAAAAATCATTAGAAGTAATGAAAGAAAAGTCGCTAGAAACAGAAACAAAACTATAAAATGAAGCAACATTTCACAGCTTTAAAAAAGTAATATCACAAAGAGCAATCAAAGCATATGCGTAAATTTGTAGTTTTTAATTAATTCCACCTTGGCTTAATTAGATATGTGCATGAATGCTGAACTATTGGCAAACAAAATATTTGTATTGGTAAAGGTAAATACTAAGCTGTGGCTCATTTTATGTCAATAGCAGAATCGAATGCGATGTAGAATTGTTTCCAACTGGATTTGATAACAATCGTAGATCTCCTCTCTACGCATCCTCTCTACGCATTTAATTTTAATGTAAAAGATGGCTATCATTTGTGCCAAAGAAAGTTGAAGAAAAAAGCGTTTTATCATAATGTTTTATCATGCTATCTGCTCGGCCATCACAAATTGACGTCACAGGGACATCGTAGGTTCGATCCCGCGATACGATGCACTTATGCACACGACTCACCAATGATCCCACCATACTCACTTAGGTGGCTCATTGCACAGTTGTATGATGTGTAAAGTAGCTGGTTTTTGTGAACTACCTACCACAGGGCTAGTAAACGGGGCCTCAACAAGGCTTAATTGCTTAGTTTTTGAACAAGTAATTAGTCCTACCCCTCTAGTACTAATAATACTACTGCTTCTTCCGTCCTCTTTATCTTTTTTAGTAACATTGATTTTTTTAATTCTAGACATTCGTGGCAATTAATTGAAAATTTCTTTTTTTAAACTAAAATGTTTAGAATAGGGAAAAATAGATGCTGATTTGAATGAAACTTAAAATTCAAATGTTGTCTATTTGGTTAGACTGTCGAGGTGAATTGAACATATGGGATTTTATGTACGAAGAAGGAAACGTATAGTGATAGTTTTTGAAATATAGTGATTGATTGTTTCGGAAGGCAAACGAAATATGTGTTAAACATTAAACATTCTTGGAGTGCTATGTAAGAGGCGAATTTTTTGGGAAGGCAAATAATATTATACATCTGGAATAAATGAGGGTTTAAAGAAGAAAATATAGGGTGATTCTTTTGGTAATAATATAAACAAGAAAGTAGTTAGTCTGGTGCATGAGAGAACCATGCAATCTAGGGAATAGCTTACAAAAAAAGACTAATTCGATTTCTTGCTGTTACCCATCCCAAATTTATTAAATGTTTAAATATTCCCCTAACTATTAAAAATAGTTAATTAGACTAAAAAATATTACACCTTTATATGCAGATGAGTGATGTTCATTTGTCCCTAACTTCTTTGGACTAAATATCCCTTTGTCTTAAATGGTTTTTTAAACAAAGCAATTCGTGGTAGAAGTTTCAGTAAACAAATATAGGGTAGGTAACCAATTAAATTATAACCACATGCCAGCTAATTTAGTTGTTTTTCCACCTATACCCATCCATAGGTTGGTAAATAGGCAGTAAATACCAATTAAATTTGAACGAAGAAAAATAATAACAAGTTGCATAAAGGTTCAAAACGATTGATGAATGTAGAAAAGAATTTAGAATAAACGCATAAAGTTATTTATACAGAAATGGTTATAGAAGAAAAGATAGGGTGGTTCTTTTCTTTTAGAAGATAAACAATGCATAGGGTACATAGGGTAATATCTTGGGACTATAAATAAGGAAATGAGACCACGTCAGAAATTTTGAGAATGCTATAGCGATCCACAAAATCTCAGGAGCGGTCTCCTTCGGAAGATTTCTTAAGACACTCGCCACGGAAACCTACGATATAGATTTGGAAATAAGTTAGTCTATTTCACGAAAGAACCATGTCATCCCCTAGAGGTAGGTTCAAGAAAAATAATGCAAAAATTATTTGACAGGTCCAATTCAACTGAAGCATGTTAGGGTACGTTAAGAGATCAATTTTAATACTTTTTCGGCCTTGCATTTTAATTATATCGAAAAAAGAATGGAATGATATGTGTGAAAATCGAAGGTACATTTAGAGGATTATGTGCACGACCGTAATAGAACAACAACAACATAGGGTCAGATCACTTGTTAATCTATAAGGTGTCGGAGGATACTATAGGTATAGGATCTGTATTCTCATAGGACTCCAGGCTACCAAAACATCCCTGCCGCGGCTACTCCATCTCAAAGTGGGGGAGGTATAAAGAAAGTGGTACCTCCCACCTTTCTCTTCAGTTTGTGTTCTGTCTCCCATCACGGAATACCTGTCGTCTTTTGTGTCAAAATGAAGGTACCGAATTCTCCTTATCAGTGATTACGTATTCTTATCGACAATTGGATTTAAAATATGGCTAACAGTATAAAGTGCTGGTGTTGGGTATATTAGAAGATGTTTTTAAAAACTTCCAGGAACATAACTCATACTATTCTACGAAGGAAGAATATGCATAATATTCACGTGTTTGTTTGTGTTTACAACTTGATTCGTCATATAAAGTGGTACACATGTTAACCAAAATTAGGGAAGGAGCCACATAATTTTGGTAATCAATAACAAAGTTCGCCAAAATTTTCATGAAATTTTGAATGTAGAATTTAAATGTAGAATTTAATGTTTTTTAATGTGAAGAATTTAAATGTAGATGAAACCAACATTTTTATTATTATTATTATTGCTCGGTTAGTTCGATGTCTTCATTTTATTGTAATCAATCTAAAACTAACTAACTTTGTGGTTCCACTGCCCAGGGCCATAGCCTGCCAACTTTTACAAAAAAAAATATACTTAACGGAGTCTGAGGATGGTTCGTTTATTCGATGATTATTGGAACTTAGATAAAACTACTTAATAAAACTTAGTAATGTAGATTTATTTTTTTCTTAGAAATTGGCCTTTTTAGGGTTTTATTTCTTTTTATATATTATATATTAAATATAATAAATTAATCTACATAAATTTAAGAAGGGTGCAAACTTAAGATTATTTTTACTAAAAAAATAAGAAGAAAGGAGAAAAAAAAAATAGTAATATTTAAGTTTACAGGGCTTCTCCACTTACTACCGGCTGCCCATTATTTCAAAATTCCATCCTCGGCGGTCTTTGTTTTGAAGGTTTCGCTCCTAACTTCGATCACTTTCTTAGCTAACAATGACCGGGTTTGAATACTTTCGTGTGTTACATTATCAATGACTACTCGTTCTGTATTTAATTATCAATAAACGGTAGTTATCCTTTTTAACTTATATTGGATATCTCATCACTTCATTGATGATCAATAAAAGTGACTAAAACCCGTCATTAAACTGAAGTAGTTAGAATCCGGCTCTATTATTATTATTACAACGATACCAAACACGGCCCGTCAGCAATTATTTAAACAGAGGGAATCTATATTCTCATAGGACTCCAGGCTACCAAAACATCCCTGCCGCGGCTACTCCATCTCAAAGTGGGGGAGGTATAAAGAAAGTGGTACCTCCCACCTTTCTCTTCAGTTTGTGTTCTGTCTCCCATCACGGAATACCTGTCGTCTTTTGTGTCAAAATGAAGGTACCGAATTCTCCTTATCAGTGATTACGTATTCTTATCGACAATTGGATTTAAAATATGGCTAACAGTATAAAGTGCTGGTGTTGGGTATATTAGAAGATGTTTTTAAAAACTTCCAGGAACATAACTCATACTATTCTACGAAGGAAGAATATGCATAATATTCACGTGTTTGTTTGTGTTTACAACTTGATTCGTCATATAAAGTGGTACACATGTTAACCAAAATTAGGGAAGGAGCCACATAATTTTGGTAATCAATAACAAAGTTCGCCAAAATTTTCATGAAATTTTGAATGTAGAATTTAAATGTAGAATTTAATGTTTTTAATGTGAAGAATTTAAATGTAGATGAAACCAACATTTTTATTATTATTATTATTATTATTATTATTGCTCGGTTAGTTCGATGTCTTCATTTTATTGTAATCAATCTAAAACTAACTAACTTTGAGGTTCCANGGTGTTTTTTTTTTTTTTTTGGTAAATTGAAAAGGTCGCTAAAGAAAAGGTACAAATAAAAATATACTATGGCTTAACGAGTTACATGACTTTAAAAATGATGGTCAGAACAATTTTAATAATAAACTAATCCTTTTAAAGTTGAATATGTATACGGGTAAAAAAGAAAATTATAGCTATATCTTATATTAAAAGAAGAGTGTCTGTATGAGGGTCTTTTATAAAAATCCCAATTTGATGAATATTTACACGCTTTTTCTTCAAAACAAGGTGAAGGTTACTGCCTCCATGAGATTACGAAATTAAAATTTTGCTACACAGGGTACGGGGTACAAATGTCAAAGTAATGGATACCGTAGAAAAGCTCTTTAAGAGAACAGTAATTGTTATTATGTACATTTAGGGGGGTAAAAAGGAAAATTATATCTAAAATTCAACGCATGTGTGAGTGTATGTTGTTTATATGAATCTACAGTTTTAATCCGATCTCGATGAAAATTTTCACACTAAACCTTCAAAGAAATTTGAAGGTCATCATGAATTTTCGAAATTTAAATTTTTTGTACACAGGAGTATGGAAAACAAGTAATGAATACCCTTCATGATGTATATCCAGGAAAAGCTCTTTAAGAGTACAGTAATTGTTATGTACCGCTTTGTTATATTTTCATTTAGGAGAGGGTAAATTATCTTATGAAAGAGGAAGGGGTATAGAAATAAGTGGAAGGGATAGAACCTAGATATTCTCGCATAGTAAAATAATTTAAATGTTTCTTAATGGAGTTAATAAAATTATAAAATTAAAATAACCCTTCGTAGCGAAGCACGGGTATCCAGCTAGTTTACAAATAAATTTTGGTGAAACTAAAGGATTGAATTTAATTGAAAGCAAGTAGATAAGCAATTGAAAAAAAGTTATTATAAGTATTACTTTGAGAAAGAAGTAAAAGATGAAAACGAAAGTACAAACTACTCTAAAGGTTTAAATGAAAGCAAAAGTGAATGTTGTAGCATTCAAAATTTGTTCTTATTATTATTTTATTTTTATTACTAAAATATAAATAAACGTATATTGAAACTCTTACAGTAGAAAAATCAAACAACCATTGCCTAATTTTAACCCGCGATTATTTAACTCTTAACTTCATTAATATTAATACATTAATAAGGTGGAATTAATTATAATATAATTGAATAAGTAATTTATACAGCGTGCGATATGCATCAATGATCATGGGAGGGGAGATAAATTGTTTCACACAATGATCTTCACCTGTTTTGTTTATAGTTTATGTTCTATACCTACTGTGAAAGAACGGTTCCGCATAATAGTTTTTTTTTAACAAATGTTGCTAGTAATGACCTAATAATTAAAAAATTAACTCCAAACTAAAATAGTCTTTGTTCTTAGTTTGTCATATTGAAAACAGCATAATCTTTTATTGAAGTTAATAGTATTGATTGAGATTTTATGGTATTTACTCATAGTGAAGGTAGATAAGTAAAGAAAAAACACTTTTACTTGGTCAATAACTTTATATTGTCAAACCATAAAGACATATTTAACTTACATACCGGTTTCGACTTATTCAGTCATCATCATCATCATTCATGATCATTACACTGATGATGACTGAATAAGTTGAAACCGGTATGTAAGTTAAATATGTCTTTATGGTTTGACAATATAAAGTTATTGACCAAGTAAAAGTGTTTTTTCTTTACTTATCTACCTTCACTATAATCTTTTATTCTTTTTACTTTCTCATGAAGACAAGTATTAGTATTGTGTTAGCACGAAAATTAGATTTTGACAGATTAACACGTTTTGAGGTCCCCTGTTTCTAAAAAAAATTGGTTTGTAAAAAATATATGTCTGTCGTCTGTGCAGCCGCGTGGAGCCAAAACTGCTGGAACAATTTTGACGAAATTTGGCATGCATATTCAGAAACATCATACCCCAAGTCAAAATTGAGAAATTAATTTCAAAAAACCGTGGAAACAATTATTTCTCGAAAACGGTTCTGACGATTTTGATTAAAAAATTCTAAAATTTAGTCCATTTAAATACGAATCTAAAGATATAAGCCTAACAATTTTTGCTCAATGAAATAGTTGGAAAATGGATTTCAATCACAGCAATTAATAAGTCCAGAACGTTAATTCCTTTTGTGAACTTTAAAAATGGTAATTTTGTAATATTAGTAGGTCAGTTAGAAATGTATAAAAATAAAACATTGTTCCTTTTGAATTATTATTTATTATTTTACAATGAAAAGTTCTTATTTCATTGATATTTATTTTAATTATCAAACTCTGGTCTAATTTTGAAGCCTACTTTACTCGATCTCAATGCTAAAAAGCGCTGAATTGAATTTCATAAAAACTCAATTTAAACTTCAATATGAAGTATTATTTGGATTTCATCGAGTTAATTTTATTTTCAAGTGCAAGTGTGTAGAACTTCTATTGAATGAAATTTAAGACGTATAATTGATCAGCTTATTGTCAGTGCGTGAATTTTTTGTTAATCGGATTGTTTTAGTAATTTTATGCTTGTTGTAAAATTATACATCATTTTATAGTTTTGTTTAGTCACGCCAAATTTAGTAATANGTATAATTGATCAGCTTATTGTCAGTGCGTGAATTTTTTGTTAATCGGATTGTTTTAGTAATTTTATGCTTGTTGTAAAATTATACATCATTTTATAGTTTTGTTTAGTCACGCCAAATTTAGTTATACTTTTTTTCTATCAATTAAAAATTGATTCTATAGTAAAAACCCATCCAGAAAGTCGGTACCATCGATCTCGAACTTTATCTACGCTCTACAATTTATTTATTACTAAAATATAAATTTGACACAAAATTAGATCATTTTTACATCAAATTTTGCAAGTTGGGCAAGGCAATCAACTATCAAACCATCCCTACACCTTAATAAAGTGTGGGGACTACAACAACCAATGACCATTTTTTGACATGTATGTTTCTTTTATTATCCTCGACTGTGTTTTTCTCCAATGTGTGATAGCGACTCATCATGAAAGAGGTGTAGTTCAATAACCAAACAACGCCTTGACACAAAAATTGTAATTTGAACAATTGACCGGTTTTGGCTGTTCTAAAGCAGCCTTCTTCAGATAATCTTGAGGTTACTGGATAGACTTCACGAGTGAAGTCCTCCAATGTTCTCAAGATGTGATGTCAATGTCCTCAAGATTATCCTCCAGAAGTCACCTCAAGATTCCTCAAGAAGTCCTCCAGTAACCTCAAGATTATCCTCCAGAAGTCACCTCAAGATTCCTCAAGAAGTCCTCCAGTAACCTCAAGATTATCTGAAGAAGGCTGCTTCAGAACAGCCGAAACCGGTCAATTGTTCAAATTACAATTTTTGTGTGAAGACGTTGTTTGGTTATTGAACTAGACCTCTTTCATGATTTGACATATCCTTGCTTCCCTCAAATTCTATTGAATTAATAACTACATAGATATCGACGATCAGTCAAATTTTAATTAACATTTGACATTAAGTAGAATTTGAGGTTAGTGAAGAATAGTCAAATTTCGTCAAACATTTGATTGTTTTTCTCTACAGTCTATAAGATTAGAGTTGGCACAATCAAAAGGCGGGAAAATTT